>JAWWTY010000037.1:23046796-23064678 GCA_035222235.1 Margarornis squamiger
TCCCTTAATAAACGGTTCCACTCTGTTCTCGCTACCCCTCGAGTGTGGATCTCTCCTTCTTTCCCTGGCGGACCGTGACAGTTGTGCTGGTTATGAACTGTCAAAATATTGTTGCAGACCATTGTAGCTTCTACTGAATCCGTGGAAAATCCTGTCATGAAGAAAAATCCTTCTGAGATTTGTTTCTTCAGGCAAAAATATAATTGATTTTTAAACAGTTTAGAGAAAAAACTGCTAAAAATGCTTCTTGTTTCCAAATGATCACAACATGTTTGATAGAAATACGGTCTTGAATAAGGAAATAACACTTATTTAAGCATCTTGCAAAAAACATTAGTCATGCTTCAATAAAATCTGTGTTTGATCCTTATTAATGTTCCAGTTCATTTTGGGGTCTTAATGAAATTCTTTGGTATGTAATACTAATTTTGGAACTGAATTTTCAGAATTATGCAGTTTTATGATGTGAAAAAGTTGGCTTTGTAAAGTATTCACTCTGGTTTTAAAGTTTGAAATTTTGCTTTCAGTATAATTTTAGTTAGTGTTTATTGATATGCTTGAAATTGCAAATGCTAGCCCTATAGGTTATATCTGAGAAAGGGCCATTGTAAGGGACATTTTTGTCCATACATAGATGTCATATTTCAGTGGACTAATGGCAAAATGTGACTTATTTTGAGTAATAGCATAAAATTCTTGGCTATTTATATGTAGAGAAAATTGTTCTCATTTAAGGACACAACATTAATTTTTTGCTGAGAAAAAGAATGTATTTCCTTTATACTGCAAAAAAGAAGTATGCAGCTTAGCATGCATGCCAATCTATGAAGGATTGAAATACTTGTAATCTTGTGCCATTGTGTAAAAAATTGTTCTATTTACACTGGTGTGTCATGTGGCATAGCTGAGGAATGAAGCACTGCTGTTATTAAAAAAGTTGTTGGATAAAAAAGATTATATACACAAGTAAACAAAGTCATAAAAAGATAGTATTTTACTGGAAATTTTTCAGTACTGCTATTGAGAGCTGCACTTGCAGTCCAATAGGCCACTTGGTTTGAAACTTTAAGTGAAAAGGCTGACATGTCTACTTCCATCTCTTCCTGCATGTATTGTATGTCACTCACTAGAGACTGGTGAGTGCAGCAAAATAGTTTCTGTGAGTGTTTGTCTGAGCCTGAATGAGTTTATTTTCTTCTCATACTCTTTCTTATGTTTCTTTACAATAGAGGTGTGCATTGAATGAAAATTTGCAGAAAGTACAATATAAGTTAGACTATTGCAAGTTTTTGTGTATGTTTTATATACCAGAATAGTAAACCACTTCAGAAAACAAAGGAAAGGTTTCCATACAATACAAGCACAGCAGTGATTGAATGAATCAAGATGGACAGGCTGGTGAAAGTATGTGAAATCACACTTTATGAATGCAAAGAGAGAAAATAAGTCCCATCATTTCAGGCGTGTTGCTTTAGGTAAGTCCAGTAGTAAATTCCCACTAGCTTTTCAGTCTGCCACCACTTCTCATGCTAATTTTTCTCTGTGACAGACTTAAATCCTTAGTCATTTACTGCACACTTTTCTTCTAATTAGTCATGCTTCTGTAGTCATAGTTCAGACACCACGGTGTGACTCTAGTGACCAGTAATAACTAAGCAAATTAGCTCAGCTTCCTAATACCTACTGTTGAAGATTTCTTATGAGCCATATATAATATTTCATAAACAATACTAGAAGTTTCAGTGACAATTCCTTGACATCCACTTCTCAATCTTCCATTCCTGAATACTCTAAACAAAGAACAACCTATCCCTGCCTTTGCTAGATAAGAAATCACAAGGTCACAGAAATTACTTTAACTAGATGGAGGAGGGAGGGTTCTAGAAACAGATGCCAGAGGGAGACTAGAAATAAGAGTGGTGATAAGCAAGAGAATACAAGTGATAACCTTTAGAAGAAAGAAATACATGGCATAGACTTTTTATAACAGAATTGAATGAGAAAAAACATACTGTGTTAGGTCGTGTTAGGTCGTGTTAGGCTGGAAATTAATGGGGGGGGGTAGCAATGAGACATTGGTTTTCATAAGAGCTTTTATTAAATATCATATCAAAAGATCAGTGTGATCAAGTGACATCTGGTCCAAGGATGGTGTGATGTAGAGAAAAGAGTGTAAATTTGTTGCCTGCTATTTCTTCAATAGATCTAATAGTATAAGTTTTGTCTTATTTATGAATGTTAGTCTTATTCAAAAAGTAGTGACCCTTTATTCCTACAAATTGTAGTGTCATCTCCTCTCAGATAACCTCTTGTATATATCTTTCACTAAAATCCATTTTAAGCTTTTCTAAATAGAATCATTTATTTCCAGTCTTTTTCATGCCTCTTCCTAATCCATGACTTTGTATCTGATATTCCTGGATGAAGCTTTACCTGGTACAGTACAGATCTACTCACTCTCTAGCATTTTGGAGAACATATAATCTAAAATAAAATAGATAAATAAAATAAAACTCTATTCATATCTATCACACAAACAAGAGATACCCATGTGATGAAGGGGTGGGGTTTGCTTTTTGCCAACACTTATGCACAGCATATTAGTGATATCTTCTTTAATAGAGTTCAAATCCCTCATTTGTTTAAGCCTATCAAAACAAATGATTGCTTATTTCTCTGCTTATTAATCCGAGATCTATGACAAAACACCTAGAGTGTTCTTTTTTGCAACCTACATTATCTAATATACTGATTGACGTGGGCCTGGTTGACTTTCTGATTCTACCCAAAAGTAAGTGATAAACATCCTAGATTAATGCTGAAGTGTTACAGAAAGCAGTTTAACACAGTTCCCTTATGTATTGTGTATTTCACCAAATAAGTTTCCCACTACTCAGAATTTCCATCTGTTCTATATCTTTTTGGATTCCCATTCTAATATTCACATGCCCATTTGATAACTTTTAAAATACTCCAAAATCTAGCTCAGAATTTTGAAATCAGCTCCCAAATTGTGAGCTGCAAACCTAAGTATCTCTTTTTCACATTTGTTTTTCTTCTCTTCATATGGAGGACAATGACATAATAGAGTGTATTGAATTAACAGAAAATGTAAACTTCCAAGAATGCAGAGGTCACCTTTCTGTAAGAATGCTGCATAATTTCTCTGTAGTCTGGAAGACGATACTAGCATATCATCATAGTCTATTCAATAATCTTTGCTATATTTTTGCCACACAAATATTTATATATACTTTCTGGTCATTGTTTGATTTTCCAGTCTGTGAAGCCAGACTTCTGAAACCCCATATTTTTGAAAACTCTCTTTTATCACTCTGTAACATAAAAGTATTTTGGCTTTTACTCAGCTCCCTCATTAGAAGTTGCCTGCATTAACCTTAAGGTCCATGCTGCATTCATGAGCCTGGGCACTTCAAGAAAACAGTTAAATCCTTATAGTTCTTCCCCAAGACAGGTGCAAGCACAGTGATCACAGGTGTACAGGGGCAGGGAATGGACAGAACAAGAGGATGCACCCAGTTACTTCCCTCCATCATGTAAACTAATCTCCTGAGAACTACACCTGTAACAATGTAGCTCCATGCACACACAATTCATATACCAGAGGTCTAGAGCAGAATGGCTCTATAGTGAAGGATGACCTTTAGTAGCCTAAAACAGACTTAATTTAATCACTGACTTTTTTCTGTGTGGAATTCCAATATCCAAAGTTTTATTTCAAATATTGGAAGCCAGATCTCTCTTTTTAATTAAAAAATAAATAAATTAAAAATTACATACTTTTAAAGTTTTTTGTCCACATGGCACCATGTTTAGAATGAAGAAAATATGGGAGTGGAAGATTAAAATTCTGTGTTGGCTGCACTGCTAGAGGACTCTGACTTCTCTGGCTAAGAAGGTCAGGGAAATATGAGTAAGCTTCACATTTACAGTCCATCATTGCTTATTATCACAGTGACTTTATAAGTGCAAGGCTGCATGTTTGTTTTGGGATTTTTCTTTCCTCAAGTGCATGTTCCAGCTAGGATTAGAGTTTAGTTGATATGGTTTTTTATGGAAGAACAGTAGTGGATTACTGTAGCTCTGGAGACCATATTTATTTGTGGAATTTCTGGAAACACAGATCAAGGAGAGAACACAGACTAGTGTTTGGGCATATAGAAGTATATGCTTTGGAGCTCAAAGAAAGTTACCTTGCTCTCCTTATTCTTGAGTTCAGAAAAGTTAATCTCTTTTCTATTCTCTCTTAAGTTTATTTCTATAAAAGCAAGACAGGGTCGCCTGAGCCAAATGGTTAAAAAAGTATGCAGAGGAACAGCTGTTCTTTTTGAATGCTGAACAAGATATATTAAATGAAACAGGCTTTTCCTGAAACTTACTCTTTTCTGAAGTCTCTGTATCAATTAAGAGTGTTTTCTTTTTTTCTCTCAAAACTTACCAAGTCTGTTTTTCTCTGGTTTCCTGTTATAATTGCTAAGAATAAAGATAAGAAGACAGAGAGAGACTAACAATTAGTGGTGTATTCTTTCACCAAGCTAATGATAACAAAAAAAAAAGACCCAACTAAGCACCTGCTGTAGAAGAGACTGTTACTACAATGAATTACAAAGTACTATTTATTTACACTGTGGTGTATTTAGAAGTTGTAACAGAGATCAGGGTGAGACTGCTGACCATGAGTTCAAGAAGCCTACAAGATAAATTTTGAAAAAAAAAAAAAAAAAAAAAAAAAAAAAAAAAAAAAAAAAGCAGAATAATCAATATAGTTGCCAGAAAATGCTATGTTTATTAGAGTAGGTACCATGCACAGAGAACCTACTTGGGCTAGGGAGATCTCAGTAAAGCACAGTGGTACATGGGACCTATTGCCACACACTTTTTCATTGAGAGGTTGCCGCTTTTATTTTTTAATACCCTCTTTTTTTAGGCACCATTTGATTCTGAGAAATAAATGAAGAAAATGGCACTGCTCCTGGACTTTCTGGAGCTTTCCTTTCCTTGACAAGTAGGAGTGTTATTGGGATGGGGTCAATTCTTCCTGTTTAATGGATGTAAAATCTGTCTGGGGATTGCATGTTTGCTGCATAAGCAGTGTAAAAAACTGCTGAAACAGTTTGGGAGTCACAGTAGACAGCAGAGATGCAGGAAAATAGACAAACTGTTTGCGTGCACGATTGCACCTACTTTCCTATATCAGAGGAGTTTGTTAAGAACAGTATACTGTACCATTGTCCCCAAACTGCTAAAGCCAGACTTCCTGGTCAGTTGTAAAATGTGGATTTGGCTGTTTTGGCATACAATTATGATGGAAGGTCATATTCTCATTCTTATACATCTTGTGGTTCTCCTATAATAAGCATCAATGAGGGAAGCAGTTGAAGATGTGTAATCTGAATGGACAAATTGGGGACAAGAGGAATAGCTCTTTCATATTCATCAGGCTTTGACCACATCATGGCCTGTGATGAACCGTGAAACCCAACCAGTGCTTATAGCTAGTTAATAGTGCTTTTATTTCATTTCCTGCCTGCTCAAATAAATGTTGGTTTAATATTTTTGTATGCTGATTTTACTGGGAGAACAGAATGCATTAGTAACCAAGTTAGTTTAACCTTGGGATTTATATTTGCACATGCTTGTTTAGCTAGCAACCTTTCTCTGTATACATACATCCTCTCTTTCCAGTCTTTTTCTCCCCTAAGAATCTTAAACATCTTCATGAATGTTTGATCTAGATAGTGAAGGAACAGTTACCAGGCTAGAATAATTGCCTTTTCAGAGAATTAGCCTTCTCTGGGGGGCGGAGCAGGTGAGAATTAACTTCTCTAGTTCCAGCATAAAACAGCCTGCTACCATATAGATTCATGATTTTGAAGTGCTCAGAGCACTTGATTTTGCAGGCTGTTGTTTATCAACAACTCCAAATGAAGTCAGTAGGAACTGAGACATTAGAGAGCTCAGAAATGCAGTACCTGGGTTACGTTTGAGTTCTGAATGTTGAAATAAGTGACCTGAGTACAGGAGTTAAAATACCCCATAGCTGCCTTCATCCTGTATCAGTGAGGATACATCCTCCTGTGAATCAGGTTCACTTCTATTATGCATCACATAAGAAAGAAAACACATGATCACATACATCACTGTGTGCTTTACATGTAATTTAATTCTTTTGCCAATATATAATGTTTCACAGATCCTGATTTACTGTAGTTTGCAAATTTGCAGTTTTATTAGACCAAGATAATACAACTCTTAACATTTTAATGTTCCCTAGGTCACATTTCTGAGAAAATTGGAAACACAGCTTTTCAAATGCAATAAAATCTTCAGAAACTATATAACCTTCTGTTTATTAGCATATCAAGCAGAGAGCACATGGATTAAATATTACTTTTCTCAGGTTATTTTGCTAATGATTTTTTTCATAGTGCTTTGTTGTTGTCCTGCAAAAGTTGCCCGTACTGTTAGGGAAGGATAACTTATTCCTGATACTTACTTCTTAAGTTCTCATAGAAGAAAGCAACAGTTTATCTACAGAAAAGGAACCCAGGTCCTCATCAAGATGTCAGACTTGCATTCTGTGTTGGCAGGTGCTGAAAAATTCTGTGTAATCCTTTGTTGCAGAAAGGGAAAAGGAGTCTTCGCACTTGGTACATGCTTTTTGGAATGGAAGGATTCTTATAGAAGTTTGAGAATGGAGAAATAATCAAGATGACTGCCCTATGCTCAGTCTATCAAAAATGTTCATCTTTTTCAACTGAATCTTTTCACAGTATTCAGTGTGCTTTGAAATGGGTTTAGCTAATGCAAAGGGAAAATTCTGTTGAATGAATATGCTAGTTTGTGCCTGTGAGCAGTTATTTCAACAGAATTTCACCAGACCTCCATTAACCAGCTTTCAAAAATCATATTACACACCCCTGAAAAAAAGACACTTGTTCAGGTTTCAGCTATAAAAGTAAATATATTCAATACAGAACATAGGCAGAAAATAATAAAAATAATAACCGCTTCCAGTCCAGTTGTGGAGTTTATGCTGTGTGTCTGCATTGTAGCAGAAATTTAGGCAAATAAGGCTTCCCATCAGGGACTAAGTGACCTTTTAGTGTAAATTGGCTATGAGTATTTCCACCTGCCTTCATTGCTTCATGCTTATCTCTTCACACACTTTGCTCATCCTATGAAAGATCTTCCATGTTCTATCTGAATAGTTATCCTTGCTAATGTGTAAACATCTCTTCTCAAAACATCAATTGACTTAACTATATTCTAAAGTTTTAATCCTTTTATACACATGTCTATACATACACATATAGATTCTAACCTAATGGTATTTTCTTGATGCTTTCATACACACACATCCTCAGGCATGTGATTGTCTGACAGAACTATCTGACCCTATGTTATATCTATAAACAATATATATACATTTATATACAATATATTCAAGAAATAGGTATTGGGCAAACACAAACTGGTGTGAAAATATGTGGGTTACGTAGTTTAACAAAATGGTAGCTCTCTGCCATAAAACAGTGGTCCTCTGTCATAAAACAGTGGCCAAAACTAAACGATGTACCCCTGGGTAGGTTGGGGAAGGGCCTCCCAGGTCTGGTGCTCTGGGTAATGTTGCAGGGGTGGCTGGTCTTGCCTGGTAATCATAACAGAAAATGTAAGGAGGGGGGAGGGAGTGACTGCTGGGGCAAATGGCCCGTGAGGTTTCTGGGAGGGGGTAGAAGGTCTGACAGAAACTGGGGACAGGGCACCATCCCTTCTTGCCTGGTTATCAGTGGCACCTGTACTACTGGCCAGCATAGAGAAGAAAACAGCAGAATATTCAGAATGCTGAAAAGGTTTTGAGGGGTTTTCCCCTTTCTAAAAAACTGTACATTTTGGCTGAGTCTTTCAAGGTCTTCTATACCATGATAAAGAGTACATTATCTTTATTACAACTGAGTTTGCTTTCTCCACCTTTCCATAACTCCAAGGCTGTTCATTATTAAGTACTGTTTTACTGTGTACAGGGTTAAATCAGAATAAGTGTTTTAAAATGGTTATTTATTATATTTGCTCCAAATATAAAATGCATTGGTCACATGATGGGAAAGTTCTTGAAATCTGCAATGACAGACCTTTCTGACATTTTTGTGGAAGCAGAAATATTTTTAAAATAATTCCTATTCTTTTACAATATTTACAATCAGTGATGCATGGAAGTAATGAAAGTATCAACAAAAAAAATGTACTTACTTATTTTGGTCTTTCAAGACTCACATTAATTTTATTGTTTGGTAAAGGGGTAACCTGAGTATAATTGTGTGTTTAGATTGCACACTATATTCTGTTGACCACGTCTTCCTCTAGAAAAAAATGTCCTAGAATTCTAAGACTAATCCCATTTCTGACTTCTGTATGTGATGCCATTAAAATTTACCCCCATTAAGCCAGTTGCAGAATGAGGGTTTATTAGTCATCTAAATAAGTTCAGCTTTACAGAAAAAAAAAAAAAAAACAAAATTGTGACAGTCCCCTCTTCAAATCCTACAAAAATGCCACTCTTTATAACTCCCCTTCGTCATCTATCTGACCAAAATTTAAAGCTGATCTAGCAAACTCTATACCACTGTTTTCTGTTATGCAGTTTATTCCCTTATTGCAGTAAAGATAATGACCACAGTGGTCAACTAGATAGTGGGAATTTTAGCACCTGGGCCCTTTGCAGTACAGAAGAACACTTGAGAAATTTTTAAGATCTCCCTTATTGTATATAAAATGAATTTGCAAAGAGTTTTGTCATGTTTTTTAGTGTACTTTTTCTAAAGAATTGCAATACCTGGTTTTCTGCTGTTTTAGAATCCCAGGAAAGATGAATGCAGTTTTTAAATGCTGGGTGTTTTTTTCTAAATATCTTAAATCCCAAAACTATTGTATGTTATTCCTATATCAGTGTTTCACAACATGCAAGAAATGCTTTGCAAAATGATGTGAGGCATTCACTAATAACTCTCAAATTAATGACTTATTTTTGTTATCCATTATAGAAATGTTGTTTGCTATCTGTTACTCAGTTATATAATTTTATAATCTATTCTATGCCATTGTATCTGTTACAGTGTTGATCTAGACTACTTTTGCCAAGTATTAAAAACAGCTGCCACTAAAACTAGCATTGAGTTGCTTGCTTTATATTCTCAGTAAATCTGCCAATCTGCAAAATCAAATGACAAGGAGGAAGGGGCATATAATATGATACTTTTTCGGGTAGAATTTTGCTACTGGAATATTTGTGTTCTAAACACAAATCTCATTCATGTCAGTACTATACCAGCAACCATAATGAACTCTCAAAAGCAGGTGAAAAGCATGTTTTATGCCAAATAAGAAAACCAAGAAACACCTGGCACCCAGGTCTATTCAGCATGCCCGATCAGACCTAAAACACAGAGACATGATGAGCATTTTCTCATGTGCAAATATTGGGAAGACAACTGCTTCAGACATACATCCTTTGTAGGTCCTCTCTATGTGGGTGGGGGGAAAGGTCTTCGAGCAGTATCAGCTTGCCCAAGCCTGGAGGGAGAGGTGATACCTTTCTGGGCCTTCAGAAATGTCCCACTCTGTCTTGTTGTGAATGCCTCAGATAATGGTCATACAGCTTCATGAACCACTTGGAAGGCCCAAAGGAGTTAAAGTTTCTGGCTTTAGAGAGGTCTCTGACTACAATGATACTGACAAAATTCTCTTGGTTCTTAGGGTCAACATACCAAAACACTGAAAAATTAGAAATAAAGGAGAGAAAGAAAGGAGAAACAAACTCCGGAGTACAGAACTCTCGGAGTGATACATCTGGTATTATATTGCTCTGTGTTCTATAACATTAAGGCAAACAGGACTGTGTCTACCAATCTGGTGTAAAAAGCAATTTACCTGTTACTCCAATTCCAATAAAGAGATCTCAAGAGAAAAACAAACATGCTACTGACTTATCTCTGATCACTCTGGGCTTTTTTAGCTTCTCTAACTCATATGAAAATGACAGAATAAACAAAAAGCCTTTATCATTACCTAAATAATTTTTAAGCTCCTTTTCATATACAGCACATAAAGAAAAGCATTCGGCAGAAAATTAGTTGAAGAACAGAATGTTGAATTGTTGCAAATATAATTAATAAACTCTTTAAAATCTAGTCAGTAACTCTTTATCTATTCTCTAATTCTGAAAATTAATGTAGTTTTTAATTTCAAAGATTCTCTTGTGAGAATGTCCAGCTGGGCTTTTATTTCTATATGCAATTTTTGTTCTATGATAAAGTAGTAAATAAATAAGTACTATATATTTCCAACAAGTATATATCTGACATTTTAAACAGACTTCAGTAGCACCTACTGGGAATAATCAAATTCCTTAAACAATTAAACCTAGAAAGCAGTGCATTTTGGGCCATTTTTAGTACACCTTGGGTAGTGGAATAAAACATTAGACTCAAGACCCAAGTGATTCTAGTCTACTGTGAAGTATAATAATTATCCTGAAATGCACAATGCCTAGAGCAGATTATTGTCATTATAATTTAGAATTCATGCAGAAAAACAATGGAGTCTCACTAGACTCCTTTGATAAGGGTTTGACATTACAATCAGAAAGTTAAATCTGGAAATCTACATTAATTTTTCAATAAAGTGTAAAGGCTTCATTTATTGTCAGTTCTCCCTTTGTCTTTCTCTTGATACCAGTGTAGTTGGGATTTTTGTTAAACAGAAAAGCTTCTGTTCTGGGCAATCACACAGCAGTTAGTGAACAACTGGAGCAGAATCTGAAGTCTTGCACAGTCCTTTATGGAATAATAGCTCAGATATGTTTGTATTGTCATTGGTTTTTAGTTCAAAAATAGTGTTTTAATCAATCCAAATGTAGATAGCAAGCTCTTCTAGAACAGAATGTTTTGTGGGTCAGTTTGTTTACTGCCTTTGACTAAAATTCTGGATGAACACACTGGTCCTGTCTTCAATATAATGCAAAGAGAAATAACAGTCAACTAACATTTTTTAGCTCTTCTCTGCACACTTACCAATAACATTTACCAGATCTTACTTTGTCGCTGCAAGTGGGTCCTAAAAACTGGTCGTGGTTGGCTCTTTACATGTGCCATAAAAGACAGCAACATAATCCTGTTGTGAAATAATAAGAATAAAATATTTGTATAGTTATTACCAGTATTTCATAACAGCCATAACAATTTCTATGCATATAGTTTTTTACAGATTATAATTCTGAACTACTGATAGAATTAATCAACCATTCATTCTGTATGTAGGAAACAAAACTTTGTGAGACTAGACTTGCTGAAAGAAAATCTTTCCTGGAATTGGATGCATGGACTCTTAAGAATGAGTCAGTGATATTGTCATTGGAGAAGTTATTGGGATGGGTCACTACAGATACATAAATTTTTGTCTTGCATCATGAAGTCTTGAAGTAATGCTTTGGGATTTGATATATCTTACTGAAGAAAATGAAAGGTGTCTTTAGAAAAAGCTATTTTATTGATGTAAAATCCTTTTTTTTCAAGTTGTGAAAGAATAACATGAGGGATATGATTACAGCAAATAATATATTCACATTTTTCATTAAGGCACACGTAATTTTTTTTGCATCTATATGATGGAAGAATCCTTTTGCATTTTTGTATCTTTAAACTTGTCTTTTGAAATTATTTGTTTCCAAAAGACAGAAATTGCAATTTGCAAGGAAGACTATGTATGAGCAAACAATGGAAATTTTTAGAAAAAGGATTAATATGTTGCTGACTAAGCAAATAAGAATTCTCAACTATCAGAAAAATTAGATATATATTGTTAAGGGAAAATGAATATAAATGTCTGTTCCTCATATTTTTATAAAAAGACAGTCTATTATGTATCTCCAGACACTGCAGCAAGAAATTAAAATCAGATTTCTTGACTGTAGCATCTGAGCCACGTAGATTTCCCTGTCTTAACATGGTGAAAACATACCCCACTTCACCCATTTCAAACAAATATCTGTCAGCATTGCTGCTACTTTGGTTAGACAATGATGTTACCCCTCTACTAAATTATATTTTATTCACTAATGAGACAGTTTCCAGAAAGGTAGGCTGTGTATACATGTTTGCAGTCATCATTTCAGCAAGGTCATATCTATAGAGCTTGAAGAATACAGTTTTCATTGAAATGACAAGTGCATTTAGGTAGTCTCTCTGAGATTTAGTACAGATCCATGAATCGGGAAAATGCCTGAACTGTAACAATGTTGTCTTTCATTTTTTTATTCAGGGGAGGGGGGATTTGCAAGCTGAAGTTTTGCTATCTGAAACAATGATCTTTCACTTTGTAAAAAACTTTAGGAAAATGAATCTTGCAAGAAACACTTCAAGGAGAAAATACTTGATTCTGCTATTCACAAGCCCTTATACGATCAAGTCCATAGGCAACTAATAGAAATATATTTTTGATATTTGCATTTTTAAATTATTTGTGAAGAAATTACCAGCAATCAGTCTCTGATTTCCCTACCACTGTCATTTTATACATATATGCTCAAAATTGAAACTATAGACAAAAGACAAGAAAGGAGTAGTGTTTGAACTAAATAACAAAGTTTTATAATTCTTAGTGTTACATGCAGTTTGTACTCTATAATATTAACATGGGAAATTTGCATAGTCCATTTCAATCTACATTGTCTTGTAATGCCATAGAGCTACTGTTGTCTTGCACAACAGAAACTAATTGTAATCACAGTCATCACAGTGGACCAAGCAATGTATCAAGGACTCCTGGAACTTAAAAGATTCAGTTTTGGTGAGTTGTGGCAACCAACTATAAAAAGGCAAAAGAATAAATTGCCCCTGAAGCTGTAAATCAAATCTTAGCCTTTCGTATTCCTCCAACTCCAGAACAGGAGCTCAGTTTACTTCTGAGGATAAAGAATGCAAACCGTATCAGCCCTTTTTGATATCAAGAGTACTGCCAGGGTTTAGTCTATTAGTATTCAGTCATGACACACTCCCTACTGGGATGTGTGGTGTACATATATATATATATATATATACACACAGACATTCCCATATATATATATGGGAATCAGTACTATTCAGATAAAGAATTGTTTCCCTGCTGAATACTGGGAACTGGAATGTAGTACAAACTGGAGGCTTTTTGCTGTAGTTTGTGAGTCTTAATCAGCAAATTTTGAAGCAAAATGAACTTGGGATCAAGAAGAAGGTCTTTATGGAAGCTTCTGAACTGAGGGACATTCATTATCTGTGGTCAGCCCTGCAAAATTCATCTACAGTCAAGAGCCTTCTGCTGAACTTCAGTCTTTTCCTGCAGGTCCTCTTTCATCTCAAGGTAAGCCAAAGTTTAGTGAAAATATTGTGTATCTAACCCTGATATGCAGTTTGGACTCAGCAAAAAACTGAAATTCAGCCCTAGAGCTAGGAGACAGGCCTGTTAAGCAGCCTGTGAAAATAGTACCCTCTCCATGTTATTATACTTCTCTGTGCAGCTGGTTTATAAAGACTGAGCACACATTACCATATGATAGGTATTTCTCCCATCATTTCCAAATTCACTTTTTCTTCAGTCCACTAAAACAGTAGGTTCTGCTTCAGTGTTCAGAACTGGATCCAATGTATTGCAGAAGGTAAAGTGGTCAGATGTGGATTTTGCCTTTTCTGATACAAGCAAATCACTGCCGGCATTGTGCAGCTGTTACCGCATAGCCTGTGAAAGCAAGTTATGGTCAATTTAGCTTTCTTTATGCAGTAAAATTGCAAATGGAGTTTAGCATTCTGAAATAAGATCACTGGTAACAAGTGGTTTGATATATGAACCAAGAGGCAAAGCTTGATTTTTTTTCTGGTATCTGGAATAGAAGGGGCTGGAAATCCTTTGTTTTGATATGTAGGCTTAGCAAATAAGCAATAACTGATGAAGAATAAAAGTATACTGTAATTAGTTCTACAGTGACGTTTCCTATCATATTTTCATTTTAATAGTGGTCAATAAACCCAAATATAAAATAGACTTTTGCAAGGGAAAATTTTTAGCAGTGTTGTGGTTTTTATTTATTATAGCAAATACTAGTCAAATCTCTCAGAACTAGTCAAATCTTCACCAAGATAAATTTCTAGTATTTCACTTGCATGTAAGGATTTAAACAGAATATGCCTAATTACTAAAACTCAGTTAAACTAGAGGATTGAGTTTACCTGAAAGAAAGGATCCCAGCTGATATTCTAATATTGCTTTTATTCTTTTTTAAAGAAATATTCTTTCTTGAATTCCTGAAATTGATATTTATTTATTTATGGGCATTTTATTTGTTTGTTTGTTTCATATTTAGCTGAGTAAGAAAGCTTCATTTATACCAGGAAGATGAAGAGCAGGACTAACATAATTTCATTGCTACGATAGTATTTGCTCTCCTTCAGTAATCTGTATCAGCCTTTTCCTTCTTACTTAGCATTGCAGAAGTGGTTGCTATCAGCATGGACATGTGATTTTCTGAGATCATTCACCTCAGACAACAAAGCAGACATCTGAATAAATGCAGCAGGTCTTTGTTCCCAGGATTTTTTCCATCATAGAAATACTTTGTAGGTCCTTCTGTTTGAATATTCATTGTCTAGATGTGCCTTCTGCTGCTGTGGTGGATGCCTGTGCTCTTGTGCCTGAGTTACCAGACAGGAGACCTTAAAGATTATGCATTCATATATCTCATTGCCAGTACCCAGCTTAGTATACTTTGGGTTTAACAAAGTCTGCACAAATCTCTCTGTCCCTAGCTTTTTTGCTTCTGAAAGTTCCAACCATAAAGTAACACCCAGAAAAGCTGACCTGAGATCAGATCTCAAAGTCTGTGTTTTTCCTTCAGAATGTGTCTCATTTTTGCTACCTTCCAATTTTGTGTCTAATCAGAAACAAGCTATATCTGTTCATTAAGTGTCTATGGTAATTTGCACCATAACTTTATTTTTAAATTCTTCAGCTGACATAAAAAAAAAAAAAGAATAATAAAATCTTAAGGATAAGGAATTGAGGACAAAATGGAAGACAGCAAACATGATGATACTTCTCAGTTCTCCATCACAGGTCTATGTTGTGTGGAAATGCTTCCTTTGGTATCATAAAAAGAGACATAAAGAGAACCAGAAAATTTTGCAGAGGGTTCTAATAGATGACCAAAGCTGTAGAATCACAAGGGAAAACTTCATGACTATCAACCTAGAAAAGGTTCTAAGACATCAGCCTTAGAAAAGTGAAAATGGAATGAAAACGTATGAAAATAGTATTGTATGTGATTATGCTGTTGTCTTTGCTCTTATTTAGTGTATTTTTTAACTGATTATGAGCATTTCCTGCAGTTGACAACATCTAAGGAAGGTGCTACTATTCATGTCTGCAGGTCCAGCCAGTAGCAAGACTGAACATGAATTTCAGAGGGGCACATACACATGCATATGGAAACACACACACACATGCACACGGAGGACTCAAGTTCACCAGCTAAGTATACAGGAACCCAGCCTATAGCTTCTGTGACTTAGATTTTCCAACACACTTAAGAACAGGAAAGAGAGTAACATTGCAAAGCAAAAGTAGTTAGGCTCAATCACACAATTGTACTGACCAGCCACTTGCTCACATGCAAAAAGCCTCCCTCCCCTTCTCTTTGTTTTTCATAGCTGTGCTTCGCCTCCATCCACCTTGATCCTTCCTTTCTCCATCTTTGTCTCTTCCCAAATAAAAAATGCACATAAAATTGTTTGGGTTTTTTTTTTCCAGTGGTCTCACTTTTGCTATACCCTTATCCAAATGTGGTATTACTGATGCTCATCTCAGGTCATCTTAGCCTTACCTCATATTACCAATATGGTTACTTAGGTGCTCCTCCCCCAAAGATTCCTGATACTCCTCACGATTATCTGTGAATCTTGGCCGTTTCTCACCTACCTCCTCCTTAGCCATCTGTGCAATTCAGCCATTCCTCACAGGACTAGCTGTAACTTTTGCCAGCTTCTCACTGTGTTATTTGTGGTGTTCAGCAATTTCTCATGTCACATTCTGTAGTGTCCCAGAGTCTGTTCAGATAGCTAAACCTCATGCCAGGGCTACATATCTTAACACTCAGTACCAAACTGTTCCGCTTTATGGTTCTGCTCCTATTGAATGACATTGCTTAGTAACACTGCTACAGCTGTCACCATCATTAAGTGCCAAGGGAAAAGAAAAAAAGAACATTATTCTCATCATGCACTCTTACACCAATATCCATTGAGGGTGGTAAGTAGAGTGTTTATCAGTTCACCAGAGAGCAAAGCAACTTTTCCATAAAAATTAATTTGATTGAATGGAGGGGTAGGTATTCAGGGACTTAAGATATGCACACAAGGATATTGCATAAGTGTTTAAGGTGAAAAATGCTGTCAGTGCTAACAGAGAGCAACTATGAAATTTTTAGCTACAAAAGAGTTCATCCTGACCAAATTACAATAAATACATAAAACTTTTCCCATCATTATTACAAGTGAAATAATTGGACAAGTTCTTTAAGGGTTTGTGAACGTGTTTTAAATGGAGAAGAGAAAGGGAGGTTTAACACACATTAACATTCTCCAGTACAAAATCTGAGTTACACTGTGATTCACAACATATTAAGACACCTAGGTACAGCCACACGTAGACCTACATGTGAGCTAGAAACTTTGCCAAATTGCCTTAATGATTGTAGTGATGTCTTGATCCTCCAGAATAGCCTGTGTTTTCTACACAGAACAGAGGGAAGTGTGTCTTCTGTGGAGACTATGTGATATCTGACAGATCTTGTAAAAGCCTCAGATGTCCAAAGATGAATGAAACAGAATTCAACATTTATGGGTAGAAAATTTAATGTCTATAATGACAGTTTGTTCAGTGGACACCTAGTCAGTACAGTCAGTGTTGAAAAAACCCCCAGTAAATATTAAAATATTCTTGCTATATGTCGTGGAAAATATACTTATGGGTTAGTCGTGTCATTGAGCCCAACTATACAACCAACATCTGATGATAATTGTCTGCCTCTCTCTGCACATACTGTTATATTTTACTGCTTAAATGTATAATGAATATAGATCCTCTGCATCACTTTTTTTTTTTTTTTTTTGGCCAGTTAGTATTCCCCTTTCATTTGAGAAAATCCTCGTTACTGTGCATATAATGAGAAGTAGGAACATGAATGGATACATTACTATGTAAAATTAAGTATGTTAATTCAAATTTTCATGTAGCACAGAGCATATTTATTATGATCTTATTGCATGATTTCTGAGCTAAAGAATTTGTGACAAGTTCTCTTTTATTGCTGAATTCAATAATTACAACAAGAAAGGGTTTGAATTATGGATATGTATTAATGCCACATTTCTACGAGATTCATTTGGTCTCTTCTGAAAAGAGAAAACAGCACAGAAAAATTCCCAGCTAGAGAAAAAAATTACTGTGAAGTAAAATCTAGATTTCTTTTTCTTGAAGTACATTTGCCACCAAGTTGCTTAGTAACTATCTTTAAAGCTAACAGTTATTGGGGAACAAGTCTGATCGTTACTTGAGAATATGTTCTGGAACAACTTTTCTCTACCAGCCACCAATCTATGCAGGCTTACAGGAGGCTGGAGCCATATCTTCTCTTACTGAACCTTTAATTTTTCGAGAAGTTTGGTCATTGAGTATACATTGTGTTGCCTTAAGAAAGGGGGAAAAAAACTTCCAAGACAACTTTATGTGGGTAAAGTAGAGAAGAGTTCTTTTACTTATAGGATTTTGGGGTACAGAAT
>JAWWTY010000037.1:23064778-23098795 GCA_035222235.1 Margarornis squamiger
GTTGCTGGGCTTTGCTTTCTTGTTTTGACTAACATGGTATCTAGTTGTCTTAGCTCTGGTACATGTTTCCCAAGCACAGTGTTCCAGCTATTATCTGACCCTTAAGACAGCTAGCACAGGGTTAGAGGTTGTTAGCTGCTCTATATGTGAGAAACTACCTAGAAGTATAAAAATCTTCAAATTCATGAAAACCCTAAGGCATCAATTGTCATATATAATTTCTAAATTTCTGAGGAGATGAAGACAACAATTAGTATTTTAATGATTTTCTAATACTCAGTGCTTTAAATAATCCCCAGTTTTGGTAACAAATGTAACGGATTCTATCTACCATAAATAGTAATAAGCATTAAAGTGTGCTCTCTTATTACAAGAATATAAAATGAGATGACAACATGGGAAGAATTAAAATATTTAGTAGTTTAATGGTAATTTGTCACTCAAATGTCACTGAGTTACAGTAGGATTTATAAACCTTTCCATAGACTATCTTAACAAAAATGAAAAATTCTGCTGTGTCTAAGATAGAAGATGAGAAAGGAATGATGAATACCTGATGGATTATTGACAGGACTACAATACAAATATATTTCTATATAGTATATGTTTCTACATCATGTGTTTCACTGAAAAATCATAAAATCATTGAAGCTCTTTTTCTTTTCTGAAGATGTGAAGGTGATTTTAAAGCCTTCACTATGTTTTCAACTATGAAACCTCCTATCACTTTAAGAAGAAAAAAACCTCCTACTGTCTTTAGAAGAAAAGCAGACAAATAAAAATTAGACAAGGGAATCAGGGCTGTACATGCGAATAAGAATTTTGCAATTTGCCTTCCCAAAACTGAACTAAACCTGTTCTCTTCCATATTGCGAATAAAAAAAGGGGCTGGGGAAAGAAGACAAAAATCCAGACAAAGAAAGTGCAGAACTGGGAATATGGCTGATCTTCATACTGTACAATGGAACTTCTAAGAAGAGGATGATTAACATTATAATAAAGATAAATTAACTTTATGGAGAACACTAGGTTGAACCCAGTGCTTCTCTTCCTTTCTTTTCTCTTTGTAAATTAACATCAACAGTGATCTGTTACCCAGACAGTCTGTACCTGTTGACTCCTCCAGGTGTTTCAAATGGAGAAGAGGTTCCACACTGCAGGGAAATCACCAGCTGGCATTCTGACTCCATGAAATCAATGTGTGAATGAAAGAAGATGGAATGTGAAGGTATACTTTTCAGTTCACAAAAACAGCTGACTCACTTGATAGGTATAATAATCACTTGATAGGATAATAATTACTGAGATTATTATTTCTAGAACATACCATAAAACTCAGAAATGGATAAATGTGCAAGTACACGATAATTATTCTTTAACATTAAAATAAAAAATTACCCATTTCCCTTTGATGAATCAGCAATAATAGCTAATTACTGCTTAGAAGTAAACATGCTACTGTACCTAAGAACATATTATAAAACTGGTGTGCCTTATTAGACACACTGTTATGCTTATTAATCAGTTCATTTACAGAGAGCAAGATTTTGCTAAGTTACAGTGCCATCTTCACCATTACAGCCTTGTAAATGGTGTATGGACCTTTCCTTCATCTCATTAGGTGCAGGACTTTTAAGTTAAAGTAAACAAGGGGATTGTTAAATGAGTGCCATCCTTCTCACAGAAACTGCATTATATCAGTATTTAAATTCATTAAGTCTTCGCATCTTTTATTTAATTCTAATAAAATGAGTAAATACTATATAACACCTCATACCAGCTCCAACAATAGCAATTCACTTGGGCTTAATTTCAAACTGTTGAAGATCCATAATTCTCTTTTATTTCCTTGAAAAATGTCTTACAGTGGTTTTCTTCTCATTGTTCTTATTTAATTCCCAGAAGGTTTATTTAATTGTCTATAGAGTAATTTATATCTTAGCTTCATAACCTCATTGCTCCAATGAGCACTTAAAAACTTGAAGGAAAAAAGCTACATGCATAGTACTAAAACTTCTTTTCTATAGAATCCTTTTTATTTTTATCTTCTGCTTTCCCTAAAGTTTTTATTAGAGTGAAATTGAAATTAACCAGCTGTCATATACAGTGGTCATTTTTATATGCTAACAGTCCTATTACTGAAAATAAAATAGCCCTACAGTGCACAGTTTTGAACCATTTTTTTAAACTTTTCTATTTACAGGTAATTATGATATACTGAAATATACCTTTTCTCCAAACACAAAGATGTGCTAAAGTCCTGCCCATGCCTGTATTCACAAAAATTATTAATCACGCAGAGAAGAGGTCTTTTTTCTACAGAATTCTTTGTGATGGAAAGCAATCTTATAGTTAACTAATTAACAAGCTTGAGGCATTCTACATAGTCCTTTACAACTAATCTTGACTAAAAAGCCTGAAGACTTTTGTTACTGATATTGTCTATGAGCAATAATACTACTCTACTTAATTTAGACTCCCTTCTGAGAGAACAGGGAGTTTCTTGCAGAGTGAACACAGTGTCAAAAGGTTTCATATTCTAGCTGTAGTGATATTGAGAAAAATAGGCTCTAATGAAAGGTAGGTTTATGATGTCTTTTAAGAACACATTTTATGGCCGTCTAACTCAAGTGTTTCTGGAACTGAAGTAGTGTGGATGAAGTCAGCAAAAAAGCATGATGAGAGTATAAGGGCCCTTAGACTGAGACAACCAGTAGCATCTGAGGGGTGTATGACTCTGGAAAGACGTGCTACTGATCAGCTTACGAATGGTTTTTGTTCATCTTATTATCTCAACAATATTCATCTTTAGAGCTTCCCCAGAAATCCTTCAGGAACTTGAAGATGCCAGTTTTTTTTAATCTTTCCTTCACCTATTATACTTTCTCTCAACCCACGAGTTTTCTTATTTTTTCTCTTCTTATTTTCCTCCTTGTCCTCCGAGGCAGGGCAGGGTAATGGAGTGGCTGTGTGACTTTAACTACTGGCTCAGGTCAATCTGTCACACCAAATCAATAATACATGTTCCCGCAGCTTTCCACTTGTGTATCTGCAAGTCCATGTGTATGCACCTAGACAATCTTATCTCTAGTAACAGAACCCCATTTTTGAGCAGGAAATCTGTACCAGAATGAATGGACCTGATTTTAAACTTACCTTTTCAGGAAAAAATTAGAGTTTACATACCAGCCTGTTCTAAAATTAAAGGCTTATTAAAAAAAAAAATATTTACGAGAAGCAGAAAGAGAAAAACTACATGACGTGCACACAGTGTCTCTGCTTATAGTCAATAGTGTATCACAAATTCATTAATAAGAAAAATTAATAAGTGCTAAAAGTAAATCCTTCCTTTTTCTATAAATTTACCAATAGAAAGGTTGCAGAACTGGCCAGTACATTTGACTTGAGATTATGGATCAATACATATCTATACACCTGTCAGAATAGGAAATAAGAGAAAGAGAAATTTAAAAATCTGAAATAAAATAAACTGTGTTAGCAAAGGGGAAAAAACTTTGCTGCTTTTTTCTGCCCTCATACTTCTGTTCAGATTTGTGCTGTACCTTTTTTTTGCCTTATAAGTATCAAAGTCAAGGTCAAGCTTCATCTGGTTATTAGAAAGATGTGATCAAGTGTGACTGAACTGCAGTATATGATATCGCCCTTCTTTTGCCCCTAAATAGTCTGGAGTTCCAGGACTGAAGCATAACAAAATGCAGCAAAGTAGATAGTTTATAGCTTACAAGTTCATTACTGGATTTTGATTGCTATGGAACACTGTTTTCACATCTTCCTGAGGAGGCTGGTTGCTCAGAGCGTCAGTCATTCACTGTCTAGCCCTGCTGATTCACTAAGTTGCTTTGCCCGGGCCTTATCCTGCAACTAATACAATGTTATTAGAATGATAATACAAAAAGCCGGTTTTTAATCTTATTTCTTCCTTGAAATTAAATTGTTGGTGGGAGAGAGTATAAACCAGCTACATTCTCAATGAAATTCTCCTCCCTTTTACCTATTTCATCTGTGCAACTCCTCCATGATGTTTTCTATATACACGGTTTCTCAACCATCCAGGCATGTCATTGCTTGATAACACTTGTCAACAGGTAAGAAACAATTTTTTTCTGCAGTTTATGAGAATTTGAAGCAGGACTCTTAGTAAGTCACTTATAGACATGCAGGTGATGCACAAGAACCTAGAAAATGGGAAAAGCTGCTTTAAAAAAGTCATGAGTTCTGTTTGTGTGAGGCCAAGAAGCACTAAAGAACAGGGTCCTTGAACTACATGGATACTGTCCCAGGAACTCATGATGTGAAATGAAGCTCACCTCCTAACAGAAGTCAGAAAACTGCATTTTTCAGTCTAACTTAACAGAATGTCAGCAAATCATTACATTTCACAGACAAATTAGTTTTCTATACTGTGATTGTCTTCTGCTTATTAAGTAGATGGTGGAAACTAGGAATTAGCAAAGTTGTTTGGATAAGAAAGGACAGGATATCTATGTTCTTACTAACACACAAAATCCTGAAGTTACTGTAACTCTGTCTATGGGAAAAGGCAATTTGACTACATCAAATTGTCAATTGACTATGTCCTTTGTCACAAGTTGGTGAAAATCTTGTTCAGGCAAAGATCATCCAAACTTTCAACAAAATGTAAGCAGGTGAATCACTTCACTGCTTGTCCTCTGTGCACATGGAATAAAATATAAGAGACTCCCCAGAGGAATATAATACACAAAAAACCCCCCGACCCAAACCAAAAAAAAAAAAACCAAACTAAACAAAAACTCCCACCATTTAGATTGTCTCAAAATCAGACTTTGTTTGAAGAATATACTTTTCTGAAAGATTACCATTTTTTCACATGAAAGTGCTAACTTTTCATAGAACAAAATACATTGAATTTCTTTATATGTTCATTTTATTAATATTTATGTGGACGCATGCACAAATGTTTCTTCTGTTGGCTTGCTGAATCACATCCTAAATGACATGGAGTAATCCAGCTGGGACACTGACTAAAGAAGCTGGAAGGATATGAAAGTGACAAGGAAGAACATAATCAAAATAAGAGGGAACTGAAGACTTTTGTCAAACTTGAGTGTTAGCACAGAAATTTATATCTTATATTGCAGGAATTAAGCAGATTTAGAAGGAAAGAACAAACACGCTCTCCTACACTGATTTATCATTCATTTTTCACTACATAGGGGGTTTTGCTTCTTCTGAGGCATCTGGTACTGGCCACTATTAGAGATAGGTTGGCTGGAAAGGACAAATTAACTAAATTGGGCTGGCAGTTGTTACATTCCTATGACATCTGGTGTTTCTGCCATGCTACTGATATGTCATTTTGACAAATTATGTTACATCATGTGATAATAACTACCAACATTATAAAATGTAAACGATGTAATCTGAAGTGACTCCAACAATTTAAAACAATCTGTTATTTTGTTTCATCTGTCTGTTATCAATTCAGAAAGCTGGGAGAAATAAAAAAAAAAAAAAAAAAAAAGAGGTCAAGTCCAGATCTAAACTCCAAAATATATTATTGTTTCTACTCTGACAGATTTACTTCTATAAATACAGCTGTGAGCTACAATCCATGAATGATGATTTCAGGATATCTAAACAGCATGTAAAAACCTTTATGGATGAAAGAACTGGAAGAAATTAATTTCTTGGCAGTATAAAATTATCGTGACTATATTCACTAATTTAATTTTGGTTCATGATCTTATGCAAATCAGAGAATGAGATTAGATGATTCTCTGAATGGGAAACACATGATTTGAACTGATTCAAAATGAATTATGCTGAAGAATTTTGAAGTCTACCAGCTAGTGTCCTGAGATGAAGGTGTATTAAATATGAAGATATTAACGCAAAGTACTGGTATTTTAATTTCAAACACGTAATGTGAAAATTAAAGAAAAGCTAATTGACCTTTATTTACCAAAGTGCCTTTTTTTTGCTATTAGCTATTTGGAGCACATTTGAAGAGTAATATTTTTTTACATGCCCCGTTATGGATTTTTAAGTAGCTGATTGATTTAGAACTGATTTTAGTGGTAAAATACATTCAGACATGTCAAAGTACATTATGCATGAAGATGACTGTGGAGATGTCTGGACCCTCAGATTATTCTGCCTTTCTATAACAGGTTTAGGGTGGTTTTCTTGGAAGGATGTAGTTGAAATGGAAAGGAATGACTTTGGCTTCTATAGTGAGTGGTCAACAGTTGAGCTGTAAAATAAACCTACTGTCATAGCAGCTCTATCTAATCCTGAGTTTATGACAATACCTAGAGAATAGAGACTAAACAAACACCCTTATCAAATGCATACAATGAAATAAATTAAAATATGGGAACAAAGCAAATATTTCTCCCTTTTGGATTTTAAAACAACAGATAAACTGAGCACTTGCTAAAGAGAATCATTACTTGTGTTTTGTGTTAGACTACTTTCTAAATAGGAGGCATGGGAAAATCCATTTTTATTATCTAATATTATCTAATATTTGCAACAGGCTGACTGGGGATGAAAAATTCTATTTTCTGAGAAATGCAGAAGTTCTCAAAATTGCACATTTATTTATTGATCAGAACAAAATCTAGACAATATTTGCATGTTATTGAAATTATACATGGTCTTGATAATTTGGTGGTCACCCATAATTAGAAACTGTGACATTTGAAGGCAAATAATGTCTTTATTAAAGCACTATTTTTGTGGTAGTTTTGCACATCCTGAAGTAATATTGTAACCAGTGAACCACTGAGTGTATGTAAGAATACTTCCATAAATGTTTAGAATTTTGTTCCCCACTGTCTCTTCTTCTTCTACAAAAATTCATTGCATATGTTAAAAAGTACTAATTTACTGGAGATATTTTGTTTTTTCTTTGTGCATTGTTAGGATGGGTAGGATTGTGTAAAGACGTTGCAAGAAATAAAGGCAAAAAATTACTAAGGTCTATCCAAAGGACAAAAGTTCCAATGAAATAGTTAATAAGTTATTTGAAAGGCATTTGCATGTGTTTGGGATGTGGATGTGAGAGGGAAACAACAGAAGAAGAGATCAATGTTCTCTCCCAGTCCTTTCCTGGATTTTTAGGAATACATAACTGTTACCTTTTCATGTTATGTAAAGATGTATGCATATTTCTGTATTTACATTACAAAACATTAATGTCAATCTAAACCAGTGTTGTGGAAAGATGGCTGGGAAAAAAGTTAGAGGAAACTGAGAAGTTATATTCACATCCTCACAGAAGTTATAACATTAAGGAAATTATAGGGTAAAATGCACCTGCTACTCTCCCTGGATGGAATCAGTTGGCATGCTTCGCATTGATTCCCCACCCAACAGTAAGCATCTGCTAAGAAGGGTGGACCAGAAGGTGGAGTGGAATGGAGGCACCATGGCCTGTCTCTGTGGAAATCACTGCAGGGAGGGGAACTCGCTGACACTTCAGCTGAAAACCTGCATAGCACCTGCCAGCCAAGGGAGAAGGGAGATGTCCTGCTCCTGAGCCAACAACTGTGGCAAAATCTCTCTCCTCAAATGAACTGGGTTCACTAAAGCCTAACTGTAATATTAGCACACACCTCCATCCCAAAGTTACCTGTCTCCAAGGTATTAGCAATCCCCACTGTGCACATGCTCTCTACATTTTTTACTGCATCTTTAAAAGCAAAGCAAGAGAATTTTACACCAATCGGTAACAAAAATATTTATGACTAAAGTCACTCAAGATCCCCCTAAAAATAAATAGTATAAAAAAGTAAGTTGAGAATGGAGGAAAAGTGAGAGAAGACTCCATCGTAAGCACTGGGATCAGTCAATGGGCTGAACCTGTAGGCATGCCTATTGGGTAAGAACTGTACTCTGTGTGTACTTTTATTGGGGTGAGAGCTTGTTTGTATACTGCTTTAAATAGTTTTTGCAGTCAGATATTATCACCAGAAATCTTCGACCTTCAACCTGTCACAATTTTGTATTAATGAAGACTGTTATTCTGTAAACTGTTAGAATGAGTCCTTCACAGGTGCTGGCAGTTGCCAGCAGCAGGTAAGACACTCAAAGTGGGAAGACCTGCTAAGGGGCCTCCCTTATGCTGCTGGCTGAGTCCTCTGAAAAAGGCACTTGAATTGCTCTCCTCTGATCCAGCAGGACTGTTCGGTGATGGGTCCCCATAATGGGATGCTGACAAGACTGGTCAGGCACAAGTGCCTCAGCTTTCCTGGGGCAAATAAATCACTGAGAGTCAGGGAAATCTCCCCTTTACATGTGACAAGTGTTTTAGTAAAATTAATGTTCTGGAACACATTTCAGGGACATATATTTCCCTATGGAATTCAGAAAGCTAAATTCTTTGCTTCTAGAATCTTCCAAATAAATTTAAATTAGATATTTAAGTCTGATTTGTCTTATATTTATAATTTGAACAGTATTTCTATTGTCTGTAAAGTAAATTTTACTGAAGTCACAGCTCATCTAGGACCATAAGATTTAGCTGAGAATTACAATAAAATTATAAATTTATATGTATGTATTTACAAAAAGAAGTTCAATAGATTCTGTTCCAGTCCTATGTTTCTATGAAGAACATATATATTCAAATACTTCAAGTCAAAACTCTATAAAAGTATTTGAAACATAAACCATGTTAATTTTCTTTGAATGAAATTGCTCTGTATTGTGCAAGTAACTTCTTGAAAGATGGAAGTATGTGCAATATCTTGGGTTTGGGCCTTTTGTTTTGTTTTGGGGTATTTTTTGGTTTTTAATTAAGGAGTTCTACAGACATGCTAAGTAATGGAAATTTGAGCCACTATAGTGAAAGGATATTTAAAGGTATGTTTCATAAATTTCTTCTTGAATACAGAAGCAAAATTTTTGCCTCATAGAAGTAATAAATCCAAGACTTCACCTGAAATATTTCAGATTATGACCACCTGTATTGGGTTTCAGTGGCCAAGCTGTGGTAGTGGGGGAGAAGCTACAGGAGTGGGTTCCCTGAGAAGCTGCCAGAAGCCTTCCCCATGTCCAACAGAGACAATGTCATCCAGCTCCAGGGTGGATCTGCCACTGGCCAAGGCCGACCCAGTCAAAGATGGTGGTAATGCCTCTATGATAATATATTTAAGGAGGAAAAAAAAAAAAAAAAAGAAAAAAAATAGCTTAGAGAAGAGTGAGAATATGTCAGAGGAACATCTCTGCAGACACCAAGGACAGTGAAGAAGGAGGGTGAGTTAGTGCTGCAGGTCCCAGAGCAGAGGTTCTCCTGCAGCCCCTGGTGCAGACCATGGTGAGGCAGCTGTGCCCCTGTAGCCCATGGAGGTCAATGGGGATGAAAAGATCCACCTGCAGCTCATGGAGGAGCCCACACCAAAACAAGTGGATGCACAAAAAAGGCTGTAACCCCGTGGGAAGCCTGCGCTGGAGCAGGATCCTGGAAGGGACCTGATGACCCATGGAGAGAGCAACCAACACCGGAGCAGTTTTCCTAGTAGGACTTGTGGCCCTGTGGGGGACCCACACTGGAGCAGACTGTGCCAAAAGGACTGCATCTCATGAAAAGGGGTGGAAGGGACCCCACACTGGAGCAGGGGAAGGACTCCTCTCCCTGAGCAGTGGTAGAATAAAACCTGTGGTGAACTGACCATAACTCCTATTACCCGTCTCCCTGCACTACTGGCAGGGTGGAGATAGAGCCTGGGAAGAAGGCAGGGTTTGGGAGGAGGAGTTTGTAAGATTTGTTTTGTTTCTTATTATCCTGCTCTGATCTTGACTGGTAACAAGTTGAATTAATTTTCCCAAGTGGAATCTGTTTTGCCTGTGATGGTCATCAATGAGTGATCGCTCCTGGTCCTTATCTCAACTTTTGAACCTTTTGTTATATTCGCTCGCTCCTGCCCAGTTGCAGAGAGAAGTGATAGAGCAGGTTTGGTGGGTACCTGGCATCCAGCCAAGGTAAATCCACCATACCATCCAAATTAGGTGTAAAGAAGGGAAATAGTACTGAAAAAAAGAATTGGGGGAAAAAAATCCCAACAAATACAAGTATGTTTTATGGATTTTTTGAAGAATATGATTCTCACACACTCTGCATAGTGCCCATTCTTCTGGCAAAACAGTAACAATGAAAGCTGAAAAAGCTGTCTGAGAACTTTCAAAAGAGATCTAGAACTCTTTAAGATTCAAACTTTATGATTTATAAGTTCAGATATAAATAGTTGCTTGACTGCTTGGATTCACAACACTGGGTGTTATTACAAAGGTCTGAAACAGGGAGTTCGGTGATTTCATCCTGCAGCTGATCCATAGTGGAGAAGAGCGTTTTTACTAAATTGTTTTTCACTTCATTATTTCTGAAATTAGGTCTGAACACTTAAAAATAGTGCATTACTGTGTTTGTAAATATATAAACTAATGATTAATTGATATTTTTATAAAAGGTAGTTTTTCTACACAACTAATTGTACAATAAAACAATAATTAGTAACTTTTATTCAAAGAATTGTTATAAACATCAAAATAATATTTTTTTTTGTTTCATTTGTCTCTCAGTTTCTCATAAGATTTGGAAAACCATGTAGAACTGCAGTACTTTCACAGTCACAGAATCACAGAATGGGTAAGGTTGGAAGGGAATTCTGATCTCCTTTCATTATGCAAATTTCTATAAGCAATACAATAATGACCTACAGTTCATCATTACATCCTTGATATGGATGAAATACTGTGCCTCCATCTTTGCCAAAAATTTTGTTTGTTCCAAAAGAAAGTTAAGAAAAACAAAAGTGTTACGAGATTTATTGAATGTTACAAATTATATTCCTTAAGAATCTTGAAAAACTAAAGACAGTCTATATGGAAAAGCTGTCCAGACATGTACAGGCATATCTAAAATCCAGAAAAGTTCTTCAAATATCTACAAATGCTGAAGGTTCATTATCTATGTACATGATTGACACAAAAGATTTATACTGAACTCCTCAGAATTGCAATTTATTAGAATGCAGAAATACCTACAACACAAAAGCATGAAATGTAAGTATTACTTTATTTCACCATTTATATTTCATGAAGTGTGGTAATGACTCATTCATCACTCAGTGCAAAATTTTGTTCAGATATGTAACTATATTGCCTACTAAACCCACTAAGGACTATGTCTACAAATCTGAAGCAGAATTTGAACCTACAATAATTCGATATATAAAATTATTATGTAGTAATGTTAAGTTAAACTAAAAAGCAACACAATTATGCTGCACTCTCAGTTCTGTGTAAGTAGATGAATTAATTTAACAGGGTAAAAAACAACCATTCCACCATATTAAACTCCTATTAACAATTCACTTGCTGAGAGGACTTACAGTCATCAAAATACTTAATCTAAAGAAGCATGCAGAGTAGAAGAGCAGAAGAGCTTTCAGTCTAACTGAATAAAGGAAATGAAAGGATGAAGCAAAAAAGGCAAATTCCAGGTCTGAATCCAAGTTGCATCTGAAAAGGTTCATGTCTTTTCTACCCCTGAAGAGCAGCTCTCATTTTCTGTTGCTACCAGTAGAAACAGTAATTTATTCCAGCCTTTGCTAGGGACTGACTGTCTGCCACATCTGGGAAAGGCAGCTTGTTCTTACTCCTTTGTCTTATAATACCAGTCTTAATCTCAACCCTTTAGTAAGAGTTCCAGGAATATGAAATAAATGCCCTTCACTTACCACTCAAACTTCACATAGATATGGGGAGTCCTATCCGCACTTAGCATAAAAGTTAGCAAAAGATTATTTTACATTGTTGAAGTAAGTGCTTGTTACTATAAATTATCTACTTACAGCATTGCACTATATGTTCCCCTGGAACACTCATGCATTTGAATTGCACTTACCAAAGCACTGTCCAAGAGTTACTGTGCTTACATGTGTGACTCAGCTCTGAGGTTTAGTTGTCTGTACAATGCCTGATCACAAGGAGCTTTATAGATCAGATGTCCACACTTTGAAAGATTATTCATCAAAGACTGAGATGCTATAAATGCCTATCATCCTGGGGAATCAGCATAGTGTCTGCTTAAATAAATTAATAAGAATAACAAATGCAAAGTTTCCAGTGTGCTGTGTAGCCATCTTGAGTGAACATCTTTTAGGGACAGCAGCCTGAGAAAAAATCATGACGGTATTGATGAGCACTGGCAGACCTACATTAGTCTCAGAAATGTTGGGGTGTTGGAGGTTAGTAAATGTGCCTACGTGCAGTGTCAGATATTTAAAATAAATTGTTCATAACTTAACAACAGTTATCATGTTCACTTTGCAATTTCAAATAATGAAAAAAAAAAATTGAGGCAAACGTGAAATCTTCAAGAACCATGGCCAAAGAGAATAAAAGGTGTAATCCATTATTTATTCTAACCTGTCAAATCACTATGATCATTTTTTTCAACTGTATATGTCTTTAGGTTTTCATATTTCTTTAAATATAAAATTCTCTACAAACATGTTTCTTTCAAAAAAAAAATAAATTCAGAAAACAAAATGAGGGAGCTGAGAAAGATGCTGAGTGTAAGCACAGTGAATCAGGTAAAAGGTAAAAATATCTTTCAGTCACTCAGCTTTATTTGTTCAGTGCTGCAAGTATGGAACTTAAGTGGTTTTTTGTGTTCACTGTCACTGAGCACTTTAATCATTTGTGTTGTTCTCTGGACACTAGGAATGCAAGAAATCTATGTCTTCCAAAAGCCAAATTTCTCTGTAAAAACCACAAGCTTTAAAATAATTGCTGGAGGGCTTGTGCCTCTCAGTGCAAAGCCTACAGAAGTGGGAAGGAAAAAGTCTGTTAAGCTAACCCAAAGCAACTCAGACAGGATTTTTTCTGTGGACATTGAGCATAATGTAAGGGGATTATAGGGGATGTATTTTATCAGTCTCAATTGTGAGGTGAAAATGGCATTAAATATTGCTTAAATTGTCATAGTGAATGTGTTGTTCATTTAGCAAAATGTACACATGGTTTCATTTATGTTGAGGACAGTTCTAAGATATTAAAATAAAAACATTGGACCAAAAAAGTACTGTGAGAAATAATAACATAAAACTCACAGTGTCACATAATTTTAATAGTTTGAAACATATGATGTCCCTAATGCAACTCCAGTTGTAATAGATCATACAATGTAATTAAAGAGACAAGGTAATAGATAAAGAAAACTAGGACATAAATAGGCTTTTAGGATTTATAATTTTGAAAACAGTTCCTCAACTTTAAATGAATGAAGAAATTGAATTATACAACAATTTGGTGAGAAGATGAAATATTGAATCTTGTTGAAGATATACAGTGCTCTGCTGGACCTTGAAAAGAACAGTTATTTCATGTCATACCAAGAGATTATCACCTCCAGTATGCCACTCCAAAAGCAGGTAGAAGATGCCTGCGGAAGAAGGATGAGTCAGAGTCAGCGGCACTTCATGGTCCTTTGCAGATCCCTCTCCCAGATACCTAACATCTCAAGAACTTTCTCCTTCAGAGCTTGAATTTTTTAGTCTCAGTGATCTCCACCTTCCCCCTTTTGTCCAGTTGTTTTAATGTACATTATTTGGTCCCTATACCAGGGAGTCCTAAAATACAAATAGATGAGCCAAGAAGCATATTTTTTCTTCTTTTAAATGTCATCCGCCATTTGACATGATCACTTCTAGACATTTTATTAGATGGGGAGTAAGAACAGTAGTACTCTATTCACATTATTTCTGTAATTTTTTCTTTTTTCCATCCCAGTTGTCATTTTTGTTCAGTTGTCATTTTCTCAGCCTGGAGAATCCTGGTTACTTCATCATTCCTCACAAGGGTGGTGGGGGAAATTACCCTCTCCAACCAATCTCAGATTTTGTGACTACGTCTGCAAATGATAAGACAGCTTTATGTCCCTCCTGACTATTAAATTTTATCCTTCATTAGTTGTGAGCCTTGCATATTGATGAAATATGTCACACCTGTCACTCATTCATCAATGGCAAATGAGATGTGGAAGAGGCAAAATAGGCATTCAAAAGCTGGCATTTCCTTCTACTAGGCTATTTGATCAAGGCTCCCAAGACTTTGAGGAATTTGTCTTCTTTTGTGGACAATGGCAAATGAGACTGAGCAGAGATATTTTTTTCTGTAATAATTTATTGAGTTCCTGGAAAACATCTAGTAAGCCCAGGCAAATATTTCATAGAACCATGGAATCATAGAATTGTTTGGGTTGGAAGGGTTCTACCTGATCTTAAAAATCATCTAGTTGCAGACTCCTGCCACAGATCAGGATTGCATTCACAAAACCAAGTTGCTCAATGTCCCATCAAACCTGGCCTTGAACACTTCCAGGCATAGGACATGCACATCTTCCCTGGGTGACCTATTCCAGTGTCTCACCACCTTCACAGAGAAGAAATTTCTAATAGCTAATCTAAACCCTCCTTCAGCTTAGACCGTTTGCCCTATCGCTATATTCCCTTGTCAAAAGTCCCTCTCCAGCTTTCTTGTAAGCCTCCTTTAGGTACTGGCAGGCTGCTCCAAAGTCTCACTGAAGACTTCTCCTTGTCCTGATATTGAGGGCCCCAGAGCTGAATACAGCTTCTTTTTTTCACAGTGTGCCCTGGCAGCCAGGAGGGCCAACCCTGTCCTGGTGTGCATCAGGCACAGCATTGCCAGCTGGAGGGCATTGTGCTGCACTGGTGAGGTCTCACCTTGAGTACTGTGTCCAGTGTTAGGCACGACAATATAAGAAGATATAAAGCTATTAGAGAGAGTGTCCAGAGGAGGGCTACAAAGATGGTGAAAGTTTTAAAGGGGAAGCCTTATGAGGAGCAGCTGAGGTCACTTGTCTTGTTCAGCAAGAAGAGACTGAGGGCAGACCACATCGTGGTGTGCAGCTTTCTAATTAGGGCAAGTGGAGGGGCAGGTGAACAGTGATGGGACCCAAGGGAACAGTATGCCAGAAGACATTTAGGGATTTTCACCTAGAGGGTAGTTGGGTACTTGTACAGGCTTCTCAGGGAAGTGGTCAGAGCACCAAGGATGCCACAGTTCAAAAGGATCTCAGACAGAGTGATGTTTGGCGTTGTCTTGTGCAGAGCCATCAGCTGGACTTGATGATCATTGGGGGTCTCTTCCAACTCCAAATATTCTATGATTCTATGATTCATTCTTCCTGTTGAGTGCCTTACAATCCATATCCTCATATATGTCAGCAGAGTTTCCTACACACCTCAAAGAAAAACCTGTTCTACAATTGCAGTGTGAAAAGGACTATTGTAATTTCCCTTTCTACAAATGTTTTGGATTTTTATTTTTGTGTGAATATAGTAGATATCTATATTAGTGTGTAATTCAAAATATTCACACAGGTAACCAGGGAGCTAAGCCATGGACTTTCAAGCATTAAAGAAGTTTATTGTGGGAACACTACACAGCTGCAAGAACTTACAGCTGGGGTGCCAAAAACAACACACCACAGGGCTTCTTGACCAATGCATATTAAATAGCCCAGGCATGCGCAGTGATGCACTTTGAGCTGTTCCCTTTTCCTCCTTCTGTGAGAAAGCAATGCTTCTTTGCACCTTCTCAGATAAGGGTTGCCTGTTTTATCTAGCTTAGCAAGGAAACAGCTCTGAGGGAAAGAAAAAAAGTGGTTGCTCTCACACATTGTCTCAAATGTATATTTCTTTAGCCATGACAGGTTTCTTAAGTAAAGAGAAATTTCCAAACCAATTCCTATCCTTGCATACTCCTTGCACAGGGTCCCCCTCGGCCCCCATGGTCAGTATATGTGTTATATAAAAATTCTATCTACATTGTACACAAACTGTGTATAATTGGATATATATTATACACAAATATTATTTATTGGGTTACCTACTGTAGTAACACAACAATATTTTGAAGTCAAATACTATAAATATGAAAATAAAATAGAACATTTATACATTTTTTGCCCTCTCTATTGCTATGGATGTTATGTCTTACAGAACTGTCATTTCTTTAAGGACTTCTCAAGTCTTCCTGGCTTTTTGGAAATGGCTACTTAATCCAATGAAAATTGAACTTTATATGCTGTTTCATTTTTTCACAATAACATTCCAAATAAACACCCTCCTTTCCAAGACTGCCTATCATTTACGCTGTCTGTGCTTAGAGTTCACTTTGACCAAAAAAAAAAGTCACCTTGAAACTCATTCAGCTCACTCTTAAAGGAGCATGGCATGTTTAATTCCATAATTCATTCTTAACATGAATTGTGTTTTATACCCAATATGACTTATGCACAGATCAGCTGTCACCAGCTGCTAGAGAGTATTATGATCAGTGGAAAGTAAGGGAATTTTTACCACAGAAAAAATTTAAATGATTTAACAGTGCAACTTTTATAAGTGCTCATTTAGGAAATAAAAAACTTGTCTAATCTTCACTAAGCTGATTTAACTGTAGTCTGAATATAAATGCCAGTTTTGTTTTCTTAGTGGTATGGCCATTTATAGTAGGGTTTGTAATGTAATGTATGAAATACTATTGTCAGTTGTGGTGAAATTCTACATTCTAAGAATAGTCTGTATTGGAAATGCATCAGGGGTTAATGTGAGGTGGTTTAATGTAAAGGTAAGTTGTTGACACATTGTGGGATAATACCATTAAAAGACGCAGGAAGCCAAAACAGACAAATGTCTGTCAAAAGTCTGAAGCTATCATCCTATAAAGCATCCAAAGCATCCGCAAAGATATTAAATACTGGTTGCTCCCATGTTTTAATCAAGAAAAAGCAACTACAAGACTAGAAAACTGAAACAAGGAATTCTAATAGTCTTTGAATGTGAACAGGTCTGTTGTTTTCCTACATAAATTCTGCTATCTCCTCAATTTGTCAGTGTCCTTTTGATAGTGATACGTCTTCAACAGGAGGATATAAAAAAGCAAAGGTGCACTGATACTGTAAAGAATAAGTATGCTTAACTTGACTACCCTGTGTGTTGACTAATATAGAGCCCTGAATCTTGCTACCTTCTTTTATTACCATATCACTTGGCAAATGTATGAATGATTGCTTTCTTTTAGCATCTGTTTTTTTATTACTTCTTTCCTGTTGGTTTTATGCAAAATAGTATTTGTATTGTAAGTTAAAAATTTGCATATGTTTTTGCATGGTTTTCCTTTGAGTCACTATTCATGACACTCTTTTTAGCATTTGTAAATCCCTTGGTGTGAGTCTTCTTCATCTTAGTGTCTCCTATGGCTTGCAAAGGAAAGCATTTGCCACCCATTGGTATCATATTTGGATGAAGTTATCACGAAGGTCCTATGACTATTTTGTTTCTTAAAAGTCAAGTTGAAAGCATCTAATATTCAGGTCTTATAAATCTTTACATTTTCACCTGCCATTTGTGATAGCATCTTGAAGAGAAACAGAAGTATTTTTAAGATTGGCCATTATCAGGAGGGTTCAAGTAATTTGGTAACTTCCAATGTAAGTTTGGTAAGTTCATCACTGAGATAGTTTCTCAGCAAAGATACTTGAAGGGGACTGAAATCTGTATATTTGCATTTTGCTTTAATCAACCCTTGTATGACTATTTACTGTCTCTATTAAAGGGGGTTTTTTTATGTAATATTTGTTATTTTTAGTACGTAACTAAAAGAGTTCAATATTCCTTCATTTGTCAAATAGGAATTCTCAGTTAATGTGAGAGTTAGACAAAAGTTAAAGCTAAAAAATATTCTGCTGCTAGAGTTACCCTTCTCCCAAGAATCTATTCAATATTTAAAAGAGGATTTCAGGTGCAGGATTTTATTTTAAAGCATGTACCAAAGAATGATCACCAATGCTGTTGTCCTTCTGAAACAAGTGTTATAACAATAACAGAGAAGTTTTGGCATTACTTGACAATTTGTTCTGGTCTAAGGGTTCTTTCACCTGCTGCAACTATTTTCATGTCATTATATTGCAGAAAAGAGTAAGAATTTTCATTATTGATCTTCTGCATTGAATATGCATATAATAAAATACTATTTTCTTACCAAACAATAGCAAGGAAAGACATTTGTAGGCTGCATTTCTAGGAGGATGTATAATGATACTTTTAAAGCTCTGCTTGTGAAAGAAGAGGCTGAACAGAGGATAGAAGGCTGGTAGATGAGGGGAGAGGACTGGATATTGTCTATGTAGATTTCAGAAAGGTTTTCAACACTTTATGCCATAAAAGTCTCATGGATAAGTGTGGACTGTGTAAGCAGACAGTGAGGAGGATTGAAAACTGACAGAACAGCCAGGGCCAGTGAGTGATGATCAGTGGTATGAAGTCCAGTTGAAGGCCAGTGACTAGAAGTGTATCCTGTTTTAAACTCTCATTAATCATCTAGATGATGGGGCAGAATGTACCCTCAGCAAGTTTGCTAGTGGCACAAAACAGGAAGGAGTGGCTGATATGCCAGAGGGTTGTCCTGCCCCCCCAGAGGGACATTGAGAGGCTGGAGATACTGGCCGACACGAACCTCATGAAGTTCAACAAGGCTAAGTGTAAAATCCTGCCCACAAGGAAGAACTCCATGCACCCCTATACGCTGGCAGCCAACTGTCTGGGAAACCAACTTTATAGGCAGGGACCAAGGGGTATTGGTGAATGAAGCTGAACATGTGCCAGCAATGTACCCTTATGGAAATGTTGGGAAGTTGGACCAGATGACCCCACTGTGGACCCTTCCAACTGTACCTGTTCTGTGATTTTGTGTGAAAAGGTGAATAGTATCCTGGGCTGTTTTAAGAGGAATGTAACTAGCAGATCAAGGGAGTTGATTCTTCCTGTCTAGTCCACAATGGTGAAAGCCAGATCTGGAGTACTGTGTCCAGTTCTGGGTTCCCTGGCACAAAAGAGAGATTAAACTACTAGAGACAGAGTTCAGCCAAGGGCCACTAAAATGATTAAGGGACAGGAATATCTCTCATATGAGGAAAAGCTGAGTGCGCTAGGACTGTTTATCCTGGAGAAGAGAAGGCTCAGGAGTGATCTCACATATGCATACAAATAACTGAAACGAGGGTGAAAAGAAGATGGAGCCAGACTCCTTTCAGTGGAGCCTAGAAGTAACGGGCATACACTGAAACATGGGAGGATTCTTCTGAACATCCAAAAAATGTTCTTTTTTACTGTGAGGACAACCAAGCACTGGACAGGTTACAGAGCGAAGTTGTGGAGTCTCTGGCTTTGGAGAGATTCAAAACTTTTCTGGACATGGTATTGGTAATGTGCTGTTCGTGGCCCTGTTTGAGCAAGGATGTTGGACTAGATGATCTTGAAAGGTCCCTTCCAAGCTCATCCATTTTGCGATTCTGTGAAGAATGGGTTTTTTCCTGTAATAAATAATGCAGCTTTCCCAGAAAATATTAACTAGTCATGTCTTTATCTGATGTCTTTTCTGACATTGATACTGTTGATTTTCCACATCTTTATTGAAAAACTATGAGAAACAACAGGACGGCATCAAATATTAAATAGCACTGCTGTGAGCTTTCTCATGCTGTTCATTCTCAATGAAGAAGAAATGTTATATATATAATAGCAAGAAAAGGAATTGGGAACTGTGAAACACAAATCTTTAAAAATAATAACAGCTTTTATGCACTGCATAACGGTACAATTATCACTTTCTCTTACGGTAAGCTACCCAACATCCCTGCCAGCATGAAGAAAGTACAAAGTGTCCAACAAGATATTGCCACATCTGGGTTCTGAAAAAAAAAAATAAGACATTTCTTCCTATTTCAATGTTCAGTTTTCTCACTACCACTAGACACAGACAAGCCAGATTTCCCTTTTTATTGGAGAAGTGTGTTAAACCTATTATTTTACTTTGCCAGTGTCATTATTTAAAGAGTAATTAAAGTTATGCCTACAAGAACAGTACTATTGTAATCCTTGTTTTTCAAGAGTTTATGACTCAGTGAATTTAATTCCCATTGGAATGGAACTCAGCTTACAAATTGTCAGCCCGGTTGCATTTTGTTCTTAAAAGACTTATTTGAATTGATTAAGGCATACTATCTGACTTTGCAATCCAAACCCAGAAAACTCTTTTCATAGATTTTAGATTCTTGCTTGACCTACTCCAGAGACACAATTTTAAGAAATTGCAAGCAATTAGCCATAAACCTTCAAATGAGAACTTCTTGTCTTCTTCTATATTGAAAGACTTTATGCAGCAGATTTATTTATCTTTAAAAGGAAGCTACTGCAGACCCTATTTTTAATATGATACTTAAAATTGTGTGTTAATATAATTACACTACACTTGCATGAGCCTTCTGGTATGTAGATACCAGAGAAATAGATTATTTCTCTAATTAGAAATGTTTCAGTTTTAATGGTGGAACCTTTAAAAAAGTAAAGTTCACCTGATTATGGAGTTATAGTACAGATCAGGTCAGGTACAGTGGGGTCAGCAGTCCTTCAAAGACCTTGCTCTTATGTTCTGCAATGTCTACACTCCTTGGAATAACTTTTTCCACATTTCAGCTGATTCAGCTACATTTAATTTCAAAGGTAAAAGGATATCAAAAGCCTTGTTGGGGTTTCTTTCAACGGGAAAGAAAAATGTGAGTAAGCCAATAAATATTAAGAGAAAAGAAGTAGAAAATAATATCTAATGAAATTGCCCCGTTTTGCACAGCAGTAGATGTAATGAAGTAAGACTTCTTCTAGAGCCTTTTCCAAACATTTTCTGCTCTCAGTAAGACCAATATAACAGCTCTTTGAATAATCCTCTGCCTGAGTGTTCTGAAATATGATCACTCCAGTCTTTTTCCACGAATCACTAGTTTCTGTTCCTTAAAATCATCTGTTATTACCTGTACTCCTTACACTCTGAAAAAGAAATAAATAAAATAAAATACATATTCAGTCAGCTAATTAACTAAAATAATTATGTAGAATGTTTAAGAAAGGTTTTCCTCTAGAAAAGACAAGATTTACATCCCGGGGAAAAATTTAAAGAACTTGTAGGTTTTTCAGGCAGAATCAGGGCTGTGAGTATCATGACATTCTGTTTGTATGAACAGGCATGGCAGAGACAAGCAAGAAGCTTGTAGCTTGAGGAGGAAAAGTACCACTTAGAAAAAAAACTGCAAAAGATAACAGAGTTTTGAAAAGAAATACATGATGTAACAGGGAAGGAACTAGAAGATAGATAGATTAGGGAAAAGGCTGAACAAGAAGTTAATCTCTCTATGGTCTCTGGGAACTCCAGGGCCTTAGAGAGGTAAACGAGCTGCTCTTTCTTCAGGTAGTTTGGGATTCTAGAACAGCACAGCCACAGTGACCAAGTGTTTGATAGGTCTGTACACTTTGCTTTTCATCTGTAGGGAAGCTTAGTCTCAAGTCCATGTGGCATATTCTCTCTGGATCCTGAAGCCTCTCTCTGCACTTCTTTTGCTTTACTGAATTATACAATAATCTGTATTATATAACTGTAATCACTTTCACCTTCCTAGATATTTTGTGAATATTGAAATCTGGAGGAAAATTAAAGCAGTCTGATCAATTAAGAAATGCTGAGTGTCTAAGTAAAAGACTAAGACACAGAAAAGCCATTTACTAGTGAAGGACATACTAGTTTTAAAGACAGAGTACAAGAAGAAGCAATAATTGAAGAGAGGTTAGAGTGAAAATGTAGAATAACAAGGAGCACTCCCCACCATTTGGTTTATCATTGCCATGAGCATTAAATTTACCTTGAAACAAAAACAAGTGGGCAAAGTTAGTAACTGAAATCTTCAAATTATTGTCCAACTGATTCTTGTTGAGGTAAACTCATGACTCAATCCCACAGAAAGGAGAATAAGAAAGCTATGTTTTTATAGTGTCTTTACCAATATGTGAAATTGATTGAAAACTGTTACACTGGATATCACTTTTTGTTTTTAAGGAATATCACAAGGAATTTTTCGGAAGACTAAATTCATTTCTCCAGATACTGAAAGCGGCCATCTCTCTAAGCTACAGTAGTAACAAAAATAAAAGAAATGCTGAAAAACTGGTCTTGTGTATGCTGTGAACTGGCATATATAATATTTATTGCAAGAAAAAATATTCGTTTCATATTCAGGAAAACAAACAAACAAACAAAAAAAAAAAACAATGAGAGGGGAGGGAGAGTCTTTTTGATTCCCTAAGGCTCTGTAGCCACTGGTGATGCTCCAAGGTGACAGATGTTGTGAGTGTCCTGTGCTGCACCATAAACACTGACTGTAGATGCATGTATATACGGAACGCTACTCATGAACACAAATGTAGTATTAAAATTGGTTCATGCTCACTGCTTAGGTACAGAAATACAAAAAGCTATTATTGGTAGGATTGTTCCAATGTATTATTCATGAACCAGTTATATTTCTGAATGAAAAACTGTTATGATTCTTGTCTCTTTGACATCCAGCTCTTCTACTACACAGATTAGAAGGTTGTGTATCTTTCAGTGAGGTAGTTTTCTCATTGTTGCTTGTCTGATATTTACAAGTTTAACATCATTCAGTATTCTGAATTAAAACTGTCCTTGATTAATTACCATTGTAGTATTCTGCATTCAGTTCTAATAATGAAATGAGAGTCACAAATGTAAAAAGTTGCCTTTACCAGTTCTAACAGTGCAATGCAATCTATCAGACTGCAGTTAGCCAAAGTTCCATTATATCCCCCCGAGTTAATTATTCTGTTAAGTCTGTAACAGAGCAAATGAAGTGAATACCAGAAAACATGCATTTTTGGAGACTTGTAGTGTTTAAAATCACTTGACAGATGAGACACTCTTCATAAGTTATCTGAAATTCTCCAGGCTATGATACATATTTCATAGAAAAAAACTCCCATTGTTTCAAATCTATTTATTACTCCAGTGACCCCTTGATTAGGAAATTAGATATGAAACACTTAAGAAAACAAAATTTCTTAAAAACTGCTACTTGTCTTATGCAAATCAGTTTTAAAATCATGGTATAATACTGATTTATATCAAAATGCTCAACCAGTTGCCACAAAGTAAAATCTGAAACTAATATTAAAGGACTAGGACAAAGAAATAAAGCTCACACTTAGTTTCAGCCTCTGATATAACTAAGGAATCAGGCTGTACCAGGGTTAGTTTTCCTCAAAAGATTTGGTTATTAAAATCTGATAAAAACAAATAGAAAAATACTCTATCAAGCAAAAAAAACCCCAACAAAACCCAAGAATTTTCTCCCCTATACTAATGTAAACCAACCATGTGGTCTATTTTTATATTTTTGGAATTACATGGGACAAGATCTAGAATGCCAAAATTCAAATTTAGAAAGATATTGAATGCAATCTGAAAAATCTACCTTCCAGCACCATCTAAATTTTAGTATGTGTCTCCTGAGCATTGTGAGAGATGATGTCTACATGGATAGATATTGTCTGCTTGGCATTCAAGCTGAAGCCTGGCTGATGATGTGCAGACCACATAGTATGACTGAACAAACATGTCATGACAAAATCAATGAAAATGATGGTGAATTGGACCTATTCTTCTGTATGTATTTTTATTAATGTATTTGATGTGAGTACACAGATTGCCCCAGGGCCGAAATTTATTTTAGCCAACTTGGCAACTATTAACTCTCTTATCATGCATGGCTTCATTTTATCAATTACTTTCTCGTAGCAGTATGATTCTTCTCCCTCTACTTGTTGTACTCAACAGGATATTTTATATTTTTTAGGCATCAGTTTTACTGACTTCAGGGGATAGTTATGTGAGTTTCATTACTCATATTGATCTGCAAAAAGGGGAACTTTTTTCCAAAACTTATTTTGCTAGTAGTTGGTTTGTGCCCTGAGTATGAACATTTCTCCCTATGTTTTTATCCCAATGTAAATGCATATGTTGTCATTACAGAATAGCAGAATATGCTGAGTTGGAAGGGACTCACAAGTATCACTGAGACCAACTCTTAACCCTGCACAGGACCACCCCCAAGAGTCAGACCATGTGCCCAAGAGTATCATCTAAATGTTTCTTGAACTCAGACAGGCTTGGTGCTGTGACCATGTCCCTGGGTAGCCTGTTTCAACACCCAACCACCCTCTGGGTGAAGAAACTTTTCCTTCTAACCTGGCCCATCCCCAACACAACTTTAGGCCATTCCCTTGCGTACTGTCACTGGTCACCCCAGAGAAGAGATCAGTGCCTGCCCCTCCTCTTCCCCTCACAAGGCAGATGTAACTGCAATGAGGTCTCTCCTCAGTCTCCTCCAGCTGAACAGACCAAGTGACCTCAGCCACTCCTCATATGGCTTCTCCTCCAGGCCCTTCACAATCTCCATTGCCCTCCTTTGGACACTCTTAACAGCTTATTACCTTTCCTATATTGCAGTGCCCAAAACTGCACACAATATTCAAGGTGAGGCCACCCTAATGCAGAAGAGAGTGGGACAATCCCCCCCTTGATCAGCTGCTGATGCTTTGCCTGATGCCCCCCAGGACAGGGTTGGCCCTCCTGGCTGCCAGGGCACTGCTGACTCATATTCAACTTACCATCCACCAGGATCCCCAGGTCCCTTTCCATGGCACTGCTTCCCAGTATCTCATTCCCCAGTCTGTCTGTACATCCAGGGTTTCCCCATCCCAGGTGCAGAATCTGGCACTTCCCCTTGCTGAACTTCAAATGGTTGGTGATCACCAAGCCCCCTGATTTGCTGAGGCCTTCCCACCTTTAAGGGAGTCAACAGCTCCTTCCAGTTCTGTGTTATCTGCAAACTTGCTTAGTATTCTTTCCAGTCCTGCATCCAAGTAATTTATGAAGATACTCATTTTAGTGATGAAGTCTTGTTGTAGTGTATTCTTCATATTAATTATGGTTTTTAAAAATCACTGATTTTCAGTTTTATTGAATATTTTTCACAGAATCACAGAATCAACTAGATTGGAAAAGACTTCTGAGACCATCAAGTCCAACCTTTGACTTAACACCACCTTATCTACTAGACCACAGTACTGAGTGCCAGATCTTCTTAAATACCTCCAGGGACAGTGACTTCACCACCCCCTTGGGCAGCCCATTCCAATGCCCAATCACTCTCTCTGTAAAGAATATATTCCTAATGTCAAACCTGAACCTTCCCTGGTGCTGCTTAAGACTGTGTCCTCTTGCCCTCCTGCTATTGGCTTGGGAGAAGAGACCAATACCCTCTACAATATCCCTTCAGGCAGTTGTAGAGAGTTCAAAGGTCTCCCCTGAGCTTCCTCGTCTCGAGGCTGAACAATCCTTGTTCCTTTAGCTGCTTCTCATAGGACCCTTCACCATCCTTGCTTCCTTTCTTTGGACATGCTCCAGCACCTCAATATCCTTCTTAAATTGAGGGGCCCAGAACTGGACACAGCACCTGAGGTGTGGCTGAACCAGTCCTGAGTACAGGGGAAAATCACTTCCCACTTTGTGCTGGAAGAAAAAAAAAGAGGGGGGACCAAAGTTTTATTTTGAGGTTTATTTCTTTCTGTTTGTACTTTTAAGAGTAAATCTAGAGGTACTTGGAATAAATGTAGGAAAGTATACAAAGTACTTACATGAAAACACTATTATAGTACGGACATAGAAAAGAATTAATATGCATTCTTAAACTCAGTGAAGAAAAGGAAGTTAAGCCATGATTTAATAATTAATATATTTGTCTAACTTTATTCTTTTTGATGTTGTTAGATTTTATGTCCTCTTTAACCTTTGTTTTTATTCCTATGTCTCTATTAAAATGATTACTTTTTAAGAGCTGCCTAAGTAGCAAAATCTCAGTCAAAAAACTGTATTATTGCAGCTGATCCTATAAGTTAATTATAGAATAGTAAAATATGCCTATATGTACCCAAATATATGCATAAATATGCCTCATTTAGTAAAGGGAGATTAAATCAGATCTGAAGGTCAGATCTCACGGAAATTTGTAAAAAAAAATATATAAAGTTTATAGGAAAATCTTTACAACCTTCTGTAGCCTGCTTCAGACTGAACTCACATGAATACAATTCCCTCACACAGTTCTGGAATAGTTTTTCTGTGAAGCTTACAACATCACTCTGATGTTATATAGTGCTTTATTTGTTTTTTTATAAGACAACATGCCTGTGTCACAAAATGTAACTGTTGGGTTTTATTGTAACTTATCAAGCAAAAACAACCAGAGAAAAATCCTCAAAGCTAGAGGAGGAAGGTATATTAAAATTAAGCAAAATTTCAGTTTGCTGTGCTTTTTTTCCCCCAAAAGTAAATAATTGTAAAACAATTACTATTTACTTCCATGGAAAGCAAGCCTTTTTGATCTGGAACAATACCACCATAATAGATACTTGTGAAAGAACCAAATTAAAGAAATCACTAGGGTCACCAAAGAGCCAAATGAGTAATTTTCATTTTTTTCAGAAGCACGATGTCTAAGGGATATTGTTCAAGGATAAATAGAACTTTACTTAAATTCTTGTCTTTATCTGAGGAGCTTGTGATCTCATCTGTCATACTTGAAACAACTGATTAGGCAATATTTTAAGACTCAGGTCTTAAAATAGTTACTTATTGTCATCTACTATTCTTTTCTTTTGAAAAGAAGGCTGGTATAAATAATTGTTCTCTGCTGTTCCACTCCACAGAAATATGTCAACACCACCAAACTATGGACTTTCTTTTCTGTATCTCACCAGAACCTCTTAAGATGCCTCATATATACTCAATACTAATACAACCACTAGAAAAGGACATGAACCTTTTCCTTATGTACAGGAAAATAATTAAGCTGTATGTTTATATTCTTTGAGCCTTATTCCACTTGACAGTATATGCAAATATCAAAAAGCTATTGAATGTTTGTATCTGGTAATTTCAGTAAGAGAACAATTCAATCCATCATTTATGCTATCTTAGAAGAAAATTTTTAAGCCTACATGCTTTGCTTGTTTCAAGATCCTGGGAAGATATAGAACAACCCAATATATAGACAACCTGATGCACAGTTTGTCACATGCCTTATGGACTTGCTTATATGTACCATGCAAAATCACAGAATTTTGTTTTAGGCTTTTGTACATCTTATGCTGCAATTCCCTCAGAAACCTAGTGTTGTTTAATGTGGTTTAATGAACTCCAGTGAGACCTTAACTGAACAAATAAAGAGTCACAGAGGCACTTAATGAGGTATGAAAACAAGCATCCTCACAGAAGGGAGTAAGACCCAGCAGCAGAGAGTGCAGAAAAGGCTATAATTTTATATATTATGACCAATAGTAGGAGGAAAAAAAAATTTAAAAATTCTATACTATCTTCTACTACTCATATTCTTGAGCACTGCCAATAAAACCATAAAAAAATGCAAACCCCTTATAATGAAACAATTTCTATTCTTCTGTAACATGAACTGTTTCTTGATGATAACATTTTTATTTAATTATGTCTTTGAGCATCATAACTTATATTGATGAACATGGATTGGCACAGTTGTTTAAGCCTATAATGAACTAAATGTTATACAGAATACAATTTTCCTCTTCATTTACTTTAATTATTCTAGTTGTAAATGCCGTTGCCTTCCATGATTACAGAATAAATCTCACTGTAGGATCAATTACTACAGCTTAAGAATTAGACTTAAGAGTTGTTTTGTAATTATGTACAGTTTTTGTGCCATTAGATCTCAGCATTATTCTTTCTAAAATATTTGGAGACCTAATGACACAAAACATTAGATCCAGCATCCCAGGACACTTAACTACTGAACTTTTGTCAGCATTTGACTACTCAGTGCAACTATATCTTCTCAATTTGGCCTCTTTAATGTTTTAAATGAAAATTCTGGTAAGTAAAATCAAATTTTTCTAACTTGTGCCAAAGAGCAAAAACACTCATGAACTCAGGTGGTGGAGACAGATCCATAAACATTGCAGAGTTCTACTTTGCAGAAGGAAAGAGTAGCTAAATCTTTTTTTAAGATGGTTTTAGAGAGTTTCTGAATTGCTGCTGTAGAAATGGACATGCATAATACTCCAGCAGAAAGAAGCAGTTCATTAAAAATATGCTAGCTGGATTCAGAAATTTGTTGTCAACTGAAGGCTTTTACTCAAACTAAAGTATTCACTAAAAAAGTACACTGATCCTAATTCATGGTGCAGAGTGACTCCATTACTGCGTAATCTCTTAGCAGCAGTTATAGGGTTAGAAGCTCAAGTTTTCTAACCCCAGATCTAATCCCAGATAAATGAAAGTCTGATTGAGAAGCATTGTGACAAATTACCATGTTGATATGCATGCTAATCCACTCTGCTATCCCTTTACAGTTATTCTGAGATTAAATCTTGCATCCCTCATTTTCCTGTGCAGAAAAATAACACAAAAAATTACCCCACTTCTATTAGCATCAATTGTTATAAGCAAGTAAAATTTGAAGTATTAAATGAAAACTAATGCATGAGGCATAGTGACCAAATTCATAGACGGTGTTACATATAAATGAACCCAAATAATTCTAAGTGAAACTAGTGAAAAATGCAAAAAACATTTACATGTTTTTTACATGCCACTTACTATACAAGTTATAAGTGTTTAAGCTCTCTTCAATTTCATTTAATATTTCTTGTCTGTTTTTTATTTCCTCAAACTCACCAAGAAGGGCCTAATTTAGAGGCAATACACAAGCTCACTTCCTGTGGTATTGTTTACACAAAACTGCTCTTGTCTACAAGAGTTACATTTGAAGTTACTTATCTTGAGATACAGGGCTGGAAATTATGTCTCAGTAATTTAGAGTGCTTTTACATTTGTACCTTTTTGCATCTTTTAGCTAGCAGATGTGAGTTATAAAATATTAAGTTCTTTAGACACAAGCAGTGCAGTTGTGTGTTGCCATGTGGAAGTTACTGAAAGCTGTCGAAAAACTGCTAAAGGCCCACATAAGCAGTGGACATTTAATAAATTATGATGAAATGAAATAAAGATTATATCGATCGATCTATCTAAATAAGTAAAAAATCTGAAAGAAAGTTATTTTCTTTTATTCATAGCTGAGCATCACCATTTCTATACTAGTAACCAGGTCTTGGACCAGCCTATAAATTATCTTTTTTCAATTTTGCAAATAAAATGCAAAAATCTCTCTTTGGACTTTTATACAACAGTTTAATGTGCTTAAATGTATTAATAAAGTGATCAGATCAACTTCTGCATATACTAGTGCAAAACTTAATAGGTTCATGACAGTGTTTTAGTTTGCAATGTATCCTTAAATTAATTTCACTATCCATCTTCAGTGTGATTCTATGGAAGAGGAAGATGGATGGTGAAACCAAATCAGAAAGTCAAAGGCAATCTGTTCTATTGCACCAGTGACATCTGTAGATAGTACTGTAATAAAGAAACCACCTACCTGGATTTCCATTTGGGACTGAAGGAAAACAAATTTGGCAGTCTGATAAGCTGACAGTAGGAGCTGTGGAAGCAAAGTCAATCTATTCTTCCATTTTATCCTGTAAACTCCGGTTCCTGGTTGATGTAGAATATTTTCTTCATAGATCCTTTCTTCATATTTCACCATCTCCTTATAGACTCTGAAGTATCTTCCAATACATTGTGCAACAGAAACCAAATACTTTGTCTGTATTTGGGACAGCAGAAAAATTACCCATTTTGAACAGAGGCCAGTTTAATGTGTAGCAGATAACAATTAAAACATCCACTGCCATTAAGTAACAGTGCTCAAAATTATTTCAGAAGCAATTGGAATCATCTAACAGGATGTGTCTTGTTTCTTTCTTCTAGATTTTTGAAAAGATGTTTATTACATGCAATTTTGACAATTGCCAATTTACTTCTGTTATTGTCATAATTTTTTCTAAGATAGAACAGTATTTCTATGAAAAAATCAAAATAATGTTGATTTTTTTTTATTTTATTTTTTTAAAGAATGCTTTCTTCTAAGAGTTCTCTAAGACTGACTCTAGATACATCCTAATGAGCTCGATGCATTTGAACCTAAACACTTAGGAGTGTATTTACCCCTGACTCCATCTTTAGTCTCTGTAGAAAGACTTACAGCTCCAAGAAGCTTAACTTCCTCCAATCTGAATTACTTCTGGGAGAGTCTTGTCTTTTCCACTGACTGTAGAGAAAGATTAGGCCTTCTCCAGGAATATCTAGTTTTATTTAATTCTGCTGATAGTGGGTTTTTCATGCATTCTGAATTGCTGCATGATATTACTGGTGTCTGAATGACTTGAAGATCTTTATACACATTTCATATATATACATTTACAATAATTCCCATTAAAGATAAAGGGCTTGTTTTTCTCAATTTCTTTGTCATCTTCTTACATAAATTCATGACAGTTCCAGTCTGTCAAATTCATTGAGTTTGTTCATGTTTTTGGATTCTCAGAAATAGTACCTAAGCAGCTTCAGAAACATACAAGCAGTGCCTACAAGCACACATATGCATAATGAAAACCCCCATAAAAATCAGTACTGCAGGAAATAAAAGAAAAACATCCCAAAGATGGGACAACTTGTCACATCTAGAGAGAACATTTTTATCCCCTTAGATTTTAGCTGTGCTAAAAATCTGAGTCCCATAACCATTTTAGAAACATGATTTAAATATTTTAGAGTCCAGATGACTCACAAAAATGAAAAAATATATTATGCCAATTTGAGTCCTCTTTTGAAATAAATCTTATCTGATTTTCGGCATAAGTTGCTGGTTAGCTGGATGGGGAGCTAGAGATGTCAATCCTGTTGCTAGAGTTACCTGATATCAGAACACTCAGAGAGCTTAACAGTCTGGCTGCCTTACTGAAAACAAGCAATGGCCACATCATCCTCTCAGTTTTGAAGCCTTCTCTCATGTCATTAGTGAGCTGTGCTTTGACAGAGCAATATTGCCGAGAAGTAACATTGAGTTCTTTCATTAGTTGACTGCAGGTCTCCAAATTAGTGAAATGACTTTGAGCAGTTTAAAATTATGATGGAGAGGATCTAAGTATTTAAACGCCTCTAAGCTGATTGGCTTCTTAGACTAGGGTTTAAATGTTTTGCCCAACTGCATTAGTGAAAAATGGCCATGAACCCAGAATAACATGAGGTGAGCCATTTAGCAAGTGTTGCAAGAGAGTACATGTATCGCTATTGTTATGTTGCCCAGTAACTGGACCTTAAGAAAGAATGCAAATAATTTCCTACAAATATTGATTCATTTTAAATATCTGAGGCCAATAATAGGAACTAGAAATAAATTCCAATGAATAATAGATTATGAAAGAACATCCTGCATCATTTAATCATTTTTCCCATGAGTAAAAAAAAATTACACTTTTGAAATATTAGTATTTCTTGCCTATTTGAAGAATAATTATGCACTCCACAGGCATAGTGATATTTTAATTTATTTTGCTTTCCAAATTAGTAAAACTGTAGACTTTCTATTCTACATGCAGCCCCAGAATTCAGAACTTTGGAATGCTATGCTAAGTCTTTTCTATATGTCTTTATACAAATCATCTCATTTTTGTGCTACAGGATTATGTTTTAGAAAATTCTCCCACAGGGGAGTTGTTGCTGTCTTCTAAGAAAATACTGAATGGGAATCATTTATGGTACATAAATGGAAAATACTCTTGCCATACAGCTAGGTACACATGAAAAATTCAAGAACAATGGATCTTTCACAATGACCTTTCTGGCACAACTTTGTAATAGGGTCAAACTATTTTCACTTATTTTGAGAACCCTAATTTGTCAATTGCAAACATCACTCTAATAGTTCATTCATATAATAGCTCTACTTTCAAGGATACCAAGTGTTATGCTGGTATTTTCAGTACCTAAAGGTCCAAAGAATCATTTTCTTTATCAGCATAAACTTTTCATTCTTACCTTTCAAATCTCCTAAAGATCTCACCCACTGGACTTACCCACAACAATGGAGGAAAATAACTTCATGTTTAGGGAAAGCTACCAGAGCGTGACATGCTTCCATCATGTAGCCAGATGATAGTTTTAGAAACATTTGCCTGTGGGGAATAGTAGTCTCTGCCCGATGCTCTTGTGCATCTTCTCCATTGAGCACATTCTCAAAAGCTTTATCTGTCAAAAGATGTGAAGGTGAGAGTATTTTTCTTCAACCTAAGTTAGTGACTTCTATTTTTTAAAATATTTTTCCAGAACTGGGTGGTACCTGTGCAACATGTATTGTTTTATTATTCTCTTCACATTCTTTCCTTTAACTGCTAATTATTTTCTATTATTTTTTGCCAGTTGTGAGTATTGAGGTGATATTAATGATTGTGATGTCAACTTAAATAGCTTTAAACTCACCTAACTACTCCACAGACCCAAAAGCACAGGCATGTCAGTTACACAGTCATTTTGATGTTCAAATACTGATGAGAATATCTAATGCTTGAAGACGCACACTTATTTAGTGAATCAATTTACACAGCCGTACAAGACAAACTATTAATCCACTTTTTAAAAGCCTTTATTCAAGGCAACATTTCTCCCTCATTTAGCTCACAATAAATGTAGCATAAAATGTCTATCCAATAAGAAGAATGGCATAAACGTTGGCTAACAGACTGGTCCATGATATTCTACGGCGCACATACACAAATGTACATACAACACCGCCTTAAATCTGCCTCTGCTCTTGATGATTGGGTATGATGAGCTGATGGGTCTTTTATGGTTAAACAGTTCAGATTTAAATAGTTCTGTCTGCAATAAGCAAGAAAAAAAGAAGCAATAAATATACATGAAAAGTGCACTTATGGTCTTCTTGTTTAGCAGACTACAAGTAAGAGGTATGCTCGTTCATTTATTATACTGCAAGACTGCAATCAGTTATCTACTAGTGAAATAGAAAGTCAAAAGAAGGGAGACTTCATTGTAGGGGAAGCAATATGCTTCTACAAAATAAACATAAGAGATAAGAGTATAAAAAATTAAAATAAGAGGACTTCCTCTATTGCATATACAAAAATGATGAGCTTCTTTCCAAAGAAAGCATCAACACCCTAAGCTGGTGTTAGTTAACACAGCAGAGATATTGTCCAACCTAAATTTACTTTCTAACTTTTTAATTTTTTTCTTTTAAATTATGTCAAGGAGTAATAGCAACCATAGCTCTAGTAAGCATCTGTATGCAGGTGAATGAAATATTATCCAGAAAGGAGATGTAGAGGTGAAGAAATAGCAACACCTCTTGTGAAGAAGAAAATAAAAAGTGACCCAGTGAAAGGATACCTAGGGAGTATGATGATGCCTTAGGGTTTTCATGAGTTTGAAGATTTTTATACTTCTAGGTAGTTTCTCACATATAGAGTAGTGAGCAACCTCTAACCCTGTGCTAGCTGTCTTAAGGGTCAGATAATAGCTGGAACACCATGCCTGGGAAACATGTACCAGAGCTAAGACAATTAGATACCATGTTAGTCAGAACAAGAATGCAAAGCCCAGCAACCTTGGAGAAGCTCCAATAAGGGAAAGTGATGTGAAGATGATGACAAAGGGAGAAGTAAGGGGTCTTAAGACCTCCAACTCAATTCTAGGTGAGGCATGCCATGGGGTGGTTCCAAGGGAAGTTCTGGGTATGCACATTTCTTAGACTGGATTCAACCTTTGAAAATTGAGTAATGTTAATTGAGTAATGTTAATGATAATTGAGCAGTGTTATAAAATTAGTATGCTGCCATGAAGAAAAAGGCTTTTCCAGCTCTTACACACACATACTCTCTCTCTCTGCTGCCCAGCCTGCTGTGGTGCCCTACATTCCACCTCCGAAAGGCAGTGGTGGGGAGCTCAGAAGAGCTCTGCTTTCAAAGGGGGTTTTCCCTCCCCGGCTCTCCTAAGGTGGGGGAGAAGATGTTTTCCCCTCCCTTGTTCTCCCAGACTGGACCTCAAGAACCTCAAGTCCTGCTTGAAGGA
>JAWWTY010000037.1:23106742-23123859 GCA_035222235.1 Margarornis squamiger
AGGTTGGGTGTGAAGGTGCTAGCGACTCCCTGGACAGCTGCTGCAAATGGTCCATTGTTCTTGGGAAATGAATAGAGCGGGGTAGAATACAGAGCTTTGATCACCCCCACACAGTGATAACTGGTCCCACCTGCTGAACTAGGACACCATTATATTACAAAAATTTAAAAAACAACTAAAAATTGAATACTGGATAAAGGTGAATGTTATATTCTTTGTTTGGAAGCCAAGTTCTCAGCATGCAAAAACTGGTATCAAATCAAATGGGTTAGGACCCCATAGCTGTGTACAAGCAGAAAACCTGACTTTTAATATCAGATGTCAAAAAATACAGTTAATGGTGCATTGAGAAGTATGTTATTAGTAGAACACAACTTGTTGAAACCTCAAAACTCTCTACCAGATTAACAACTAAATGATAAATTAATACTCATTACCTGCATGACCTCTGAGAAAATGTAAGAATTTAAAGTATTTTTTCCTTAATTTTTTATATATAGCTTGATTTAATATCTGAAATAATGAAAAATGCTCACTGGGAATTTAAAGACCTGAACATAGTCAATCCACATTTCTATTTGCTGTATTTTTTTGATTGCAAACTATTTCATTGCAACAATTTCCTGTATTTATGAGCATAATCCTTCATATTATGGGCACCACAATAACATAAGTCATAAAAATATTTCTAAGTTTAATGGAAAAATGTGCATTGATTACGTATTTCAAATTACATTGGAAGTTGATAATGATTAAAGCAACTGTTGATCCAGGGTAGATAGAATTCAACATGTGCTTCACGTATGTTTCTTTGTCTTCTGGGTTGTTGATGAGTTTCTTTGGAAGAAACTCAGAGGAATTGTGTTGTTCATTGGGAATGAAGAACAGATGTGTGTAATGAGTGTCTGGGGTGAGATGAAAATCTGTGTAGCTATATATTACATCAGAATTTTTTTCTATCATTCTCAATTAGCTTTTGGAGAGCATTGACTACAATGTCACCAGCTGGTCTTTCAACTGACTGTACAATTTTTACTAGGGAAAGCACAGTGAATTTTATTCCACTGTTAAAAATTAAAGGACAAATTGTAGTGGAATGCTTGTGCTTCTATCCTTCTTTGCTTTTATTTTTAACCGCTCTTTTCCTGTTTTCACCATCAACTGAACAAAAGTGAAGTACATGAAATACGTGAGCACCAATGTATTTTGTATGTTACCTTTGAATCTCTGTAATTTTTTTTTCTTGAAGGCTGAATCTGTAATGAAATTACAAGAGTTGGAATATATTACTCATTTGCTAGACATTGAGATAAAATGAGTTTGCACCAAGATGCTTACTTTACATTATATGAATGAGTAGAGCAATCTTCCTCAGAGAGGGGACCACTTCCTATTTTTACAGTACTGTATTGAAAAAATCTGAATTATGACACAAATCTATTTGGTTTTATAATCTTTGTCAGGTTTATCAAGTAGGATTTCATTTGTAAATCAATGCCTTTTGTCAAATGCAAATACCATGATAAATTCCTAAAAATCTTTCCATTTCTTCTCAATAAATACATTCTTGTACTTTGCTTAGATAGAATTCTATAGACAGAAGTCAAGATCTACAAAAGTTCTCTAACTCCTTTAGACTAAGTATATATCCCTTTAAAGATGCATTGTAAACACAGAGACACCTGGGAAATTTAGAAACTATCCTTAGAAAAACATTTGTTTTTCTAATTGTTTTTATTATTGAAGACATTATACCACATCAACATGTACAGTAAAGATTATTCAAAAATGTTTGAGAATAGATCCAGGCCAAACACATTTTAATTTAGGTTCCTTTCTCAAATAGCCTGAGTTTGGACCTTTACTCTGTAGAGACATCTTCTTTTATATACCAACACAAGTGGGAACACTAGAACTGTACGAGACCTTAACTTTTGAACTGTAGTGACAAATGGGTACCTAAATAAAGATTTTCACTCATTCTAGAAACTGCAAACTCAGAGTTCTCTGATGACTTAAAAATTGAACAAAGCCACACAACAGTGCTGTAACTTATTAAGCCGACACTGAACATGTGTTTGCCAGGTGCTTGACACAGTGGGCAAGAGAAAATATTTCATCATGATTAGAAAGAAATGGTTCTTGTAGACATTAATTACATAATTCCTTTCTGCAGGGATGCACCATCTTTTTAAGCATATATGTGCTGTATAATATGCTGTATATAGGTGCATTGTTTCAAAGATGCTGAAAAACAGGAAAGAGGATTTGTCTAGTGCAAAAACTCTTAGGGTCCAGATTAGCACTAAGGGGTTATGCATTAAAAATTATTTTATCTTTAATCAGGGCAGCCAGACCTCAGCAAATGTCTACTCAGTATTTCTTTGGCAACACAGATACACATTGCATGCATCATTTATCTAAGAACTAGTGGCAGCCAAGTTTTAGTGTCAGGCTGGAAAGAACATTCATGAAAGGGCATCTGATGACTTGAATAACATCCCTGAGTATTGAACTGAATATCAAAAACTGTCACTCTAGGAGAAGAAAAACTCTTCCAGCAGGTTGAATGAGGGATTTCCAAAATTACAGTATGAAACAATACAAGCCTAAAAATGTTAATAAAATCATTTAGATCACCAATAAAAACAGCTTGAACAAAGATTAGCAATTATTTCTGCTTTAGTTGTTACTCAAGGTGATTTATGTCGCAGTGGATACTGACAGCCATATTCTTCTTTAATTTTCCCTCTCTGATTAAAACAGTGAATTCTTCAGTTATTAGGGCTGGATTTTATGACAGTGTGTTAGTAGTCAATCACTTGCAATTTCTACAAGTGCCTCATCTAATACAATCAATCGGTTTTTATCTTGTTCCAGGTGTCATCTCTATGATAAAAATCTGTCTTTTATGTGGTTGTAAACTGATCATGGGTCATGAAATATAGTGAGTGCATATCACAAAGTGAAGATATCATTACTCATTCCCAATATTCACTGAATGTACAAGTAAATGAAAGCAAGTTAAGTTTAAACTTCATATACAAACTTAAAATCTACTAAATGATCACCTAGCTTATGGCCCATATTTCATTCTTGCCCATGTTTAATTTGATGAATTGTTAAAGCTGAATTGTTCCAAATGTTATAAGGTGCCAAATCACTCAAGGAACAGGATGACAAAATGTTGAGCTATCAATTACACACTGAAAAGAAGCAGACTGAAAAATCTGAATAGAAAAACTTGTCTGTTCCTGATAGATTACTGATTTATGTTGTTGAGACTTTTCACCATCAGAAGTAATGTAAGTCATTGCACTACTCCAAATTGCTATTGACAATTCTAATTATTTTATTAGAACATGTAGGTTTCTTTATATTTAATATTCTTATGTTATTCCTTCTAGCTTATGAGCAAGCAAATACCCATTAAGAAAAAAATATGTTTTTATAGACAGGCATATAATCAAATATCAAAGAACAGAAAGAAAATTCTCAGTAGATTCCTGTATACATGAAGTTCATGTCTCTAATATCCAGTATCAGTTTGAAATTCAGAATGGGAATAATTATTGGTGTTTTTTTCAATAACACACTTCAAGGTAAAGAAGCTAAAATAATTTTATGCTAATACATAAAACCCTAGATTCACAAAATCACTTTTTATACCATCCAAGAAATTACAATGAACTGCAGAAACATCCAGGACCTTACTAAGTCTGTAAGTTGCCACAGCTTCTTCATAGGAAGTGTTGTTGTTCCATCACTTCTTACCTTGCTACAGCTTCCTGTTTATTGAACCATAGCTGTCAACCCCTTTCTCAAAATAGGCTTCATACATGAGTCAGCCAGATAACACAAAATCCTATATTCAGTGAACCACCAGACAGAAAATGCCACTGGAATCAGGAGATCCAAATTCAGCTTATTCTCTCAATGACATGAATGTCAATGAACATCTTCCAGGAAACTATGAATCTAGTGCGATTTTCTATGGAAAGTCTTTCTCAGTCCTTTCAGTAGAAAACCATTTGATTTTGAATGAAGAAATATAAAGAGTGAAAAGAATTAATCGGAACCTAGAGCTGAATATGTTTGCCTTAGCTTAGGCATTTAAGTTACACACCTAAGTCTCTTGTACTCATATGGGTCCCTTTGTATAGTCAGTGAAGAGAAAAAACAGAATACATTTTTCTTGTGCTGCCATATCCATCTAAGACAGGTCAGAGGAATATTCTGCTGGAGGTGCCTATTTCTCTCCACTGAGTTAGTGGAACATAGATGACTACCTCATATTTAGGTATACAAATTTTAGATGTCTAAAGATATATGAAATAAATTTCAACCCCAGAGGCTAAGGCAGGATGCTAGGACAGGAGGCCATGTTAAAAACAGTCATTGCTCAAATTATCTAGAAGTATTTTTACAAATTTGATTTTAAACAGTCATTAAACAGCTTATAGTTTGGATGATTATTTTCCAAAATAGACACAGTTTTTTCATTTTCTTGGGGAAAGGATAACTCAACCTGTCATTCATGATGCACCTGCAGAACAAATTGTGTTTTCTCACACTCTATTCAGTAGCTTCACATGTCTGAAAAAAGGAGTATTTCATCTATCCATTGCTTACAATTTTCTATGATTTTTTCAGATTAGACTGTATGTTTCATGCAATCCAGTATTTTATCTATACATGCACAATAATATTAATAGAAAGCTTGAGAAGAAGAATTTTAGATATTTCAAATTTCAGCCTATTTTTCAATTGCTGAAATTACAGAATCATAGAATCATTAAGGTTGCAAAAGACCTCTGAGATCACCAAGTCCAACTATCAACCTAGCATCAGCATCATGTTCACCAGACAAAAAAACCTAAAACAAGCCAAGCTAACCAACAAACTGACCAAAGCCTATTAAAAATAATAAAAATCAAAAAGTCATGCTATCTCACAAAAAATATAGCACACTTGATAACATTTGACAGGCGTCTATATATTTCAAGATTTGTCACATATTTGGTTTTCAAATTATCTCATTTTAACTTTGGGTCAGATAATGAAAACTGATCTTTTATTTAGTCGTGTTCACTTTGACATTGGCATGATTAAAGTAATTAGTAGTTCACTTGCTGTTTGTCAGGTTTGACTAACTTTTTTTCAGAAAAACTGAAGACAAGTGTCTTACCTTTTGGCAATATAGACAAGCAAAGACACAGCCTCTAGCTCATGTTAGTGTGACGTGTCTTAGCCAGATGAAGCTGCTGGTTGGTATATTTTCATGAATGATACAGATGCAAAGAACGTGGAGCCTCTGATAAGACATTCCTATTCATCCATTCTCTTCAGATTAAATCATGGCTTATTTTTTCTTCCTTTTCTTTTAGTCCTTTGAATCATTGCAATGGGGAGTAATAATACATCAGGTTTAAGCACTAATAGATCTACATACAGAGTGAAAACCAAAAAGATACTGTTGTTCAGAAAGGCATATTTTTTGGATGTGATGTACACTGGCTTAAAAGTTCTCAGGTGACTAGCATAAAACATTGATGAGCCACTGTATTGCTTTCAGCTAGGATAGAGTTAATTTCTTCTCAGTAGCTGGTACAGTGCTGTGTTTTGGATTCAGAAAAACAATTATATTGATAATACTGAGGGTTTGGGGGTTTTTGCTAAGTCGTGTTTATCTGAAGCCAAGGATTTTTTTTTCATGTGTGTATCTCATGGTCTGACAGGGAGAAGATACTCAAAAAAACTGGGAGGGAGCATAGCCGGGGCAGGTGACCCAAACCAGCCAAAGGGATATTCCACAGCACAGAACATCATGTCCAGTATATAAACTGGGGGGAGCTACCCAGAAAGGTGGCATTTGTGTTCAGGAAGGGGGTTCTGACATCAGTCGGTGAGTGGTGAGCAATTGTATTGTGCATCACTTGTATTTTGTTTTTTTGGGTTTTTTTCCTTTTTATTATAATTATTATTATTTATCTTTATTAATAAATTTTCAATTAATAAACTGTTATTATCTCAACCTACAAATTTTACTTTTGAGTCTCCACTCCATTCCACTGGGATGGAGCGGAAAGAGAGGGAGGTTGAGTGAGCAGCTGTGTGGTGCTTAATTTTGAGCTCAGTTTAAACCACAACAGCCAGTCATGACTCTGCACCTCAATCAGTAAGGAAGAACACTGGGAGAAACACAATCACATGCTGTGGATCAGCAAGGGACACTATGGGATAATTTCTGCACCATAGAGCACCCACAACTGCAGTTCACCAAAGAAAACCTGGGTGTCACTAGTTGGACTGTTCTTGTACTCGCCTAAGTACTTACGCTAATTTAAAAAAAAATCAAATTAAAAACCTTATATTTCTCACAAATGACTTTGCAAAAAACATTGACATCCTCAATGAGCATTAGTAAAGGTCAGATGTGACTTGAAGGGATGAGTACATGTGGTATTTCACAGCTAGAATTCTGGAGAGGACTTGATTCTTTTGGAGAAAGTTCTGATCAGGAATATACATTGCAAAGTTACATATTCTAACTACTAGGACCCAATTAATCATCTGCAGAGGCATGGTGGGAAACAATTGTTTTTTCACAGAACAGGATTTGTTCACAGGAGAAGGTAAGAATTCTCTGGGAGTAGATGCTGACTACAAACTGACAATGTAATATGATTGCCAACAGAAACAAAACCATTACTGTACTGGAATGGGCAAATAGGAGTTCATACGTAAGCTACATGAAACCCACTCTCCTCAGAGTCAATAAGCCTCTACTTGTTCATTGGTTCAGTTTTTTCCAGATCTGGATATTACCACACATTTTTAAAAAGAAATAAATGTACAGGAGGTAAACAGTAAGAATGGGTGAAAAAATAGGAAGGCTGTAGAGAAAAGGTTATCTCACTGGGTTTGGTTAGTGTAAATAGGAGCTAACTGGAGGGAACAATTGTCTTCAAATGAATTGAAGATCACAGCAAAGAAGACAATAAAAAACTGTTCCACTATAGACAAAATAAGTAATGATCTTAAACTGAGAAAGAAATTCTAAGATATGGGCACAAGGGATAAATTAAAGTTACTCTAGTAGCATGACTTTTGAACACTTGACTCCTTGAAAACTTGATGTTCTTATTGTATGTTTAAAAAGTTGCATGTAAGTGTACACATGAGAGAAAAAGATTCAACTGTTTTCACTCCTCATTTTGAGTAGGTGGAAAAATCTATCACTGCTCTAACAAGCACAGAGTCTTTTTTTTTTAAAAAAAAAAGGTTCATTAAACTCATCCCCAAAATCTGAATTAGGTACTTTGAAGTGTTTGTAACAGTAACACCAATTTTCTCAAGTTTTTTGAAGGCAATAGCTCTCTTTAGAATGCAATCTGCATTTTTTTTTTCCTTTGCAACAGCCCCAGAGGTGAATGCTATCTCAGAGTAACACACACTTTATTTTGTATCTCACTGGCTAAACAAGCAAGACATTTTGTGAATAGATTTCTTTAAAAATCCTGTTTTCCATTTTGCTTCTACATTTAAAACACATTAACCTAAATAAGGGGATTTTTCCTCTCTTCATATTTGTCATAAAAATCTCTTTTCTACTCAGTGCCTGCATGACTCTTAATTGTTCCCATATGAATAATATTGAAAAAAATTAAAACATTCCTCATAACTCTGCATGCACTACATCAGACTATTTCAGTGGTGACTGTGTAAACATACTTTGTGCCATAATGTACAAACCCCCTATCACACCCTCTATGAGCCAATATCTCAACTTCACCCATTCCAACTCCATTTAACACTAATTTTTATCTTATGTAGTGCTACTCACTGTGCATTAATGTCAATTGAGTGGATTAGAAAATACCCTTTAGTATAATATTTCAAGGTAATATCTTGTATATATTGTTATTGAAAGTAAGAATGCAATATCTTGTATATATTGTTGCTTCTGCAAAGAGGTAATATCATCACCACTGTTTTGAACAGATACAGAGATAATACTAATTTCCCATCACTAATGCTGACCAGATATCAGTTAAAAAACAAAAAAAACAAAAAAACAAACAAAAAAACCCCACCACAAACAAACAAAAAGCCACAAACAAACAAATCCCCCAAACTAAAACAAAACAAAAAGCCCCAAACAAACAAACAAAAAGCAACCAAGCATTTTCTGGTGAAATAATTTTTAATAAAAAATTCAGTTTGATTGCCAAATCTATGGTCGTTTTACAGAAGTTTGTACACTGTATATTTAAAACCAAAATACAATGATGTCCCCTAAAATGCTTTCCAGTAGTTCCCAGTAATAGTTTCCAGGAATGTTTGTGAAGAGTTTATCTAGTGTTCATGACAAAATGTGGCATAACGGTTCATTTCTTTAGTAAAACTCAATCTAACAGGCTAGGACACTTACGTATTTTACTTTTCCTGTAGCACTATTTATTTTCACATTCTAAAATAGTAAAACAAGTTAAATGTCTTTCTCAAAACCTCTTCTTGCCTCCAATCTGTACACATGTACAAATATACAGATATCTGTTTAGTGCAAAGAAATAACTTATCAGTAACACACAGACACAATGTGTTACACATGGTTTCCCCCCATTATTAATATGTTGTTTTCTCCAATATGCATTCCAGTCAGAAAATGTATTTCTGGCACAGGGAAGAATTAGAATTCAGAATATACCGTGGACCTTTCACATAACAGATTTCCATAAGAAAAGGAAAAAATTTTCAGTTGGTGCTGACTGAGGGCAGATACTTCTCCAAAGATCAAATTAATTGTTCTTGGAAATGCCTATTTCTTGCCACTGATTGAAGAGCCAAACCAGGCAAACAGGTAACCCTAGATACCCTTTGGGAAGAAACAGTTTACTGAGATTAATTTCATCAGTGGGATCTTCACTTTTCAGTTTCTGACAATTTAGAAGTCTTATTTATATAGCCTGAAATCTAAGTGAAGTCAGTATTTCATCTGAGTGTTTGGTTAATCTGACAATTCACATTTTCTGAGTTCATATCTTCTTCACAAGGCTACTCCAGAAAAAATCAAAAGGCTATATATTCAAGGATTGTGCTCCAGCAGTTTTCTTCATGTTACCATTTTCTAAAGTGCCAGAGTAGCTATGCAGTAGCCTCCCATTTACTAAGTACTTTCATTTCTGAACTTCTAAAAGAAGTTTTGCAACTCCTTTATGAGGACTTGTAAAGCTTCTGAGCTTTAATCACTTTAAGGATGGATGTTTGTTCTTTGATGAGTACCTGTAAAAATGATAAATAAAATTCCCCATTACAGTAAATAAAATACTGAATTTTAGGATTTAACTGTTTATGAAATTATGCCTAGTATACATAAATATATATGCATAAAAATGCACATAGAAAATCTTTCACTAACATAATTTGTACAGATAGTCAAAGAACTTTAAATTTCTAGGAGCAGCAGCAATAAAGATCCAACTTTTCGAGTAATTCCAGCTGTGCATATCAAAGACAGATTATTTTCATTCTTTTTTTTCTTTTTTTTCCCTGTTTTGGTTCCTTTTGCAAAATCCTGATGAGATACTTTCCAAGCCTGCTTGCAGCATGTGGACCTGTTTTCTTTTCATTTGTTTATTGTTTGGTCATTTGGGCAACTACACAGTGACTTGTTATTTGGTTTTTTTCAGAGCCAGTTACAAGCCAGTTACCACTCTTGCAAGATGCAAGAGTGATAGAGCTATTTGTGTACAACTGAAAGAAATAGTATCACTGTAAGGATCCATTTTTCAGTCTATGCTTAGTCACACTAGAAATAGATACATCTCCCTCTGGACTTCCACAACACTAACTATAAATAAAGGGTCTAATTACAGCTTGCTTTCCCCCACTCCCTCCATGTTGAGAATTTATATCCTGCCATTTTTTATCAAGAAACTTTCTCTAGATGATATTAAATTTAGTGATAACCTAATTAGTGCCATAATAAGTGGCACAAACTCAGCACTTTGTAATGATTGGACAGGAAGGAAAGATGCCTTGACATGATTTGTTTCAATGAATGAAAACAGCACCACAAGCTCAAGTCTCACAGGACATCCTCAAAGTGCAACAGCAGAATTGCAATACCCCTATGATAGTCTCATATAGGATTGTGTCACCTCTCTTCTCAGCTTTCCCTTGATACATTTTTACTATTATATAATTTTAAAAGGATATAAGGTCACTGCACATGCAATATAACCAAATGGCCAATTAGATTAGAAACAAAACTAATATAACATTCCAGTTTGAAGGGGATCCAAACAGATCTTCATTAAAATTTAGAGATTAAAGTCTGAGAAAAAAGACTAGAAGAAATTAGTATCCCCCATAGTAGTCTAATTATTTTTCCCCCACCTACAGTGGAGTGAAAAACAGTAATTCATCCAGTAGATAATAAATGGGAGTGGGAAATAGAAAAAGTGAGAAATACAATGGCAGAATTCTAGAAATGCTATGATTAATAGAAAGAGGATTTTTTTTTCAAGGAAACAGTTCCTGTAGGATCTAAACTTGCAAGATTAACTAAAGATCTTAGGTTGCCAGATAGGAGTTTCAGCTCATGTTCACAGTGGGAACTGGGGGTTTTCAGCAGCACTCAAGAAGAGCTCAGAATTTGGCAGAGTTAGTGAATATGCATGTATTAAATCTTTAACATAAATAAGCCTGAGTAAAACCAAAATGTTATATTCACTTATAGGACATTTCTGGTAATTTTTAAATACTATTTTCAAAAGCTAAAGCACCTCCACTGCCAAATGGAAGGAGTAAATGCAGTACACTGAGCAAAAATAGCTGCCTTAGAAGTTTATTAATTTTTTTTGCTCCATTTCACAGTGGCAGAGTAACTTTTCTGCAAGCCAACATTCATGGTGACAGCAGCCAGTTGAATATCTAGAATTTATTTGAAAAATAACAAAACAAACAGGTATAACATTCCACCTTCAGAAAGATGAGAAATATTTTGCAAAACTCTTTACCATAAATCCCTAAAAGTTTATACTTCTCCCACTTATCATCAGGTACCTTGTTCAGTATAAAAGAAATCTTTGGGCAACAGGAATCAAATATTTTGACAGAAAAGTGAACACCAATGTACCAAGAACACATCCAGTCCCACAGTGTTTTGGGTAAAAGTTTTTGATTCAACTGAATAAACACCCCAGCTCTGAAGAGCACCCATCCACTTCTTCTTGCAGCAACATCAAACTAATGATCAAACTTACAGAAGTTTAACAAAGACCAGGGTAAAGCATTCATCACAAGTATGTCTCCAGTCTAATGAGAGCATGAATGAAAAACATACCTTGTCTCTTCACCACTCTACTCAGCGCTGGTGTGATGTAATACCTTGAGTAATGTGTGCAGTTTTGGCCATAACAGTATAAAAAAGATATAAAGCTATTAGAGAGCATCCAAAAGAATGTTACAAAGGTGGTGAAGAGTCTAGAAGCTTTATAAGGAGTGGCTGAGGTCACTTGTCATGTTGGCTTGGAGAAGAGGAGCCTGAGGGCAGACTCCATAGAAGTGTACAGCTCCCTAATGAGGGGAAGTGGAGAGGCAAGCACTAATCTCTTCTCTCTGGTGACCAGTGACAGGACCCAAGGGAATGGAATGAATCTCAGTGAGAGGAGGTTTAGGCTGGGTACTGGGAAAAGGTTCTTTATCCAGAGGGGGTTGGGCACTGTAACATTGAAGTGGCCACAGAAACAAAACTGACAGAGTTCAAGAAACATTTTAACAATGCTCTCAAGCACATGCTGTGATTCCTGAGGCTCTCCTGTGAAGAGGCCAGGAGCTGGACTTCAATGGCCCTAGTGGGGACCCTTCCAACTCAGAATATTCTTTGATTCTGTGACTGTTTCCAAATTTCTCTGCATTTTCACTGTCTACCATCTCCTGCCATCTCTCCACTACCTCCATGCTAGTAGCAGTCAGCTTAGAGTTGCGTGAATCCATGACTTTTGTTTAGTTTGTCTCTGGTCAGTCACATTGAAACTACTATATCATACAACAGAAATCAATGCATAGGTTAATATTCTTTATTACTAATTGAGGCATTTGTTTTCCATGAATGCACAAAACAAAGTTATGCAACAAGACTTACTTCAGTCTTTATTCATGACCACAGTTGTAACTCAGCTTTTAACCCTTAAACCTTCTTAACAAAGCAGAACTGAAGAGTTAGTAAACAATATATGAGGGGGAAAAAAAATGAAAATAACTGTCTCTTTCAATAATCTTTCATACTGAATATTAGGTGTATGTACATATAATCTCCCAAACATTTCTAAATAATTTTGTTAAATGCACTAGACTCACTGATAAAGATTACACAAAAAAGACACACATCTATGTCAAAGCTCAGTCAACATTCATGATCATATTGTTGTGGGGGTTTATACAACTCAAAGTCCTATGCTAACATGATGACATGCTAAAACAAAGCAGAGTTTCTGTATTTCAAAGTAGAAGATTTCATATATGTATGTTTGTCTGTTCAGTTCTCCAGTAAACCCCATGCAAATATAGAATTTCTTGTGTGGGGGAAAAAAAGCTTAATACATATGTCATCATACTTGAAATTTGCTCATTTAAATCAAATAGGGTTTGTAAGGTCCAGACATTCCTTTGCTAATCATTTATTTTATATTTTTGCATAGATAGCATTTTTATCAACTGGTAATAGTGTTTTCCAATTGCAGTGAGCATTATGACAGATATCCCAATTGTTTTGCTTCTTCTTGTTCAGATTTGCAGAGTATCACCTGTCACTTAGTTATACTGTTATAAGAATAGATAGAGAATTGTGCAAGATTGAAGTGAAACAAAAAGGACATAGAAGACCTGTCTCATGCTTGCTCAGTCTTGCACTAAACCAAAACTCCATCACCTACCTCTGTTCTTCACAGTTTCCCTTGCCAGTGAGTCCAGTGGGCAGAGAAGCCCAGTCATTGCTAACTGCACTGTACCACTGCTGATAACAGCACTATCAGCTCCAATCTGTGACAGAGGCACAGCTGGTGATCAGACCTTTCATGATTGTGGAATAAGAACTCTCAGCAGAGATCTTCTATAAAACATAAATTACATGGTTCAAATTATCCCTTAGAATCTAACAGACAGTCCTAATTTCCAAATAAAACATCCAGTCCAGACTGGGTTCTAAACTGCCAGACTGATATTTTAAATTCTACATGCAGGGGTCAAAGGATGAGCTTGTTCAAAGAAGGAAACTGGACACAACTACTGAAAAACCAGCTGTGGCAAATAATTTCCTTTCTTCTAACAGAATTGAAAAATAGGTTTTATTGCTTCCTCAACAAAGGAAGAGAGCAATTGGGCAGAACACAGGCACACTGTGAACAAAGATGGCTTCATTCCTTGTTTACTTTCTGCATTTTCATGACAGAAAGTACTCCCCTGCTGCCAGGAAAGCAAGCCAAAACAGATGCAAAATGTAGGCTGACACTGTGCACATGCCATACCCAGGTATCAGGTGTCCCAGAGTAACAAGTGTGCCTCACTGTGACTGAAAGCCCTAGGAAAGCAAGCAGGATGTAAAGATGTTCATAGCACATACCAAAGAACAGGCTTTTCAGGTAGGCTTTTTCTTACTTGATAATCTTCAAACCGGGACAAAGTTTGAGACATGGTAGGCGTATAGCTGTGCTAAAAGTATACAGGGCTAAACTCAGCCTGGCTTGATGACTGCAACTGAGACAGCTTTTCCTCAGGTGAATTAGACCTGTTTTCTCAGTACACATGAATCATTTAAAGTATATTGTCTTTCAGATTACCTGCAGCTGCCAAGTAAATTACATCCACAATTGTGTATATTTATTTCACCAAGCCTGACAGTTCCACAGCTTATTTTTTTTTATGATCTTGCTGTACCACTGACTTTCAGTTTTCTAGAAAAAGTTCTACAGATTACTCTTTTTGGTGTGGAGATCTGAATGGTTATCTCCTCAGCTCTCATATTTACAATTTATAGGTATTTATACAGATTAACATCTAGACAAAAGTCTAGATTTATTCCCCTTGGCTTTAGACACTTATCTCAGTTGCCTAAATTATTTATTCCCAACAGGCACATACACGTAATACATATATACACATGGCCATCCAAATTCCAATTACCCACTCTGTTCAGGATGAAAGTCTGTTAGTAAAAAATGTATACATATGTGTACACATCTATACTTATAGATCCTTCTGGTAACTAGTTTTACACACTCAGTCTGCTCATAAGCTGGTCCCGGTGCCCCTGATCTCCCAGCTGCCTCACACACACACACACACACACGCATGCAGCCATGGGTCCCACCAGTAGCTGGTTCAGATCCAGTAGTCCATCCCCAGACCTTGTAATCTCTCCAGTACCTGGCATGGACCCCATGGTCCTTCCAGTATCCAACTCTTCCTCCTGACCTCTTCAAGATTCATCCCAGATGTACTGCCTCTTCCATTCCTATTTGCTAATCCTCTTGGCTACTCACCAGCTAGTTCAGCTTGACACAAACCAATGACAACACTGACATACACACCTGCACACAATGCCCATATGCTTTGATCTGTCCTGTTGCTCTCACCACAGGCACAAAGGCCACTGAAGCTCCATGTCCTACTCCAGCTGCCACACTCAAATCCCCAGACACACAGGCACACAGAGATTTTGCATCTGGCAAAACAGTTAGAAATGTAGTTTAATGAGACAGGACAGACTGCGGAAATCAGGTGCAGGGCATGTCCAGATAAGCATGCTGACCAGAAGCCTGGCTATACACAACTGGTTCCTTTCAATCCCTTCTTCCCACACTTGCACCTTCCCAGTCCACTTCTCTTTCCATGCCTTTGTTTCCTGCTTTGAATATCCCAAAGTCAGGCTCAGTACCAAAAGGATCTTTCTGGCATCCCATACCAATTGTCATGTTCTCAGAGACAGAAAGCCTCCTCATCAGCCTGTAAGGCGAAGGAGGAAGCCTCTCCCACTAGCTGTTTGGTGGGTGGCATCACAGGGCCATGGTTTGAGGCTCCCCTGAGATCACGCAAGGTCGTCCCTTTGCTCTGATGAGGTTGTTGGGGTTCCCCTTCCAGTTGTTCCTCTAAGCTCCTTTGCACTGGTGGAAATGAGCCTTTGATCACATAATAATATGCAATCATAAAATTAAACATTTTTTACCATGAAAACAGCATGAATGCATGTGATTTGGGGACAAAAATATCCAATTTATTATGCATGCTACCGTGTATGTCAAATGACCTATGAGTTTCTATCTTTGAATAGTAAAAATCTAAGCCAAGAATCAGGAACAATTATTTCTGTAGTAGCTGATCTGCAGTTTTTGATAGTTAATCATTCTTTTGAGACAGCTGAAAGTAAGTTTTATTACTGAAAAGTTAACTGGATAAATATATATCTAAATATCTATATAGATATATAAAGATATATGAAGTAACAAAATATCACAAAACAGGTAAAATGGTAGGTTAAGGTATCTTGTTCATCTATATTTTAGGCATAAAATAGATTTCTAGGAAGGGTGAATGGAGACTGTTGTCACATCTGCTTAATAGGCTATGTGCTATGGCAAGTTTTAAGTAAATTCAAGTTGAAATCTTGAAGAAGTATGTATTTCATTTCCTGAACTGATATGGAAGCAAGTAGGATCTTGAAAGAAGACAACTGGCAAATCTGCTTTAAGGAAGAGGCAGGAACAGTGGCATTTTCTGTGGGGTCTGATACCACTCAATTTGGTGTTTCAAGTGTATTCCCCTTAGGGGACTGAGGTGGAAAAATGTCTTATTTCTGCATGACAATTGTATTGATGGATAAATGCAAATTGAGGTACTCACAACAGTGTGCAAAGTCGGAAAGTCAAATAAAGGCTCTTCATGACCATGTGCATGTCCATAAAAATTCCATAGATAGCGCAAGGACAAAACAATTATTTACTCTAATGCTCTGTTGGAGTTTCAATGACATATCCAAAGTGACTTGAAGGCTATGCCCTGGAAGAGAGGTATTCACTACACTAAAAATACACTCATAATAAACAGTTTTATTGGGTGAGCCTCTAGAAAGGGTTACAAGGGAGGAAATAGGCTCAGAGGTAGTTATGTTTGTCTCCTACTCAAGCCAGAAGTGCCTGAAAGCTTTCAAACTGGGTCCCTTAGATCAGTATATTGTCTAGTTTGTTGGGATATTTTAATCAGGTATGTTTCCCAGCTTAAAAAACATGGAATTCATTTAAGAAATGTGAAAAGTATCTAACACTGACTGATGTTTGTCCTACTAACAGTATTTTAAAATATATATGGCTTATATTGTTCCTAATGCAAACATCCTTTTAGCAAATTATTAATCAAATCTGCAAAGTCTGTTTTCCTATTTTACATACATTAACAAGGGAATGTCTTTAGTATTGGCCAGCATCCATTCGTAAACAACATGAGATCATTATCACCAAATTATAGGTGCAAAGCAATACAAGTTTTTGAGGGATTTTTAACCTAAAAAGAGGAGCAGAAAAATTAAATTAACTGGTAAAGTGATATGTCTGAATGACTACTAAAGATGTGCTTTCTCTCAGTAAGAACAAGTAATTAGCCTCACAAATTGGGGATAGTAAATCTGTGCCTAATTTGCAAAGGTTACCAGAGGTAAACCAGTAGACTAGCAGGAAAGCAAGTTTGTCTTTAAGCCAGAAGCAGTGGTTTGAAACTATAAGAAACTATAAGAAATGTGAAAGGAACAAGGTAGCTTTTCAAAAGAAAGTCATACTTAGCCGAATTTTCTGTATTCTTTGAGCTTATCAGCCAGCATGGAAGAACTGTCAGACAGTACATTTTGTTTCCAAAAGATCTCACCTATGTCTTCTCTGGAGATTATTTGGAAAGTAATTCATCCAAATTATCTTATGAATATGGATGAACCATGAAGGTGAAAAAAAATTATCATCTTGATGCCTTAGGGTTTTCATGAATTTGAAAATTTTTATACTTCTAGGTAGTTTCTCACATATAGAGCAGCTAGCAACCTCTAACCCTGTGCTAGCTGTCTTAAGGGT
>JAWWTY010000037.1:23123959-23141198 GCA_035222235.1 Margarornis squamiger
AAGTAAAAGAACTCTTCTCTACTTTACCCACATAAAGTTGTCTTGGAAGTTTTTTCCCCCTTTCTTACGGCAACAATCTACACAAATGAAATTAATTGCACTTATCTTTGGACCTATGTGTTTGTATTTTCACTGTGTGGTCACCACTATAATGACAGACATGCAGTACAATCAATCCCATTTTCTTTGTAGTCAGTCAATTTGCTTAAATCTGTTGCTATTTACTATCAGGAACCTACATACACCTGTCAAGAGGCAGAATTTTGCTTCCATGGAATGTGTTGACACAGTTCATTTATTTCAGGCTGCAGCAATTTGCCAACATCAGCTGTCATCAGTTAACATCAGTTAGGAGTTTTGGTGTGACTTTTTCCATATCAAAAGAGACAGGACTGTTGTCTGTCAAAGGGGTGATTTATTTACAGAACAGAACATACGACTTGAGCAAAATATTCAATATAGTACAAAGAATTATTATTTTAATCAGTAGTTTCCTTAGTCACCTGATTTATTTAGTTTTGGGTGATGTACAGCTTGAGAGCATTCTTCCATCTTTCAGTTGATGAGAGGTCCAACATCTGTTATGTATTACTTCTCTGTTTCTAAGTGGTATTGCAGGAGTTCTGAATGCCTTTTTAGATTTTTTTTCACTATCTAATTGCTTATCTTTTTTGCTTATTTGGTTAAACACATGAAAAGCTCTTCTCAGTTGTGCCAGGCAATAGGACAGAACACAACTGTTACAACCAGCCCCTGAAACTGAGGTTAACTGAGGTTCTTATTAATGGATCCCTCAGGGTGAATTAGTGTGAATTGACACTGAATGACTGGTGCTTATATATATGTTTATATACATATATATATATGTATTTATATGTGTATGTGTATATGTATACTATACATATATGAAGGGTTTATTTTAGAGCAAATTGCAATAGAAAGGAGATATGTATTTGTTTTTGTTATTATTATCTATAGTAATATTACAATATAGAATTAAAAAAAAAAATAACACCTATGATAATGTATAAGGAAAATAAAGAAAGAGAAAGAAAGGATAAGAGTAGAAATATATCACCACTTGTGGATCCAGCAAAGAGAGTTAATTGTTGCAATCTAGACGTTCATTGGTCAAAGTTATGGTCACAGTCGATGCATGGTGGATGAGGGAAGCCCATGAAACACGAAGTCCAGTGGGTTAATATACACTCAGCTTTGCATGGGAACACCCAGGTAACTTCCCTTGGGGCAGAGTTCCACACTGTGTAATGCAACACTGTGGATCTGTTGCAACACTGTGTATCATGCACTGTCCTCTGGTGGAAGGCCCCAGAAATGAGTCTGGAGGTACTTTGTGGATCTTTGATGGTTTATGATACCTTCTAAGACATGAAAGCATGTCTCTTATGTTGGCATAGTTTAGCCGGTTATGCCCCATCAGAAGGGTTGAATACCTTCATGTCTATATGTGAACATCCCTGTACTTTCCTGAAGGAGTTTTCGCACCTTCTCAGGTGTGAAATCAGAAAGGCATGAATAATATGAATGTTCCAAAACCTTACTCGAGGATGGGGATGGTTTACAACTGAGCCAGTTTTGTAAGGGAGGGCATTAGCATGACAAATGTCCCTATCCCACCTTGCAGGACTTGCTTCTTATTGGCCTTCTCCCTTATCTGACTCAAAATCCAGCTTGGAGCCACTACTGGTGGCTATGCACCCCCTCTGCACCTGGGTTGTTTCCTTGCACGTCGTCAGCAAAGCACCAACTGCTTTTGCAAATGACTGAGTGTTTGAATCGTTAACATTAGCATTTCAGTCTCTCACAGAAACTGATGCACAGGAAGTTCCACCTGAATATGAGGAAGATCTTCTTTACTGTGAAGGGGACTCTACAATGGAACAGATTGCCCAGAAAGGTTGTGGAGTCTCCCTCACTGGAGCTGTGCAAGAACCATCTGGATGCAATCCTGTGCCATGTGCTCTGGGAAGACCCTGCTTGAGCAGGGAGATTGAACCAGATGACCCTCGGTGCTCCCTTCCAACCTGACCAATTCTATGAAAAGGCATAAGCTGTATCAATGCAAGCAGTAAAAAGAAATAACACAGAAAAAAACCTTGTTATTCCATTCTTCATTTCACATACTACCTGAGAAAAACAACAGCTGCTTCACATCTCCATTTTACCAAGCATTTCTCATGCAAATATTTTCAATAATTGATTTTTCATGACTAACGAATAAGAATTTGAGCATCTCAGACCAAATATTGGCAATATAAGTAGTTCAGACATCTTGAAAGAAAATATTCTAAATTTCTAAAAATATTTAAATGTTTCCATTTGAAAAGTTGGGTGTTTTTTTTTTAATCAGTTGATTTAATATGACATATGTTAGTGCCAAAAAGGAAACAATACAAATTTGATATAAAACAAAATCAACTTGAAGCATGTCAGTTAAAGCATTCAGTTGAAATCACTGAAAAAAACAGAATTTGGATTTTTTCCTATTTTCTTCATTCTGTTAACATTAAAGGACTTTGTTATAACACTGCTAATATTTTTATTTCCATTTTTCATTTTTGACAAATTGTATTTTCTAGCAGGATAATTTTCTGTTAAATTTCTGATAAGTAAATAATGGAATATACACACACATGAATAAAAATATCTGAACAAAACATTGCCTGCAGTGAAGAGAATAAGTTTATCCTGCCTTGTGGGAAATAGCTTACTCCTACATGCTGCCAGCAGGAAAAAAATTCTTCTTTTGTGAGTCTGCATAGCAAATACTCAGTTTGCTAGATGTTTCCCTGTTAGCCAAACCAGTTTTCACTGTGTGATTTATCACTTGGATATAAAACCAAATAACAATAAAATGCTTAAAAAATACATGTATTCTATTTCTTGCTGTTATAAATTATGCAGCATTTACTGCTACAAAATTGTCATGGAAGTTTCACAAACCTGATTCTGAATTTAGTTAACATCACTGCAGAAATTAGCCCTGAAGTGGTACAGATTTCTACAACTCTGATGATAGTCTGAATGCAAATGCAATAGACACTTTTCTTCTCCCAGCTGTTACCTTTAGACACCTGACATTATGTCAGTAATGCCAATCAGATCTGAAATAAAAGCTTCTATCACCTTCACAGAAGAATAAGAAAAGCATGATGAGAGTCTCGAGGCTAAGATACTAGAAAATGTTATTTTTTTTTTCCTTTTCTCAGTCAAGCACACCTTTATTTCAACCTTTTCTGCCTAAAGAGAAGCAGCAGTTTTCTACAGGCAGCTCAGCCCTTACTCTAACAAAGGAGGTGACAACCTGAAGCAATTCCTTGGTCTGCTAAATCCAGTATCAGACCTCTGGCAGTGGAAAACACTAGCTGCTTCAGAATAATGAATAAAAGAGCTCAATTGCGGAATGTTTTAGTGATTTGCTATTGAACCTTCACTCAATGAGCTAAGTACTTTTTAAAGAAATTGCTCCATCAGCCCAGTACTTTCTCAAAACAAGACAAGGTGGCATAGAAATGTTTCCCTGCTTCTATTGCATCCTGTGTCTTGTAGAGACCAAGAAGAACAAAGGACTGATAGAAATTATGTGGTGTATTATGTGAAGAAATTGTATATAATTGAGAGATTTAAAAATCAATTGGTTTTATCTGTTTTTATCAATTGTCTATCAGTTTGGGTTTTTCTTTTCCTTTTTTGTTTTTTTTTTTTGTTTTTTTTTAAAATTTAATTGTAATAATCAATATAATGCACAAGAAGGAAAGATTCGGAGCAATATGACCACAATCCAACAGTACCTTGACCATATTTTCTTCATGACAGTGTTTTCACACAGTGAACTACTAAATGTTTGAGGTACTCTTTAAACATAGAAGTAACTTAGACAAGCACATGCAGGTTTTAAAGGGCAATGTTTATTCCTCCTCATAAGGTATTCTCAGGTGCAACAGTATTTGATCTGTACCATAACACAGTTACGTCCCACCTTTAATAGTTCTGTGACACCTGAAGTACCTCTCTGGGTACTTTTTGGTTTTGCGCTGCTTTTATTTTCTGCTTGGGATTATTCTTTTTTGGTTTTTTTCAGAGGTTACACTGGCCTATATTCAAGATCTGGACATGAATGCAGTGTAAAAGCAGGAATGAAAACCAGTGTAGATGAAGACTGGGTGAAGGATAGAGTTCTTGAAAGTACTGGAAAGTCTTTGAAAATTACTTGACAGTACTGAAAAGGTGCTGACAGGACTTTTGAGACAAGTGATTCTAAGATTATTTTCACTGTATGCTACAATCTGGGTGAAAAGGCAGTTCTCTGAAGGTGTACTAAATTTCTGTGGTGAAGTGCAGATGTAACTCTACCAGCTGCTTTTGCTGTGGAAGTATTTTGGAGAAATTTAACAGAATAATGTACACAAAACCAGAGGATTGCCACAGTGTGTAATCAACATACAAAGCATGCATGCTCTCTGTAAAGACAATCAGAGACTAGTTTGCAATAAAATTACTGCTGGAAATGTTAATTATTAATTAACTTATAATTATGGACCATAAGCCCACAACATCTAACCAATAAGAAGTTATCTGCCACTGAATATATTGTATTGCACTTGTACTACCCCAGCATAGATCTATGACAAGAATAATTCCCAAAACGTTTGTGCTCTTGAATTTCTGCAAGCTTCATAGATTTTTGGGAACTCAAAGATCCTTAAAGAGTTGTTCAAAATCACAGAGAATAGGTAATAGTCCCAAACCCCTGATCCTTAAAAAATTTTCTACCTGGGCTAAACCATATGTTCTCCTTATTTTAACATTTTTTTCCCCTCAAATGCTGTTTTTTTGGTTTTTTTCTGAGTATTTTTGATTCAGATTTCTGTCTTCTACCTAATTATCTGTTTTCCTTACACATTATTTACTTTTGAAATATCTGTTTCTATGACAAAGCTGATTAAGTTAACCAAAACATTCATTAGTGTTCACACAGGCAAACCGAGAGGCTGTACAACTTAGACCATGTACCCAGGAATATTCAAAATGTTAATGATTACTGCTGAGAATCAGTAGTTATATTCTACACATTAAATTCCAGCACTTGGGCAGGCAATTTTGTCTTCTGGCTGCATGGAGTTCTCTCTGTCACTTCTAGAGTCATGTTCAGCAGCCTGTGTCCTGCAAGGCATATTTTGGAACATGCCTTGTTTGGCTCCTGGGATGGTCCTCTTTCAATAAATAAATAAATCCGTTCAATTGTTTTAAGAAATTTACTGTTTGTGAATAGGCTTAGGTAAACATAGTGTCATAAGGTGGGAGGTTACTTGAGTTCTGCATGTTCTGCCATCAAAACTCTTACCTCTCCTTCCGTTAAGGGGAATGTAGTCTTTTTGCAGATGATATAGTGGATTGCCCTAAGGTTGGAAGTTTTGCTCCACAGATATATATATATATATATATATAAGCATGCTTCTCTAGTTTAAACATTTAGATAGTAGAAGATTATCACTTTAAATGAAAATTTTAAAATTACTGAGACAAGATTTTGTGAATAAACTTGCTCTGGGTTGATGCTTCATCATGTGACCTGCCAATTATATTTGTTCTCAAACTAGTTTTTTCTTATTTAACCAGAATTTGAGACCATCACCTTCTGGTTTGTGATATAAACTGCTTTCCTAAATATAAATATATGAAGTCTTGAGATAGTGTGTCCCTCCTTTTTCCCCTGTAACATTTTACTAACATCTCCGCAGACAGCCAGAGGCATCTATTGCTGTTCTGTTCAATTTAGTTCCCTCTTTAGATCTTCCTCAAAGCTGAACACTTAATTCCTTTTCAGTGACCTAGAGGATGATAACTTATTTCTATTCTGATGCTTAGAGATGCATATAGAGATTGTGTGAATTCTTTCCAGATAGGTATTTATCCTGTTCTATGAAATTTTTAAGGCATGCAGATATACTACCTGTTCTGTGTCTGAATGTTTCCTGCAACAAGCTTAATTTCAAACATTTTACTATTCTCAGGAATATCTGTTGTCTCAAGACCTCCACCCTGACATTCTAGCTTATTTCTCTCTGGATTTGATGTGAAATTCTAAGTAGTGAAGTCTTAAGTGGAACCTACTTTATCTTTTTCTGATCCATTAAGCAGTGTGAATGGGATTTGTCTGTTCTAATGAAGCACCAGAATTTAGAAGGCTTGAGTTTAAGATGGGTAGGTATGCTCCTACCCCCTGTGGTCAGTGCATTTTAGTCAGCTGTTCAATCAAATTAATTAATGTCTCCATGTGTGTACTCTTCTCCATTGAGAACAGTAATTACCTTAGAGGTGTATGTTTAACTTGTGTACATCTGCAGCTGGATTGGATCAATCCATATGTACACACACATGTGTGTACATGAAGGCATTCAACACAAACCATAAAATCTTTCTGGATTGGGTCAGTTGCTGAACTGTGTGTTGTGGTATACATCATGGGTAGAAATGCCTAGTTTAAATGTAGTCCCATACAGCCATTGCAGAAACTTTTTAAGATACAGCCTTTTGTACTCCTATAGATTAACAGATCTTCATGAATCTTTTCAATTCATCCCACTGAATCTGAGAGAAACAAGAGCAGTCTAATTTCCATGCTGATGAAGCATATCTCTCTTAATGAGTTTAGGGAACACCTTTGGACAGGAATTCTCTAATTAACCTGGCATCACAGCCAAGGAAGTGATTAAAAGAAAAAACGTCCTTTTGGTCCAGGATCTTCTTGGAGAGAGTCTAAGGTGGAGATTACTATAAATGTACAGAGGTCTTCCGGTCCAAAATGGGTGACTACCACTATTGAGTCTCTGAGAAAAATACATCCCATCCTTTATTCAGTACTGGAGGTTTTAGAGAAATATTAACAAGGGAAACCTTACAGAATATTTCCTGTATATCTTTTCCCAGTTAAAACTCAGTGAAATACAACATCTTTAATTTTTCATGCCATCTCTTGCTAGAATAAACTTACTCTTTTAGAGCTTAGTTCTTTTTTTTCTTTCCTTTTTTTTTTTTTTTAAATGTAGTGGAGGAAATGAGCTTCCAGGTGAAATGTGCTTTAGAAAAATAATAGACTTCTATTTGTCTTTATAGTAGAATGAAATAACCATGAAATGCAATTACCAGTACTTCAGACACCACTAGAACAAATATATAAACATATATGTATATACATACTGTATTTGCAGTATTTCCTACACTTTCTGTGTAATAATAATGATAGTAATAATGATTTTGTACCTACTATGTTTCACTTATATGGTACCCTCAGGAGCTTTGAAAAAATTGCTTTAAGTAGCACACTAGAGTTCAGTAAATTTTATTATAACATTTTAAAAACATAATTATGTTGAAGGAAATAATAACTGAATTTTATTTATTAGGAGAGGAAAGGTAGTTTATAATAAACCCAATTAATATATGTGAGGTTAGATATGGTAATTGCACCTGGAGGTGAATGAACTAGAAACACTGCAATGACAATACAACTACAGCCCCACTAATAAACCTTAGTTTTTACATACCAGAAAAGAGCTCTGTTGAATCTTCCACAATAACTCCTTCCTACCCAATCCAGATTTCAGTTGTGGTGTACAGAGGTCAAGTAATAATGGACTAAATCACTATACCATTTATACAAATTTACCATTCTAATAATATTGAGAGAATTGCATATGTTGTTTTTAATACAATTCATACACCTATAGAAAAATATTTATTCATATTTCAAATTATTAATGCTTTCTCATGTTTGAATGTATTAATTAAATCTAATATGCTATAAATTTTTAAGCAGCTTAAATAGTCCTGTCTATTTTATAGATTTTGCAATTACTGAAACAGTTGCCATTAGCAACAGATCTCATTTAAAACCATAGCAACATTCTTATAAGCATTAAGAAACTACCTTTAATTGAAATTCCAGCAGAAAGTTTTGATTTTTTGGCATAACTTCTATCATGGTAATTATTGTAGATTTTTTTGTATACTCAGAACTATAAAATAAAACACACATTCTGAAATAAATGTATAGATATGCAACTTTTCATTCATAATGTGAATATATATGTCTGAAAATGGTGAAACCTCATTTGCCATGTTCACCCAAAGAGGGGTATTTTACAGAAATATCTATAGCTAATAAAATTAGTGCGTTAAGGGCAAAAGGAATTCCATTGTTTCATTCTATTCTGAAATATGTAGGAAATGAAAGAACTTTGTAAGAAGTAAGAATTTTGACCAAACTCAGTATCCTGCCTTTCTCTTTGTATTTCAGTAATTCATACTTACCATTGCCAAGGGACAAAGATCGTGAAAGTAGTAAACTTGCTTTTCACAGCACCAAGAGAGGGCGGCCCCTGCCTGTATTCTGCTAACTAGGGTTCTGCTGAGAGTGGCTGTTCACAGACCCCACTGGGCTGCCGATCTAGATGAAGCACCCACCATGGAAATCCTTCTCTTGCCTACTTTTTCCAGGCTCACTTCCAAGAGTGCAATCTTGAAGACTGCAGAGGGCAATGTAATAAAATCACCTATAGTGACTTTAAATTCTCTCTGTCCTGGGTAATGGTCAGTTTGACTATTTTGCTGTGACCATAAAAAAGGAGCAGTGAGGCTGGAGTGGAGTGCCTTGCTCTTTGCAATGCCTTGTTTCCTGCAAATTCTAGCATATCATTTACTGCTTTCATTAACCTTCTCTGAAATTCTAAAATTAAATCTTTTGAAGTGACCCTATGAATGTGGGACTCAGTGCCTACCCAGCCTGTAACATAGCTTCATATACAGGATTATAGTGCTCATATGCCATTTTTCAATGCCTGTAATTTGTTCAAGCAACCTGTTTGCCACAACACACCAAAAAGTGATCCTCATTGAAAAATAACTTACATTTTTCTTAAGAGGGGTCAGCGTTCCATGCTAAAGTCTTTGCATTGCTGATTGAGTAGAAAGAGAACCCTTAACTCCTGACAAGGAAATGAAGGAGCTTTATCCTCTCAGGAGCACTCAAAACCTTATTAAACCAGGACCAGGGACTTTGAGAAGGCACAAGAAATTCAGACAACTTTTTGCAAGTATCTATTACCTAACATTTAACCAAACTGAATTCTGTCTGCCCTTATGCATCACATACATTAAGCATTAAAAAAAAAAAGAAAAAAGAAATTAAAGTACTTTCTCTTGCATACCTTTTCAGAAAGAGAAAAAAATTACGAGAAAGTGAAAATTATGAGAGGTTTAAAATTAAACAAAAGAAAATGTGGCCAAGAAAAGTGGTTTCACAGGCACAGAGGCCCTCATCAGAAAAGGGACTGAGTCTGGCTAACTGCAGCTAACTATCTGACTTTGGCTCATATGAACATAGCTGTGGTTACCCTCATTCACATCAGCCCCATGTATGGCACTAGCACTACCTGCTGTTCCTAAACAGTGAGCAGAAAACATTCCAGTGTTAGAAAATGGTTCATGCCTTAAATCAAATGGATTTCTACTGTTTCCAAAGGATTGGGGTTTTTGTTTTTTGGGGTTGTTTTGTTTGTTTCTTTTGGTTTTTTTTCTGTTTTATTTTGGCCTAGATATTACAGTTTAACATCTCTCTTCTTATCTGTTCTAACAAGAAAAAAACTTTGTTTTTCAAATCTTCCTGAGGTCATGGGGTAAAATACCTCAAAATAATGATGTCTAATATATCTGCTGATGTGTTCAAAAGCTACCCAACTGTTTTATGTAGCTCAAAGATCCCATCCCTATGGCTGCTGTTAGAAGATTCAAGTTGAGTGTTCCTTTTGACCAACAGCCTTAAAGAACTGGGGATCCATTTTGCCAGAGCATACATGGGATTCTTGTATGTTGACAGATACACTGGGATGCCTCACAGGTAGTCTGTATATTTTCTGTGTCACAGAGTCACAGAATCACAGAATATGCCAAGTTGGAAGGGACCCACAAGGATCATTGAGTACAACTCCCAGCCCTGCACAGGACCATCCCCAAAAGTCATACCAGGTACCTGAGAGTATCATCCAAAAGCTTCTTGAGCTCTGTCAGGTGTATTGCTGGGACCACTACTGTGGGAAGTCTGTTCCGGAGTCCAACCACCCTTTGGATGAAGAATGGTTCTCTAATATTCAATCTAAACCTCCTCTGACACAAATGTAGGCCATTCCCTTGGGTCCTGTCACTGGTCACCACAGAGAAGAGATCAGCATGTGGCCCTTGTCTTACCCTCATGAGGAAGTTGTAGACCTCAAAGTGGTCTCCGCTCAGTCTTTGGGACACTGCTTTCCAACATCTCATTCCCCAGTCTGTCTGTCCATCCAGAGTTGCCCCATCCCAGCTGCAGAATACAGCACTTTCTCTTGTTGTACTTCATGGGGTTGATGATTGGTCTCTCTTCCAATTTTTTGAGGTCTTTCTGCAGGGTCTTCCTGCCTTCAAAGGAGTCAACAGCTCCTCCCAGTTTTGTATCATCTGCAATCTTGCTTAGTCCTGCATCCAAGTCCTTTATGAAGATGTTAAAGAGAGAATGGCCTAAGATGGAGCTCTGTCAACCCCACTAGTGACAGGTCACCAGTCTGATGCTATCCCATTCATTATTGCCCTCTGTGCTCCACCCCTTGAGCCAATTGCTCACCCACAATATGATGCATTTATCCAGCTGTGTGCTGGACAGTGTATCCAGATGATACTATGAGAGACAATATCAATAGCTTTGCTGAAATCCAAAAATATTACATGAACTGCCTTCCCTTGATCAACCAGGCGGGTTACCTGGTCATAGAAGGAAATGAGGTTTGATAAGCAGGACTTTCCTCTCATGAAGCCTTCCAGGCTGTGACCAATAACTTTGTTGTCTTTCAGATGTGTTTTAACACCTCCCAGAATAATCTCCATAACTTTACCAGGCACTGAAGTAAGACTGACTGGCCTGTAGTTTCTCGGTTCCTCCTTCTTACGCTTATTGGAACAACATTTGCTGGCTTCCAGTCAACTGGGAACATTCTGGATTTCCCAAGATGGCTCAAAAGCAGCAAGAGAGGTTTCATGATGACATCAGACAGCTCTTTGAGGATTCTGGGATGAATCCCCAGAGATCTGTAGGGTTCCCATTGGAGCAGCAGATCCTGCACAATTTCAGGGAGTTGATCATTCTCGCAGTCATGGTCCTCCAGCTCAGGGCACTGAGACTCCCTTGGTCCATCATTTGTCTTGAAGACAGAGGCAAAGAAAGAATTAAACAGCTCCATCCTTTCTCTGTCCCTGCTTGTGAGGTGACCATCCTCATCCTGTAATGGGCCAGGGATATTTTTACACTGCTTAATGCCATTAATATATTTGAAAAAACTCTTTTTATTGTCTCCCGCATTTCTGTCCAGCTTCATCTCCAGTTGAGCTTTGGCTGCATGAAGTTTCTCCCCACAGCAGCAAGCAGCATCTCTGAATTCTTCCCATGTCACTTGACCTTGGTTACACTGGACATACACCTTCCTTTTTGCCCTATTGCCAAGCAAACATCCCTCCTCAGCCAAGCCAGCCTTCTTGTTTGTCTACTTGACTTCCAACATTTGGGAACTGTCTGCTGCTGTGCCCTTAGGAAGTGATGTTTGAAAAGTGACCAGCACTGATGGACCCCAGCACCTGCAGAAACATTTCCTCAGGAGACCTTACTTTCCTGAAGTCTGCTCTCCTCATGTCCAGAGCTGAGGTTTTGCTGGCACTTTTCCTCCTGCCAACAGAGATTTTAAACTCAATCGCTTTGTGGTCTCTGTGGTCAAGACAGGCATCAATTTCCACTTTGCTCACGAGATCCACTCTGTTGGCAAGCAGATGAAGGAGGGCACCTTTCCAAGTCAGCCTTCTTAGGACTTGTTCCATAAAGTTGTCATCAAGGATTTTTAGGAATCTTCTGGCCCTGTAAGGTAGATTGGAGGCAAATATAGGTTGCATAACACACTGTATGAAAAGCTCTTTTCTAGAGCTCATGCTTTCAGAGAAGTGTAAACTAAATCATTGGGGACTTTTTACATTATGTGTGTTTCTTTTGCAAATCCTGTTGGAACCTGACTGCTTTATTAACTCTCATTCTAACTCTTGCCATTATTGGGGATAATGAGTATTACAGGCTAATTATATGTTGTAGATAATAATGTTTTTTATTCTCCCATCATTCAGTTTTACTCAGTAACTTTTTGTGTTTTTGTAATAAGAAGAAGGGAAAAGTAGTTCATTAAGTGTCCTTTCTGTTCCTTTAATGGTTTTATATATTGTCACACACTTAACTGTTTAAAGGTTTTCCTAAATATTTCTATATGTTCTGCTTCAATTCACCTGCTCACCTTGCACCTCACCATGAGTAAAAACCAGATTGCTAAGGGCTGTTGAGCTGATATGAAGCTGAGTTTGTTACACATTTCTTAAATTGCCAGGAGTCTGTGTCTGGGCCCTTCCTTTGGCTACCACTATATTTTGTCAAAGAAAGACTTTTAAGTTGTTTTTGAGAAATATGACCTTTAGATAGAAACTTATGCTATTTTGTTCTGCTGCACCTTTTTGTTTTCCATCCCCAAAAATTCCTTCTTTTAGTTTCCTCTATCTTTATGTCAGATTTACAGTGCAGAGAATTTAACTAAGGAGTCATGGTAGAGAATACTGATTTTTCAACAACTTCAGATAGAGCCATGTTTAACAACTTTCTCATTTAAATTATGCATTAAAATTAATAAATTATGAGAAAATCGGCCTTATGTGGTATGACATGCAAACCTATGCAGAATAGTGCCTCAAGATCTTGAAACTACTTTTTAATCCCATCAGTCAAAACTGTGTAACAGCAACTAGAAGAAGGCTGGATTTTCACAATTTAGACTCCCAGAGGCCATACAGATGATATCCATTTCAAAAAGTATTAACTGGTTGTGTCTCTGCTTATATACTGCTGTCCACCACCAGTAGCCCAAATACAGATTAAGTGAGAATGCACAGCATTTGCAACGGATGAAATACCCTTTTTCTGCACCAGTCCTACTGCTCCTCATGCTTCATGAGTGAAGCACATTAAAACTATCCATGAACCAATTAATCTTCTACAGGGTGAGTGATGAACCACAGTATATGAAATCCATTCTTGCTGCACGTAGGCAATGTTCAGAACAGAATTGGGGCAATAAAATGACCTACAGCTTTCACTGCTGTAATTTTTTCTGTCTCTGTTGAAATCAATGGAGCTGAGAAAATTTATATTAGGTGAGGGACTGGTAGAGGGAGTTTCTGGGCATGATTCTCCTTTGCCTGTAACCAGTTTCTAGTTATAGTTATGCAAAGTAAATGCAAACCCTTCAATTCTGCATTGGTTGTGCTTTATGCCTGGTATTTCAAATTACTGTTTATCCTTTCATTCTGCAGCTAGTAGACTATAAAAAAATTTTAGTTGTGTGCATATATCATGTGGTTGCAAGGCCTTTTAGGGCAGGGTGGTTGCAAGAGCCTTTAATATTACAGGTCTAAGTGACTGTAAACAACTTTGTAGCTTTTATGAACAAACTTGCATCTACCAAAGATAAGTAAGCTATACTTATAGAATCACAGCCAGATTGGAGGGATCCACAGTGGGTCTAACTTGGTCTAACCTCCTGGCTCGAACATGGAACACATCCTAGAGCACATTGTACAGGATTGCATCCAGACAGTTCTTGAATATTCTTGTATTAGATTCCACATGTAAGCAGACTGACTGAACAGACCAGAAAAAAAAATCTAAAATAATACTTGTTCTGCAATAGAATAGACAAATATTTGCTCTGAAGTCCAAATTTTAAATAATTATATTGTTAAATTAATAAAACTGTGTTTGATTGGATGGTCTCTCGTTGATATAAAAAAGCTTTTGGTCTGAGATTGAACAATGATACCAACCAAAAAGTATGATTCAAAGGAAAAACAATTTTGTTTCAGGGGAATTTTCTTTCTTCTTAGGCCAAGAAATGACTGCTATAATAATCTTTTGAACTAAAACATGAGAGTGTAAAAATCAGATTTAAAATTACAAAATATAGTAAGTATAGTAAATATTGTAATGCAGCAAATTGCATGTAGTGTGAGACAGTAAAGCTACTTCATGCTATTTGCAGGTTATCACCAATCCCTGGGCTGAAACATTCTGTTATTGATGAGGTGATATATTCAGTGTGGAATGCGATGATGACTTTTTATATACTGTCATGTGTCAAGGCAGATACTGTTGTTGCTTCACATAAAGCCATTCCTTTCTTTTAGCTATGACTCTGCCTTCTCTTTTGTGCCTGACTTTTTTTATTTTATTTTTTTTTTTTTTATGGAAGTCCTTCAGTCTTCCAAACAGCATTATTGAATTATTATTGCAGTCCAAAAGATATTTTAATAATATTTGTAATGAATATACAAGGACAAGCTCAAGAAGTGGGCCCGTGGGAATGTAATGAGGTTTATCAAGACCAAGTGCAAGGTGCTGCACATGGCTCAGGGCAACACCCTGTATCAGTACAGGCTGGGGGATGAACAGACAGAGAGCAATCCTGCCAAAAAGGACTTGGGGTGGATGAGAGGCTGGACATGACTGAGCAGTGTGCACTTGCAGCCAGAAAGCCAATTGTATCCTGGGCTGCATCAAAGGCAGCATGGTCAGCAGTTAGAGGGAGGGGAATCTGCGCCTCTGTTCCAGTCTGGTGAGACCACACCCAGAGTACTGCATCCAGCTCTGAGGTCTCCGGTACAGAAAGGACATCAACCTTGGATTAAGTCCAGAGGAGGGTCAGCAATATCATTACAGCACCTCTCCTATGAGGAAACTCTGAGTGAATTGTGATTGTTCAGCCTGGAGAAGAGAAGGTTTCAGGGTGACTTAGTTGCAGCCTTCCAGTACCTGAGGGGAGCCTATAAGAAGGATGGACAAAGATTTTTTTTATGTCATTATTTTTATGTCATTTTTGTTATTAGGAAGAAATTCGTTACTGTGAGGTTGGTGAGGCACTGGAACAAGTTGCCTGAGAAGCTGTGGCTGCCCCATCCCTGGAAGATTTCAAGGCCAGGTTGATGAAGGTCTGAGCAACTTGGTCTAGTGGAAAGCATCCCTGCCCATGGCAATGGCATTGGAATCAGATGATCTTTAAGGTCCCTTCCAACCCAGACGATTCTATGATTCTATAATTCCATGATGAATTCTGCATTATACAGGATACATTTAAATATTTTAATATAGTTATCAGGTACCATAGTCTTGAAAATGGTTATATGTGAAATTATGCCTGTTTTTAACTCCTGCAGAACTATCTTTCACTGCTATTTAATAACCCAACAAGACTGTTTCCTTGTACCCCTGTGTGACTAGATACAGGGATGGACTTAAACTTTGTCAGTAAAGGAGAGTTTGCAAAATCACAAATCTCTGATATCTTGCCATTGCTAGATATCAACAAGATAAAGTACTGGTTTATCTTCATAAGTCGAATAAAGAATTTATTTAGGATGACTTAGTAGAGAAGGGGTGGTTAAGAATCCCTATGACAGGATAACAGCACAATAGATAATTGATAGAACCAAAATGTTGAAATCAGGGCTTTTTTTACTCTACTCATCTTACGAATTCTAACAAAAGAGCTTTACTGGCCAAGCTTCTTTGAAATTGTTAGCAGTTTTGCAGAACATTTCCCTCTAGAATGCAATTTCTGGGGAAGCAGTATTGCTGAAGGCTTGGGCTTTGGTCTGCTGATATTAATATAAATACAACTATATTTTGAAAATCTCATTATAGTGAGTATAAGAACAAGGCTGTAAAGGAGATGTTATTGGAGACTCAAATATTCTAATTCTTGAAGTGAAGAAATTGTTTTATCTCAAGAATTACAGATGACAAATGAGTAGTCTGTAAGTACTTAGCTATTATTAACTGGTCCTTGCTAGAGTAAAATCACAACAAATAATTCCAAATAATGTTCAGAATGAGGTAGTTTGTTTTTCCAAGCTCTTTTCACCATATACCCTTGAAAACAGTTTTTCTCCAATAGTTTTCTCATTTTTTCCTTACAATCTATTTATATTTTTTAGTTCTTATGCTGGTGGTAGTGATTTATTCCATGTGTCAACTATACTGAGCAAAGAAATTATGTCTAAAGGCATTAATAAACACCATTTTCTTAGTTTAAAAAACCCTACTCATTCAATATTAGTTTCAACAACTCTGTCCTATGCCAGCTTTATCAGTTTTGTAATCCTCTGTAGTCCATCATGTACACAGAAACTTCAGATTTGATTTTTGCAGAAATTATCTGAATCTTCCTAAAATTTTAAATAAAACTGAAAAAAATGCCCTGAAAAATCTCATTCCTCTAGAAGACTATGAAAATAGTCTAGATTTAAATGTAGGTTTTGGATTAATATTTTTCTTAGTAATTTATTTTGCATTGTGTTATGACAGTACTGTCATAGCACAAAGTGACAACAATGTAGACGGAGTGCATTAACAGTCTCTTCTGTGAGGACAGTTCTTTCATTCTTGTTTAAGGAACCTGAAGCCATAATTGCCATTTCATCCCAAAAAGTGCTTTGTCTGTCTCCCATCACTGACACAATGTGGGGAATCTTGAACTTGACCACTTGCCCTGTTGCACTCATTCTGAAGGCAATGTCAATGCTTCCATTTGCTTGCCATGAGATATATCAACTAATACCATAAAGCAAAGACAAATGGGTCAATAAATATACTATTAAAGCAGTACATTATATATTTTTAAGCCAAGAAGATCCCAAAGTGCTCTCCCTACTGTATGAAGCATTCACACAATTCTGAAATACAAGTGTCTGACAAGTGAAATTCAGCAGTCACCTTGCACCTGACACAGCAAACAACAGCTCTTCATGGAAGCTGAAGTTGCTTCTTAAATTGAAAATATAATGGAATATTACATGGACAGAGGGACATTTTCTGTATCACACAAGCGTCTTCTGAGAAAACATTTCTGAGATTTACATGTTTAAATAACATGAAGACCTGGACTGTATCCTCATGAGGAAGAAGGGTGGCCCAGCTCTGTTCCTCTGCAGCAATATTCATTTTGAACTGTCTCACAGAGAAGCATGGCAAAAGAAAGTAGAAATAAGGTTTAAATATTATATATATATATATATATATATATATATATATATATGATATCTATGTATATCTTGT
>JAWWTY010000037.1:23141298-23205251 GCA_035222235.1 Margarornis squamiger
ATATATATATATATATATGATATATATGTATATCTTGTTTAAGAAAAATGTCTATCTTTCTTAAATATTTCCACCTCAAAAATTATACTGTTTTTCTAACAATGATAGCTTAAAAAACCTCTTCTGGTCATCCCACCAAAGTGGTGTACCAGTTTGTATCTTTGTAAGTCTGCAACACACTGGTGAATTTAAACAGTTCTGGCCTATTACAACTTAAATGTCAAAACATCAAGAAAGTACCACCTCATAAAATACCCCAACAGCTTAAGTAGAAATTAAATGCAAGTGAACTTCAAAAAAACACACACAATCTTTAGCAGGGAGCAAAAATGCAGAACCTCACAGAGTATCTGGATTGTAAAGAGGAATCTGAGGACTGGGTTTCTTTTTTGGATTTTATGTTTAGTTTAATTGTTATTTTCCTTTACTTTTTTTTCTCACTAATTTAAATTACAAGATCATATATAACTAGCTCTGTGGAAAAATAAGAATTATAAGATTAAACCTAGGTATGTACAAAAAAAAAAGGTACAGCTAATCTTTGCTTATTTTTAAACTGTTATGATACAGATAAAGGGAATTTTATGAAAGTTTTATGTAAAAATCTGGAACTGTATACTGATATTAGTTATTTTGTTATTTTATTCCAACTAATATGACTACCAGTAGGACCAAGAGTTTAAAGGGACTGTAAAGATAAATAACATTTAAACACATGTCAAGAAATCTTTTTTCCGTAAGGAGAATCATTAAAATGTAGAGCCTCCCAGGAAATATTGTTGAGGCAAAAACTCTATGGTAGTTAAAGAAACAATCATATACCATCATGGAAATGGTATACTAAAGATTCACAGTATCATATAATTATTAAGGTTGGAAAACACCTCACAGATCTTCAAGTCCAGCCTTTGACAGAACACCACCATGTCAGCTAAACCATAGCTAAGTGCCACGTGCAGCTGTTTCATGAATGTTTCCAGTGATGGTGACTTCAACACTTCCCTGAGCAGCCTGATCCAATGCCTGACCACTCTTTCAGTGACAAAATTCTTCCTGATGTCCAACCTGAACCTCCCCTGGCATAACTTGAGGCCATTTCTTCTTGTCCTATCTCTAGTTGCCTGGGAGAAGGGACTGACTCCCACCTGGCCACAACCTCCTTTCAGGCAGTTGTAGAGAGTGATAAGATCTACCCTGAACCTCCTTTTCTCCAGGCTCCCTCAGCCACTCCTCATACGATTTACTGTCTAGACCCTTCGTGAGCTTTGTTGTCCTTCTCTGGACATGCTCCAGAACTTTAATGGCTTTCTTATAGAGAGGGGCTGCACATAGTACTTGAGGTGCAGACTCAGACCCTGAGATCAACTCAGCTGGTTAGAGCACAGTGCTAATAATGCCAAGGTTGTGGGTTTGATCCTCATAGAGGCCACTCACTGAAGAGGTTGACTCAATGACCTTTGTAGGTTCCTTCCTACTCAGAATATTCTGTGATTCACCTCACTGAGTACAGGGGGATGATCACTGCCCTGGTCCTGCTGCCCACAGTATTTTTGATACAGTCCAGGATGCCACTGGGGACACTGAGGCTGGGCATGCTGATGGCTCATGTTCAGATGGTTGTTGACCAGGCCCTTTTCTACTAAGCCAGCTTTTCAGCCACTCTGGCCCTGGCTCTTATCTTTGCACGGGGTTGTTGTGACCCAGGCGTAGGACCTGACACTTCCCCTTGCTGAACCCACACTCTTGGTCTTGACCTACCCATCCAGCCCGTCCAGATACCTCTGCAGATTTTGCCTGCACTCCAGCAGATCGGCACTCCCAGCCAGCTTGGTGTTACGTGCAAATTGACTGAGAGCACACTCAATTACCTCATCCAGATGATTTATAAAGATATTAAACAGTACTGGCCCAAATACTGAGCCTTGAGGCTTCACTAATTTTCTGATGCACTTTTTTCTTCTATTTAAATCAAGTATATTTGTTTAAGCTTGAAAATATGTGGGGTTTTTTTTAAACTGTGAATGGAAAAACACAGAATCAGAGCAAGAGACATAAAATGCAGGGTATATGATATGAAAAGATTCATTAATAGATGTGCCACAGGTCACACTTTGTGTACACAGTGTTGAAATAAAAGCTGATGCTTTTTCCAGAGTTATGATAACATTATGGGAACCCTTTTACCTCATCATCTCAGTTAAACTGTCAATATTAGGATAATCAGCTGTCACTCTCAGTTTTCTCTTTGTTTCTTTCTCTCTTCCTGCAGATTAAGAATCTACTGCCACTTGTTTAAAAACCACTTCAGAAAAATGGCAGATTCTGACAACTTATCAGACTGGAACAGAACTCCAGCCTCAGCAGTAAAGATCATAAGCACCATAGCTGTATCTGCAATATAAATAAAGCATGCAAGTACTATCACTGAAGAGTGGAAATAGCTTCCAAATGCTGAGGCAACACTCACACCTAATAACAGGTCAAACCTTAAGACAAAGTGTTTAGTTAATGTGTGTTGCAAGTTCAGGAACACAGCTGTTGAATCCATTACTTTAACCAGACTGTTACATGTTGGATCAACAAATATTTGCAATCAATATTTGCAAATATTTGTGTAAGTAATATAGCTGAAGACAACACATTTTATTCAGGTCATTCAGATACCCAGAAAAAAAAAAATAAAAACAGGAAAGTATTCTAGATTTGACTGATTCTGGAGACTTTCAACTAATATATAGACTTTCAACTCTATAACTCACATATAAATGTATAAATACACTGGAAAAACTGAAATAAAGATAAAACTTGGAAATAAATACACCACATCCTAATAAATACACTAATATCCTAAAGAAAAACTAGTCCATAAAGCAGATATTTTCAAGTGAATCACTGTCTTCACTGGGATGGTCTAAATGCCTAGAAGGGCAAACTTTTTGAAAATATTAGAGGAAGAGATAGCAAGAGGAAAACATAAAACTACCAGAAAAAAAGAGAGCAATGAAAACTATTTTTTCAGTATTTTTTGTATTGTTAAATACATTTTGAAAGCTTGTGTTACCTTATGAAAACCTGAAGATACCGCAAAGCAGAAAGCCATGCCTGGCTATCTACTGAAGTCACAAGTTTTCTGGCTAGGGGGCACTCAGCTCAGAGCAAGGTCTTTGATCATAGGATGGTGTCCATCAGTAACTGGGAGAAAAACCGCATGAAGTGTTTTTGTATTTCCCTGTGAATATGGACTGTATTGTAGGTTACATTGACAAGCTGACAAGCACATCAACTTGTTTGAAGCTATCATTCATTTTTTTTGTGCAGATGAATTTAAATTTTAATAATTAATTTCTGTTTGACTGGACCCCAAGCTCATTAACCAGAATAAGAAAAGATCTGTTGCTCTTTTAACTAGATAGATTCCTTCCATTTTGAATATGAATGGACTCACTAGACAACGCTTCCTAATGATTTTGCTCTTGGAGTGGTGATATTAAACTCAAGTTAAACCTTCAGAAGAAGATAAAGTTTTTATTTCAGAGAAATATACTGCTGATTCAGAAAGGTTGACTGGATGATTGAATAGATCTTTGTCAACTTTAATGAAATACTGTACCAGCTCAGGAACATCACCAAGACCTGCATTTCAAAGGCAGGCTATTCGTTTTCTGCTAAGCTTTCCTGTCCAATGTTTCAGAATCACGGAGAAAACAGCAAAAGATCCACACCTCAAGAAGAGTTTGCCTTAATTGGCAAGTTAGGTTGAATTCAGACCTAATCAGAATAGTGACAGTATTGAGCAACAGCTCGGGATCTTTCTTTAACCTAACAAAGACTGGGGGACAGGGAGAAGTGCTATGCTTGATAGTAAAACTTTTCCTTCATTGACGTAACAGCTATTTTGTGGACACAATGTTCACTCCTCTTTGTACAGTAAGGATAAGATAAGGTCAGTAAGCCAGAGTAAGCCTTTAAGTCATTGTGGCAGAACTATACTCAGTCACACATCATCAGCTGTGTAACAGGTAGAGCTGCGCAGTCAGGAAAAAAACATCAGTGCCACAACTGAACATCCTGTGCCATTGAACCAGTTGTGCAAAACTGAGAGATAGCTGTATCCTGGGCAGTAGCTGGCAATCTCGTTTTCCTGCTGGCAATTTACCTGAAATGGACATTTTAATTAATCCATCCTTCCTGGGTTTTTCATATACATTTTTTGAAAATTGTTTAGGATTCAAAAGGAGTGTCACTTTAGGGGTAATTAGCCTGGTTTCCTGTGTGGGTGCATCTGTGCCCATCTGTATGCCCTTCCTGAATAATTTTGAAAGGTCATTTTCTTGATTAAAATCTGGCAGAAAAGCAGGATATCAACTATCTACATATTTTCTGAAATTATACAGCTGGTTAAATGGCTGTTATACTCAGATTTATCTACTTAATATCTCTAGTAAAGAAAAGAGTTTATTGTTGGATTTCCCTGAGATTTGCAATAAATAGTTCAAGTGAATACCCCAATACTGTGAAAAGATAATGAATGAACTTTCAGCATCTTGAAGTCTGAAAAATCCAATGATCATAGAAATTCAACCTTCATTAATTCTGACCTGAAGCATTCGCTCCAGGACTCATGCTACTTAAAACAATAGTTTGACTCACATTTTCTGAAAATTCTACTTCTGAAGACAATAGAAGAAAGCTGGAAAACTGCCCAAGGTGTGTTATAGGAATCAAAAAACCAAATCAACAAATAATTTGTGCTCACATTTTTCACATAGTCATTTAAAAATAATTTTCTTTAAAAAAAAAGAAAGTGCTTTAGGAATGTTATTCCCCAATTTTGTCTTCTCACTGAAAACACCTCAGACCACACACCACTCACTCACTTCCTTCCACTTACAGCAGGATGGAGAGCAGAACAGGAGACACAAAAAGGTAAAGAAAAAAATTTGAGATAAGGACTATTTACTGGAAACATCAATGAAATAAGAAAAACAATAGGATATTGAGAGTAGACTGTACAACAGAAGCAAACAATTCACACGTGATTGCTCACCGTGTGGAACCTGGCACTATCCAATCACACACTCTGGCAAACCAGAATAAGAAGCAACCCCCCTGCGCATAGTGTGAGGTGTTGTAGAATAACCCCAGCGTTCTGGCTGTGCCCCTTCTGGCTACTGCAAAAATTAACCCTGTCCTGGCCAGACCCACAACACAAAAAAAAAAAAAACACCACAGTAGAACCAACACACATGCACACGCAGAAACAAGATTTATTGTTTTGTTACTCCTCTAGTGTTTTCAAATAATTAGGGATGACAATAATATGCTAGATTCTTTCAGACTGTGAAATATAACATCACCTAGCTTATTTGTAAAACACTGGGTCAGAGGAGCACACCTGCATCCTGTTGCTTGTAAATGACCTCTTTACTAATATTTAATTCTAAAAAATCAGTAACTGAGTTCTGCAATTAAACATAGAGCATAAACACTAAGTGTTTATGTACTTATATAGTGTTTATATACTTACTGATTGTAAAATCTGAACATTTTTGAACTACTTGTTTAGATTTATCATGAAAATTAATTTCATTGATCAAACAAATGTTAGCTCTTTGCAGAATGTACATTTTTTTTTTACATAAGTGTTTAATAAATACATAAGTGTTTAATAATAATTTATTTGCATTCTTTCCTGGGAAAACAGCAAGAAGAAAACATGATGACAGACATTTTTCTCATAAGTTTAATAAAATCCAAGACAAAGGCCTGATGTTATGCTAACATCATAGCATAAACTTTCCAGTAGAGGATTTTCATTATCTCTTTAGATATATGACCTTAGTGACTATTGTAAACCTTTTTCCTTCTGAAAAAAACTACTTATTCAATGACTAGCTCTGTAAGAGTCTTTCCAAATAAATTTGTCAAGAAAATTTACTCCAATCATAAATTCATCTCTCTGTGCAGACAGTTCCATTGCAGCTCATTAGACAAAGCAAATATAAGTAAGACATGATCAGACTGTAAAATATGAGCAAAAATTATTTGCACACAAAAAAAAATCATATAATTGAATTTTACAGCATTTTATATTTTTAGAATTTTTAGAATGGTTATATTTTTTCACTATTAGTAAATATATAGACTCAGAAATACTCAAGGTGTCAACAATCTTTATAGGGTGGGCTTTCCTCCTTGTATTCTTTAATATTAATATAAGAGCACAATTAATGTTCAGTGCTAAATATAATTGTTGCCTTCGTGCTATTTATTCAACTGTTAAGGAAACTTCTCTGTCTGACCATTCAGGAGACACTCTGGCAATCACACTCACACCACCAGAGACTTTCAGTGCTGGAACCAAAACTCCTTCTTTGGTGGCTCCAGTGAGGTGACAGGTGACCCACCTGACTCCCTACACTCACTACCTCTGCACAGCTGGACAAGGTTTCCTTAGTGGCTCAACTGTCACCTTCCCATAATGAAGTCTCAGACCTCTCAATCCTTAAAATTATTTAATCATGGTGCAGCAAGAATTCGAACTGGTGCTTCCAAGGAGGGACCCTGAACAAAGGACTTCCTTGGCTTTTATACCCTTATAGTCTATGTGCACAATAGTCTGGGGTCTTGCTGCTGAGTCCTTGTTCCCTGCTGTGTCTCTGAGTGTCTGGTCACCTGGCTGGCACCATAGGTTCCCATGCCCTTTGCTGTGCAAAGGGTCAGCACCAGTTCAGGACCTTGGGCTCCAAGCACCCAGAGCTCAACCTGCAACTCACACTGCAGTTGCACACAGAGCTACCTACATTGAATATATTCCTCAATGCAATTTGATAAATTTCAATTAATTGGTTTTCCTGCAAGATATGGATTTAAGAACCTCTACTACCTATATTTAGCAGATCATATAGCTATTACTTAAGAAGAACTTTTTCAAGAATAAATTACATTTCTGTTCCAATTCATTCCAATATCTAAGTAGACAGTGAGTTTTCTTTACTTAAATAGGTCAGTGACATGTACCTGCACTCCACTGACTCCTTCATGTTCAGGAGGGGTATACCAGACACTTCCTCTTGTCTGTGCACTGACTGATGCCATGACTGTTATGCTCCTGGGTGCACAGTAAACCAGTTTCAAGTGGAAGGAAAAGAGTATTCTTGTTTTCACAGGAAAACATAGAAAACAGATTTTTACATTTGAGAAGGGTCTCAGATTCTGATTTCCCATGACAAGATTCTCTTTCTCAAACTAAGGAATTTCACTCCAATATTATCCCTCAAGGGGATAGATAGTATGTCACCTGGCCTCTGTTTGCTGCTCCAGTTTGGTTTCCTGTAAAGCCAACTGCATATGTCCCAGCCCCATGCAGATGTCTTAGGTGCCTTAGGGAATGCCAATAGCACTAGAGGTACATTTCTCACTCATTCCCTCCATTGGCAGTAAAAAGATGCTACTGAACAAATGTGCTTTACTTTACTATTCAATAAAGATATTAATGTTGAAGAGTCAAAGCACTCAGGCTCAAGTCTGTTGGAAGCATATTTTAGATCATTTACTTCTAACATTGTGAGAGCTACAACTATTGTAACACAAGGTCATAGTTCAAAAGATGAAGAAAACTCACCACTGTGAGCAGATCCTAGAAAAATTAGGATGATCTTGCTCACAAATTTTGTCTTCAGAATAAATTATGTGACCTCATGCTGGTTTTGGCTGAGGAAAAGTTGGTTTTCTTCACAGCAGCTGGTACGGGCCTCTGGATTTGTGCTGAACACCGTGCTGACAATATAGACATGTTTTCATTATTGCTGAGAAGTGCTTACATAGAGACAAGGCCTTTTCTGCTTTTCATACTGCAGTGCTTGAAAAGAAGGTTGGGGGTGTATGGGAGACTGAGAGGAGACAAAGCCAGGACAGCTGACCAAAGGGCCATTCACTTTAGAGTTGTATGTGATGATCCTTGTCTGTCCCTTCCAACTCAGAATATTCTGTGAAATTTGTAAGATCTGGATATTCCATACCATATGACATCATGGTCAGCATACAAAATGGAAAAAAGAGGAAGAGGGCGGACATTTGGAGTGATGGCATTTGACTTCCCAGGTCACTGTTAGATGTGATGGGGCCCTGCTTTCCTCAAGATGGCTGAACACCTGCCTGTCTGTGAGAAGCAGTGAATTAATTTGTTGGTTTGCTCTGTTTGTGTGCATGGCTTTTGCTTTTCCTATTAAACTGGGTTTATCTCAACCCAGGAGTTTTCTAGCTTTTACCCTTCTGATTGTCCCCCTGATCCCACTGGCAGGGGAGCGGGTAAGCAGCTGAGTGGAGTTAAACCATGACACATGCATACAGCTTAGACTACGTGTACTGAAACTAGGCTGAGAAATTTTTCACTCGTCATTTATTCCTTAAGTGTATATGATATATGCATCTTAATAGTTCATCAACATTTGTTCCTTGCTATTACACAATTGATTGTCTTTATGGAATATCATTTTAGCTTCAGCTTCTTACAGTGGGTGATCAATCAAGTCATTGACAAGTTAATAACTCTGTTTACCTCTTATCATTCCTTTACTACTTTGTTGTGATTGAGCATATGGCTGTTTTCATTGTCTTGACTTAGAAAAGTGGAACATGACCTGTATCTATGCAAACATTAAGTGTTCCAACTATATATACTCACAGAATGAGGAAAGTGTTAAAACCTGATTCCAAAATTTCTCTAATCTCTTTTTCCAGTTACTTTTGGAAAATACTGAAAGAATGTTCTAGAAACACTGCAAAGCTATTAGAAGATCATCAATATTAAGATTGCATTTTCTTATGAATTCACAGCTGCATTGTGTTTGCGTGGCAAGTTTTTGATAATGGGGAGGTTAGAGGTGTGGCTTCTGTGAAAAGTTGCTGGAAACTTTCCCTGCATCAAATGGAACCAATGCCAGCTGGCTCCATGATAGACTCGCTGCTGGCCAAGACTGAGCCCACCATCAACAGTGGTAGTGCCTCTGAGATAACAGATTTAAGAAGGAAAAAACAGTTACTGCACAGGAGAAAATTGCACAGAAGGAAGAGAGGAGTGGGAGTATGTGAGAGGAACAACACTGCAGAGACCCAGGTCAGTGAAGAAGGGGAACAAGGTGCTGCAGTTGCCAGAGCAGAGGTTCCCCTGCAGCCCATGCAGAAGACCATGGTAAGGCAGCTGTGCTCCTGCAGCACAAGGAGATCCAGAGTGGAACAGAGATCCACCTGCAGCTTGTGAAGGATGCCACCTTGGAAGAGGTGGAAACCTGAAGGACACTGTGACCCTATAGGAAGTGCAGGCTGGAGCAGGATCCTGACAGGACCTGTCTGCCCATGGAGAGAGACATTCACAATGGAGTTATTAGGAGAGACCATTTCTGAGAAAGAAGCTTTCACTTTTTCTTTCTCATAATGATTTTATTTGGAATTCCCAATTGCAAAAGTTATCTTTTTAATTGTTAAATGAAATTGTTTAATTCAAGGCCAAGAATAACGTTGGAGTCTTTCTCTAGTTGTTGTTCCTGGCATGTTTAGAAAAAAAAAAAAAAAAATAAAAATATTCTAGAGTGTTCTTTTTAAAAATTTCTGAGTGTATCATATTTAATGCCAATACTAAGACAGTGCTCTGATGATCTGTTATCATGCTGCTGTGCTCTCCTTCTTGCTGTTTCCCCTACAAGGATTTGAGTTATTGTCATTTGAGATAAAGGCCAAACTTGTAAAACAGAAAAATAAACATTTTTACAGTCTTGTTTATATTTATATGCAAGGTGAAACATTTAGCGTGCAACCCAGTAGATCTCAGGAGAGAGCATCTTTATTGCAATAATATTTACAATTTTATCTGGTCCTTTAAGTTTCATCTCCTTTGAAATGCAGTCCTTGTTGTGCCATATTTATTATTCATATGTTATATCAGTTTCTGGTTCAATTTATCATTCCAGCTTAGGTGGCAAGAAAAATATTCTTCTCTATACCGAGGACTAGTAGGCCCTTCACTTGAATCCTATTCAGAGTTTTGAAAGATACATTGAGGTAAGAAGAATAATAACATAAACAGGAAAAATGTATAAATCATCATATTTTCAGGGTAATTTTCAAGGTCACAGGTGATGTAGAAGACTCTCCTTTTATCTTGTGTTCCTGTTGTGTTGGGGTATTCTTGAATACAAATATTTCACAGTATTAGAAAAATATACTCACACCATGTTTGACTATTTTGTGTTGTAAGAATGTAGAGGTAGTCATACATTTGATGAGGTATGTCATCCTGACTATCTAAACCTTGAAAAAATAAAAAGATAAATAAAACAAGTCAGTAATTTTGTGAGTTTAACATGCTTTTTACAACTGCTACAACAGAAACTGTTGTAGAGAGTTTACTACCTAGGGCTAAGAGCACCCATGTGCAGCTATTAAACAACTATTTTTTAAGAGTTGTAGATATGGCAATGTTTCTAATGCCTGAAAAATGAAATTTGGCAAAGTAAGGAGTTGCTGCTCTTGACATTGGACCCAAATTGACTTAAAGACCAACTCAGCATAATTTAAATATCTCTAAATATGGGCTGTAAGTTGTACATAGATTAATATAATGCACAGTAGTATCTTTTCAAGGGAAAGCCTACAATCTCAAGGAAAAAAGTGGTCATAGAAAGGGACTGTAACACTTATGAATGTTAAAAATTGTACTGATCTAAAGAAAATCTAACCTTGTTCTATGTCATGATTCTGTAAAAAACATTTGCTGGAAACTTCTTAAAGCACACATAAATAGATGACTTACAGTGATGACATTTGTTTATTATTTTATCATTTGCATTTTTTTCATTATTTGCATTACTTGTGTTTGTTAAATTATTGTGGTGAAGAGATCACAAAAGTTTAAAACAAGATGGAATTGGTAGAGTGTATGTTAGCAATATGCCAGTGATGTGCTTCTTTTTCACTGATTTCTTTGAAATTATGATATGCAACTATTCACAATTATGTTTTAAAGCCTAAGTTAACTTAGATTTTTCATTGAAAATCACAAGGATCACAAGCACATTTTCCTTATCAACATTATAAAGGAAACTTAAAAGATAATTGATAATGTAACAGTCGTGTTACTCATACAATTTTTATGCTTGGATTTTGAAAATATTGAATAGTACTAGCTGCTTCCCAGGAAACAAATTCTAAAAAAGTTTGATCTGTAAATACTCTATTATTCATTTGAATGCATTTTATTTCTAAGGTAAACATTTTTTTCTATAGAAAAAAATGATGTAACACCAAAATCTTTGCTGTAGTTCTCTAAAATACTGCAAAGGATTAATTTCATGAATATGCACATGGAAATTTAGCAAAGTAAATCAAAATAGACTTATTCTCGAATACAAAAGTCTAAATTATTTCTTTGTTATATCCCCATTCAATTTCTTTTTTTTAAAATTAACCCTTTCCAACACAGCATTTATTTTGCCTTAGCTTTTATTTCGTTTTGTGTGTGTTGTTCCACCAAAAGGAATCAAAATGAAACCAAATCCTGGGTAGTTTTAAAATGTTCTTCTACAATATAATAGTTCCAAAAAAATTTTCAATAGTCACGTATTTTTGCCAGTGATAATGCAACTGGAAATTTTTGAGGAGTTTTGGTCACAAATTCCATCAACAGCTACAGGCAAAAATTTAATCTTTTAATTTATCTAAGAATCTTCAACAACTGTTCAGCACATTGGGAAGTCTTAATAGATGACCCTTAAAGTACTTTCACAGTTCTGTGATTCTAAATTTTTATGTGTTGTGACATACAGATAATGATGCCCCAGAGCAGATTTATAAAATATGTGTTTTCATTGTTGGGGTTTTTTAATTCTACTCATCATTTTAAAATGCTATGGAGTTGGCTATTATATTGATTTGTATTTCAGCATCATGAAAAAGGGCTATTTAGAATGGATTCAGCAATGTTTCAGGGATTAATTTGCAAAGATACACATTACTCGAATATCCAAAAATAGTATTGCCAAGCAACGAGCTAAAATACAAGAATGTTACTAGAAGAAACTAAAATGCTCATAAAGTCTAACAATATATGCAGATAAATTCCATCCTGTAAACCTGGGAGACTTTTCTGTTGTTATATTTTTAGCATGCAGTTTTCAGCTAACATTCATCATGAAACAGGTCCTTCAAAGATCCATGTTTCTGAAATACTTGCCTTTCTGCTATGATTTGAAGACATTGGAAAATGTTTAAAACAATGTCAGTTGTGTTTAATTATTCATCATGCTACTGAACCAGTATTAGTATTCTGTAGGACTCTAGAGTAATACTGAGCAGTGATGTGGTGATGTTTCCAGATCTAGTTTGTTCTTTGAAGCTTACGCCTTTATACATAGACCATTTCCTCAGGGACAGGGTGATATTGGCAGGCCAGCAGAAATGGTAATTGTGTCAAAACGGTACAGTGAATGACGAGGTGCTCTAGTGGGAGACTAAAAGAAAGTTGCAGAGTTTAATTACAGCCTGCAAACCTTCAAAAACTTTGAGGAGGGAGAGGCCTGTACTGTGCATTTAGCATTGATTTGTGAGGCATTATTAACTTTCCAGAAACACTTCAGTGCTATAAAAGATAAAGTTTTACATAACAAGAGCTGTACCATTTAATTTCACAATTCTGGATAATCTAATTGCTAGGAATAAGTGTCACCTAAGAAGTCAGAGGCCATTTAGCAAAGCAGAATAACTATTTTCTCACCTATATAGATTTACAGTAAAGTTGAAAACAGATTTCTACTTCACATTATAAAAATGTGTACTTGAAGGATTCCAAATCTTTTTTGTTTCTCTTCCTTCACAGAGTCTTCCAGCAGTGAAAGTTTAACCCTGCAGCAGCAATTTTCAGAAGAACACTTCTAACTTAAAAGATCAAGTTGAATTTTAACAGTGGTTAAACCATATACAATGGATTACTGGTAGTCTTTACACCAGCTTTCTGAAAGTTGAGGGAAAAAGCATGTACAGCTCCTAATGACATAGGAATAAAAATAACCTTAATGAAATTTAATGCTCTTTTGCATTCTGTGGGATTGAAAGTAACTAGTGCATTACTGTGTCGTAGCAAATACCACGTGGGGAGGCAAGAAAGGAAACTGAAGAATCAAAGAAAGTAGGCCACATAATGTCACATCTCAGGTGACATCATCGGGTAGGACTGATGGAGAGAGGCCAGGCAGAGAAAAAGCAGGGTGGCTTTGTCACAGAAGAACCCTGGAGGATGAGTGGTAATGTGCGGGCATGAGTGGAGCAGCCTGGGGGCAGCCGGTAGACAAGCAGTGTGCATGTGGATGAGACCTTTCATTGTGAATATCCTTTTAGAGGAGGAACCTTCCACAGAAGCTTAGCAGTGTCCTAGCCATGACTAGAGTGAACATCTAAACATCATTATTTGTTTGTTTCTTTCATATGCATTTTAAACCCATTGGTTGGAAATGAAATTTCAGCTTTTTTTCCAATGTTTGTTAGATCCTCTAGTGGTGTCCTTCTATCCTTTTCCCAGACATTGGAAAAGTAAGTAGGTGCACCTTAATATCCAGCATCCTATCAGAAATCCATGTTTTTCAACATAGCACCTTGTCTCTTAGCTCTATCTCATCTGACAGTTTGCACAATGACTCCCTAGAGGGATGTTGAATTTTGTGTTCTCATCTTCTAAGATACTGCCACATCACCCTAGCACATCCAGCATAGAAATATATTTGTCATAAAACATCTCTTCTAGATGTTTTCTCTTGTCAAGAGTAAAAAAATTGGTTTTCATATCTATCTTTAGGAGTTTGGGTTGGGAGTGTATCAACATGTGGTATATATAAATTACTGTCTTGCTCCTGTTCACTTCCTGCAAAAGCAATGATTTGGAATTATTATTCTATTCAAGTTCTGGCAGTGCCTATAGGAGCAAACTAGCCACTACATGAGAACACTCAGAAGCTGGGACACACTCATGTCTATTGTTAAATTAATAGAACAGTCCCTTATAAGATTAATATCTGCTCAAATTTGTACTTTTCCAAGCAATTTCCAGACATGATTTGGGAGTTAACACATGCCAAAGATCTTTTCCAGCAGCAGATTAAATGAGCTTAATGGTCCAAAAACATATTGTTCCATGTCTGCTGACCTTGTCTAATTTCCCACTACAGATACAGTACATGATTCCCATAAAGTTAGTTTCATCTCTTTTTGTTAAAGGATGTGAATATAGTCTTGCTTACAGTCAAGAGAGTGGCTTTCCCAGAGTATTACTTTCTTGGATTTTAACAAGGGTGAATTTGACCAGCAGGACTGGAAGAGAAGACCAACATATAGTGGGACCCCACAAATGTAGTGCTTACAGTGTCATGCTACAAACATGCTATTTCTCAGATTTCCAAACAGCAAATGAGATTTTCTCCATTGGTATTATCTGATAGTTGAAGTCAATATAATCAGACTTTTGCAATGTATATCAGTCTTTATCTCAGATCAAAGAAAATAAAATGACATGGACAAAATAATAAAATATTCATAAGTCATTTTCTACTTAAGCTACTTCCTTATTTGGAAAGCTTGTCTGTGTTCCCATGTGATATCCTCCATTTTCTCAATTTTGTTATTAACAATGAAACCAGTAGCTCAATTTATTTTCTTCCTGGATCTTCTTCCATTCCTTCTTCAGAGAACAAGCGAGGCTTCTTAAATTGCAACCGTCACACCACGAGGCTCAGTTTGATTGCTTATTGTCAGTCTTTTAACAGCTATCTCATCAAATACTGTTTTGATGCACCTATTCATCCCATTCCAAACAAAGGCATATCTTAACGAATGCATGAAAATATGTAATTATTAACTTGATGAAGATGGTATTAGAAAACAAAATACCTAAGCTGATTAGAAACTATTAGCCAGTCTCACCCATATTTTTACCCATATCTTGCTCTTTTAAGCAATTCCAAAGACAAGGTTTTGGCTCTATTCACTGAAAAAATGATGTATAGCTCAAGATTACATCCATTCTATTAATCTGGTCAAAAGTTAAAAGAAAAAGTCCATACCTGTTCACAAATTCATTCCAGTGACATTCAAGGCAATGGTAATTCTTCATTAGCTTTCAGTGTATTTAAATATAATCCACATTCTTCTAAAATCTGTCATAAACAATTGTTTTTGAAAATTGCAGAAACCAAAGGGCAAAAGTTGGTCTTGTGGGATATGTCCCCGATTTCTGTATGCTCTGTGGAGTTGCAGATCATTTGATGTTTGGTTTGTTGGTTTTTGATTTGGAGTCACTGGGTTTTTTCATTCCTCAATGTTATTTTGTGTACATAGACTAAAATCCTGGTGCTTACTAGGTGTTGGTTGTGTTCAGCCACCTCAACTATCAACTGCAGTTAAAATTATTAACTGGAGTTAAAAGACTTTTAATAAAGCCAATGAGCACATACTTAAGTGGGTGGATTTGAAAGGTGAATTCACAGAGCTGGTTGGTATGTATCGGATGTGTTTGCACGCACATCCAAACAGTCTTTACATTTATTTTTCCTGCTCACAAGCAACAATCATTTTCACATCTTTGTCAGGGTATTCTTTTTCTATTTTAAATATAACATATCATGAAAAAAAAAGAGGAAGAAAAAAAACAAACACTTTGAAATTAGCCAGTTTGAAACCCATGTGGAAAAATGTCAAAGGAAAAATTATGGCTCCATGAAAAACAAGAATTTCTTCTTTTACTGGTTTGAGGACAAGAATGCTTTTGCAGAGTTTTCTCTATCTTCTCCCATCACCGATCTGGATCTAGAGCCAGGAGCTGCCCTACGATTTTTACTTTAGAAATAAAACAGAATTAACAGAGGAGTTCTCTTGAACCAAAAAAACCGATTTTTTAAAAGATCTTATTTTAGAAATGAGATTTCTATTTCCATTTACTTATTTTCCTAGTCTCTTCATTCTGATTCCTAAACAGCTTGGAGCAGATGTCTGTCTAGTACAACAATACTTTCCCAGATTGGGACCAATCATTATGGTGCAGCTCAATGCATTCTACCTCCCATTTATTATTAGCTGTTACTAATAGTGATGGAGAGTCACAGGAAAACCTGGCAAGGGAAGCCTGGTGACCCAACTTACATACGATTGATGAGCTGAAGTCATCAGCTCAAGTATTCTCGGCAAGTCTTTAAAGGAGTGACTCGTGGAAAGAGACTTGCGAAAGTTTAAATCTTGAAAATTCCAGAATTACATTGTAAAATTTGTATCTTTATCAGATAATTCCTTAAATACCTCAGACACAGTCTTTTCCAAAGGTAGGGTATTTTAGTCAAACCAGTAAACAGTAGGGTAATTCATTTTGCCTTTTAATAGATATCGTTGTTTTCTCCAATTCAGTGGAAACAGTTCTGTTCAAAAGAGACACTTCAGAAATGCTTAGATTCTAGTTCTGTTTTCTGTGGGATTATTTCTGGATAAAATTGCATATTCAGGTTGCAGCCAAAATAATTCTATAAATTGGCACTGATTAATCACTGAAACTGTTTGCCTTCTTTGTTGACTATAGCAAAAAGGGATGAAAAATAAAATTACCAATTCCATATTTCACATTAAACACACTTTCAACCACACAAATTAATTAGGGAATAGTATGTAAAGGTGTTGAAATCATCAAAAGAGCACTATATCAACACTAATTGAAAGCTAAAAAATGTAGCCATTTTTTTCATTAAAATAGTTTCATTAGAAAATAAATCCTTACTATTTCAACACTCATTTTAAAATTAAATATAAATCTTATTTTATGGTAATTAAAGGACAGCTGAGTCACATCTTCCAATTAAAAATCTTGGTTTACTGAAGTCTAATCCACACTTCTATCAGCAATGTACTTTCTTCCTGAGAAACCTCTTACTCATCCTGGCAAAACTTTCATTTTTGCTAAATGTGGTTGCATGGATGTGGGGGGGGCCAAAAATGTCGAACCACAACATCTTTTTGTTCCTCCAGAGACCAGTGCAGTCTAATTAGAAGCAATTCTATAATTACTTTTCCAATAACTCAGACCTTTCTCAACTGCTTTTCACAAAAGCTTGCAAAACAACCTCACTTTCGACAGGTTCTTCACAGTTAACAGTTTACCAGAAGATGGGTGTTTGTTGTCACGCTTGAGCATAAATGCAAGAGTGGAGCTGCTACCCTGGAGAAGAAAATCACAATGAATTTCTTGCAACCCTAGTAGGCTGATAGTGGTGGATGAATGTAGGTTCTCCATATCCCTTATACAGTACCAAAGCTGAAAAGAAGTCACTCCCACAGCATGGATTTTACAGCCTTATCAGTGGGTGTGTGGTTGAAATGTAAATTTATTCCCTGACCTCCTTACACTGTTGTTCACCTGACTAGTCTTGCACTTTCTTCTTCTCCTGATAACGATTCACAGTTTACAAACATTACTGTGCAATAGGCTGTGGTTTCCCCATCTACTCTGCAGAAATGTCAGGACGGGGCCGAGCTGGCCCAGCCCTCTACTGCTATTCAGTAATCTACAATTAAAACGAGTAAATTTCCTTTGCAGTTAATTCACGTGCAAGGTCTGAAGCAAAATTAGGAACTGAAAATCTGCCCAGATATGAAAAAATCAAATCCATTGAATTTTACATCAGTCAAGAACAGGCCAAGAATTTTTGCAAAAGTTAACAGAAGTTTCCTAAACCAAGTAAATCCATTCTCTTGATATAGGTAATTTATAATTTATTTCATTCAGGATATGTTTCTGACTGATATTTTCATGCACATTTGCACTTTCTCCTTCTGTGTAAATGTTGGTTTAAGATTGTTGGAGTGTAATTTAGAGCTTAGAGTCATTTTGTGCCCCAAAGTAATTTTCATACATAGTTCATTTAGTCGAGTTTAATATTCTAATATAACCTAGTTCAGGTGCCCCTAGCTATTTTATTAATTTATAAACTTCTCAAGAAGACAGCAGCAGAACATACCAAAGATGACAGCAATTGCTTGCATTTATACTGCTTAGATGGCATCACTTGCTTAGTTTGCAGGAAACAGAGGGTGCCATTATTTTCTCCTGAATGGTTCTCTTTCATCTTCTTTTCTTTCTTGTGTTCTCCTCTGTCCCTTTCAAATTGTGTAGGTTAGTCCTTAAAATAACCTTAAGAGCTAGGATGAAACTGTGGGGGAAACAAGAATTTAAAGCAATTTACAAAGGAATTAATGCAGAACCATTTTCCCTGAACAACTCTTATCTTCATTCAGTATAATTTTAATAATTCTCTCTTACTCTTCTTCCTTTCCTTGCTGTCATCTTCTACATGTTAAAATTACTTCTGAGGAACTTTTCAAATAATTAATTCATTATGGTTGTCTTTAATATGCAGAACATCCACTACTCATAGCCATGATTTTTTTCTGGTTTGTACATTTTATTTCTCACTATATTTTACCTATTTCACAATGTCATTTGAATACCCTTTACTTGAATAATAGCCTTAAAAATAAATAATCTGAGTGTACTTGAGTTTACCAACTTCTCCTATCCAGATTATCTACTGAAGTAAAAGAAAGCTTGAAAAGCAAGTCTGTACTTAGTTGTTGTTGGCATGTTTCCTCATCTTTTCTAAACAACTTTTTTAGTATTGCCTCAGATGTTAACACAGGTAATTTTTTAAAAGAAGTGTAACAGTCTACTTTAGACAGTGCAAATTTAAAATAATTTGAGGAGCTATTTAATCTGTTTTGAAGAGACCACTTATTAATAATATTATCCTTTTGTCTTCATTCACCTGTTTTGCCCTTAGCAAATCATGCTAATTGGGGTTTTCAGTTAAAATCCACTGGTTTTCTTCCTTAGTGCACAAAAGTGAGTCAACCCAAAAGCAATATAACGTAACTAGTTTTTCCAAAACTATAAATTCTCTGAAAATTTTCAATTATCAAAATACCTTAGACTAAGGAAATTCAATGTATCCTGTAAATGTATTATCCTGAATTTTCTTCTCATGTTAGATTTAGAGACAGCTAGTGCCTTGATCCAGTTAGGAACTTGGGGAAGAGCAGAGATAGCAAAGAAACTTCTAGGTCTACACTGACTTGCTCACAGAGTGAGCCCAGGTATAAAGGAAATACATCTCTGTCAACAGCCCTTAGCTAATAATTAAGAAGAAATTGCCATTTTGCTTTGGTTCTGCATGACTAACAATCTTGTCCTAGTGTTTAACTTCAATATCCAGCAAAGCCACTTCATAAGTAAAACTCCTGAGGAGATCCAGTTTATCTAGCAGGCAAATCTCATTTAATCATTTTGTTTGGCATCCTTGAAATACAACTCCATTAGTACACTTAACAGGAACCTTTGACTATTTGTGCTCACCTTGCTTCAGACTTTAATCCACAAAAGTATGCATCCAGTGTTTGGTATTAAATAAAAGCAGGGTTCATCTGAAAGTGATTAAAACAAATACTGTAAGTGATCTAAGAATGATAAAACATAAAACTGTTCTCATCCCAATGAAATACATGTCATAGTGACTCTGGTCTGTAGACCAAAACTGCTTTTGTTGTCACAGTGTTTTGATCTTTAATGGAGTCATAAACTAACAAAAGATACAGATTTTTCTGTCATTTTTCTGAAATATTAATTATTTACCTGCTTGTCTATCAAAGCTGATCTGCTGCTTCTTTCTGTTGGAACAGAAAAAAGAAATCATCTAAAGGGTGTTTAAAATAACTAGTGTACCAGAATGTAAAGCTGTGGTTATTACAAGAGATTAAGTTTGTAGAAGTCTTGAGTAAAATTAGCAGTTACACATAAAGAAAAGGAGTAAGCTGTATTGTGTCAGTGGTCAAACCAAATACCCTGACTGAAAAAGTAATTCACCTCATCTATATTGAATTAATTATCCTTGCTGCTATTGCTTTCATATTTCCAAAAGCTGCTCTGTTTTAACAGTAGCCAGGAAAACTACCTTCTGAAAGATTCACAAAAAGAGCAATATTTTTACACGTTTTTTGGACAAAACCACATAATCAAGATGTCTTCAACAACGTTCACCTCTTTTATGTTTAGCTTCTCAAGATCATTTAGGCACTGTACTCCTCCTAAAGTCAGTGAAACATCTGGGGCCTGAAAACAAGCTATACACATTTCTTAGTATAGCCAGGTACAGGTACAGCCAAAGAGCTCCACCTACTTTGCCTTGTGCTAAGTCATGGATGGAGCCACAAAGGGTGTATCATGAGTATCCCAGCACACTCTGTTGGTAAAAGACAGAAGCCATGGGATTGTCCCTTACTCTTCTCAGCATCCTTACATCTTTCTGAGCTTTGGGGGTTTGTCCTATAGGAAGACCATCTACTGGCTTCCCAATAGCTGTGTTTTCTGATTTGCCCTTAAAACAGCCTTCAGCATGCCTCCCGAAGAGCTAAACAGTGTACGGAATGAGTGAGTCATCATCTTTGTGGAGTCTCAAGCATGCTAATAAGGCTGGTTTTAAAAGATGTTCCACACATGTCTGTTAACACTTGTGGAGATGTGGGTCTCAGCTCAAGTCTTGCCCTTCCTTATGCAGCAGTGGTTGGGTTGTATCATTATCTAGAAAGAGGTCTGGATTAAAGCATCAGAATTTAATTAATTGGGGTTGTTTGGGGTTTTTTTCTCTTCTTTCCTTATTCATCACTACTGTCAATATAATTTTTTCAGTATATGCTAAAATACCTCTGTGTCTAAAAGAGAGTGGTGGGTTAACTCACTAAGCACCTCCCAGTCACTTTCTCTTTCCTACCCTCTCTACTATCAGCAGAATAGGTGAAAATATCAGAAGACCAAACGGGAGAAAAACATATGGGTCAAGGCAAATAGAGGTTAACAAGTGAAAAAAACAAACAAACAAAAAAAAACAATAAACCACCAACCCAAACAAACAAACAACCAAAAAAAAAAAAAAAAACACAAAAAGAAACTACAAAAACCCACAAACCCCCCAAACAAACAAAAACAAAATGAAAACAAAACCAAAACACCCACCCCCCCCCCAAAAAAAAACAAAAAACCAACAAAACCAAAACCAAAAACCCAAAACAAACAAAAAAAACCAGCAAAGTAAACTAGCAAAAAACCCAAACCAACCAAGAAACCAAACAAACTGTGCAAAGGCACTCACAGCCTCCCAGTCAGCAGACTGGTGCACAGTCAGTCTCCAAGAAACAGCTACTCTGGAAAATGTGCATCAACAACCTCCAGTTTTTTATTGATGATCATGATGCTATTGAATATCTCTTTGGTCAACTGGGGACAGCTGTTCCAGCTGTGTTCCCTCCCAACCTCTTGACCATTCCTAGCCTACTTTTTACAGAGAAAAAGTGTGAAATTCATTCACCTTGATTTGACCAATGACTCCAATTTCCAGAAAATATCTGTGGAAATGTCTTCAGGGAATATTTTGATTAAATTTTTTACTGGGTAATTTGATAATATGTATAGAATCATATAATTATAGAATGGTTTATGTTAGAAGGCACCTTAAAGAACATCTATGAAGAATTTAAAATTAGAAGGGACAAAATACTCTAAACATACACTTATGCACTGCTCTACTGCTAGCACAAGCAACCATTTGTCCTAAGAATATTTTTAATTCTGATTTCCACTTTCTGAAGTTATATTCATTAATCTTTTTCAGGCAGGAATGTCTGGAACTGAGGTAGTGGGGTAGTGTAACAGTGATGTACAACTGAAGGTTCAATGATAAGTATAATTTATGGTGCAATATCAGAAGGAGAAATATATAACTTGAAATTCTTACACTTAGTAGAATTATTGCAATGATAAGAATTATTACAATGAAGATATACTAAATAATTTAAATAAGCTATATAGAATTTTACTTATTTCTTTACATGAACAACATTCTTAAGATAATTATTTTCTATAGGAGTTGATGACATCAACCTAATTTTCAAACAGGACTTTACAATACTTCCAAGTTACCTTCCTTGAAAGATTAAATAATGAGAACTGTTATTTACAGGAATAAAACCACTCATGGGTAAATGACAGCTGTGATCATAATATATTATTTGATAAAAAACATTTCAAATACAAACTGAAAAAGGAACTTTGAAAAAGACTAGTTTAGACACATAGTTGTGAGACAGTGGTAAATACAAACTCAATAAAACAGAATTAGAACCTTTAAAATCTAGGACTTAAAAAAATTATTATGGGAGTACATCTGAGTCTTCAGCTATGAACTTCTGGATACCAAGAAAATAAAAATTGTCTGAATTATTTAACTGCCTGGATTATTTAAATAGCAGTCCTCCCACAGTGATTATTTTTTAATTTATTTTTATTTTGCAAACTTTTTTTAAACATGTACAGAACTTACATTTGGATTTATCACGTGAAGCAAGATTTTTGTACTAATCCAATTATAGCAAACCCAAATTTAACCAAAATGACAAAACCAGCAAATGTCATTAAGCCACAAGATAATGACAAATGAACACTTTTATTTTAACAACTTCTTTTTCTAATCTAAGCATAGAATACAAATATAGTATGTTACATTGCACTAGTAAATTCTACAATTGCTAACAGAAGCATTGAAATGTCAAGTTAGTTATATTTGGAAATTGGTCCTTTGGGGGAATTCTGATGGATAAGACTAAGCCATTTTGTTTTGTGCAGTGTATGCTCACGTTGCATGATGCTGTTGCACCAGCCTGTCATTGCAAGCATAAATAAAGATATTCAGGTCAAAGAGGATCTCCTAAGTGTAAAAGATCCTCCCACATAATATGTTTTAGACCTGAGGTAGGAGAAACAGAGGAAAGAGATGCAAAACAGAATTCATAGTTTTGTAATTAGGTGACTCTTTGTTGATCTTTTGGTAGCCAAAAGAAAATCCCATTTTAGTTGCTATAATTTACTTGTTTCAAGAGTTAAAAATCAGTAGCTTGAAGTCCATGGTATTGCAAAACATTGAAAGGCTGTTGTAGAGACTTTGTTCTTACTCTTTTCTACACAGCAAAATTGCATAGCCCAGCATCAGAGATGGCTGACAAAGACATCTGTAAGTTACACTAACTGCTTAAATTTTCAGTCTGCAAAAATGTCTGTCCTGCAATATAAACATCTCCACAGACGTTTAACTGAGAGCTGTTGCTCAGCCTGTCCTGAAGCCCATAAAAGTGCCAGGCCTCGGCACGTCTTCTTGGCATGTCCCACTCCTGCTCAGCATGGCCTTTCAAGCAGGCGTTTACTAAAGAGGATTATGGGGCAAGCATACAGAATTGAATTGAGTCTTGGCTGGATACATGATTTTACAGGCCCCTTCAAACTGCTTCAGCCTTTTACAGGAGCATGAAAAAGGGAGAATGGAAGGAGATTCACCTCTTCAAAGAATGTAATAAACCTCAAATGCCAATGATGTTAGATATCCAGTGGTTTTAATTTCATAATTGCTATTGTGATACCTGTTTGAAATGATGGAAAAGAACATGAAGTTGAAATACTGAAAATGTACTGTAAGCATCAGATGAAGGAAGGAATTTAGGTTTTCTGACTATTAATAATATTCTGTAAATAAATTCAGATACATCATATCAATGTGATAGAGAAGGTTTTTGTTTTGTGGTTCATTGAGAGCAAAGTATTTTCAGAAGAATTTGAATGAACAGAAAATAGGGCATAGATTGAGAGAAGTCACTTCATGTAATATATGAACATGGAAGAAAGCACAAAAATGAGACAGGAAAGAAAATCTCCAGGCTGGCACCTTAGTAACAAGCAGATGTGAAAGCAAGAGGCAAATGACATCATTTGCAAGGTGGTTTTCTTGTTTATGAATTTTTTTAACAAATTACTTTCTTCCTCTAAACAGTCTTGTTAACTACCACAATAGACAACTGCACAAAAAAAGGAGAAACTTTTCATTAGTTCTTATTTGGTCTTATCCTTTGCACCAACAACAGAAAACCTGAACTATGTTGGAGACTCACATCACATTTATCAAAACCACATAGTGCAGACTGAAAGTCAGATATTACACATGTGAATTAGCTGCATTCAGGATTTTTTACAAAAGAAAATTGAATTTTATACTGAAAAAGAATACTTTGTTAATAGGCTAATGTCTGCTTTGCTGAGACATAAATTATTATGCAAAAATATCTGTCCTTCTGAATGGCTAAAAACTGCAAATCAGAAAAAGAGGAACGATTTTTCCCATTAAATGTTTTGACCTTATTTGTATATTGTTATGGGCAAAGAATACAACAAATGTAAATATTTGCTCTGAGGGAAAAAGTACCGAAAATTTGTGAAATTAAAACTTCATTATGTACCATGTCCCCTTCTTTTCTGTGCTTTTTATTATTGTGAATTTTGTGTCTGACTTCTTTATCCGTCTTAGGAATTCCTTGAAATTTCTCTTGGATACAAGGATGAGTCCAGATATTGCTGCTTGAGAGACAAATGTCCACACTCAAATCAGATCATAAGCATGTACTATCACTTCTAGTGTCTCAAAACATACCTGTTCTATGAAACATTACAACACAAAACTCACTATGACATGTCCAATGAGTTATATTTCTATCCTTTTTGTTCTTAATACAAGGACAGGAAACTACCTAATACACAGTTGGGAAATTAACTAGAAATTGCATACAGGTCACAAAACTATTACTAACAAGAGAATCTTGAATAGCTTCACCATTTCACGATGGCAGTACATTTCAAATCAACGCAGCCTACCTAACCACAGTCTTCACCTTGTGCTGCAGGGGAATCTGTTCAAGCACATGGAGCACCTCCTTCTCCTTCACTGATCTTGGTGTCTGCAGGGTTGCTCCTCTCACATATTCTCACTTCTGTCCTCTTTCGCCACAGTTATGTCCACACAATAACTTTTTTTTCCTTCTTAAATATGCCATCACAGAAGCATTACCACCACCTCTAATTGGCTCAGCCTTGGCCAGCAGTGGCTCTGTCTTGGAGCCAGCTGGCATTGGCTTTCTCAGATGTGGGAGAAGCTTCTAGAAGCTTCTAAGGGAAACTACCCCTATAGCTCACACTGCTGCCAGAACCTTGCCACACAAAACAGTAGTGAATGAAGTTGCATCCAGCTGATGAACACCCACAAGTTGTATTCTCAAGGGCTCAGCACTGTGGCCAGTTTTGTTTAATATCTCCATACCAACAAGGAGAAGTACCAGGTCCTGCATTTGAGTCACAACAACCACAGACAGCACTACAGGTTTGAAGATGAGTGGCTGGAAAGATGCCTGTCGGAAAAGGACCTGGGGATGCTGATCGACAGCCAGCTGAACGTGACCCAGCAGTGTGCTCAGGTGGCCAAGAAGGCCGATGGTATCAGAAATAGTTTGGCCAGCAGGACCAGGGCAGTGATTGACCCCCTGCACTTGACACCAATGAGGCCAACCTTGAATCCTCTGTTCGGTTTTGGGCACCTCACTTCAAGACATTGAAGTGCTGGAGCATGTTGCAGAGAAGGGCAACAAAGGTAATGAAGGGTCTGGGGAGTAAGTCATACGAGAAGCAGCTGGGGGAGCTGGGGTTGTGCAACAGCGTGGTGTGACCTCCCCCTTCCCCTATCCCTCCTAGACACGTGGTCCCCAAGATGACCCAGGAAAGAGACACACACACAGGCCGCAGGAGAGGAAGCAGAGAGAGAGTTTATTCCCATGGTCAGGGTATTTAAGGGGCTTTAAGGGAAATGGGTCACAACCAATGAAAACCGAGGGTTAACAGCAAATGGGGAAAGGGTTAACAAGGAACCAATGAGGGGGCTTTTCACATAAGCTTGGCCGGGCACATTCTTGCATACTAATAAGGGTTTTCCCACAGAGTCCTGGGAAGAAGAAACATAACCCAAAGAAAGGGTAGAGTCCATTTTACAACACAGTAAAAGCCTATTTTCAAGGCATTATGGCTAGTTTTCTCCATCTTCTTCAGAGGCTCATCCCTACAGGGTTGTTTAGCCTGGAGAAATGGATGTTCAAGAGATAATTTATTGCTTTCTACAATGGCATGAAGGGAGGTTGTAGAAGGTGGGGGTCAGCCTCTTCTCCCAAGAAACAATTAATAGAAAAAGGGAAAATGGCCTCAAGTTGTGCCACAGAAGTCAGTTTAGATATCAGGAAAAATTTCGTCCCAGAACGCATTGTCAAACATTGGTTCAGGCTGCCAAGGGAGGTGCTGGACTCATCATCCCTGGAAGTAGATGTGATGCTTGAGTCAGCATCCCAGGAGGTAGACATGGCTTAAGGACATGCTTCAGTGGTGGGCTTGGCAATGCAGGGATAATGGTTGAACTTTATGGTCTTAGAGGTCTTTCCAACCTAAATGATTCTCTGAATCTCTGATTTATCAAAAAGCTCAAAGCCTGTCAAACTGAACACCTTATTTTGAGAAAGCCCCTCATTACCCTAAATGTCTTAATGAATTTAGTCTATCCTAGGTATCCTGTAGCAGAATCTCAGAAGAATGAAATTCCAGGCCCTTTACACCCTTACACTCGTATTTCCAATCCTCAAAGCTCTTCATGCACTTTACACTGTTGGTCCAGCCTTGATTTTTGTTCTGGAGTCTTCTTTGTTCCTAACTGAATTCTTTTTCTGTTTCCTGGCAGGTTATTATCTGTTGCTTACCTGGACAGGTTTCAACTTCTACTAACAGTGGTGGCTTCCTTATCTACCATTTTGCATTCTCTTCAGGGCCTTCTTTTACAGAACTAAGCAACAGCTCAAGGTGAGTTAAATGGGAGTTCAAAGCTTGTGACCTAAAGGTTCAGCAACTTTAACTCCTTATGTAAAGCAAAACTACCCAGACAAAGTAATACATTTAAAAGAATTCAGTTAGCTAAAATTATTTTACAATGAAATGTCTACATACATGGCATGTTAGAAAACTACATGCACTTGTGCAAGCTCTTTATTTCCTTGAAGCCTACACTTATTACATGCTTTATTACTTATTACAATGATTTATTACTTTTTAATATATATATAGAACATAGATAATACAGAACAGATCAATACACAGAAAAAGAATAATTTACAGAACCACAGAAATACTTATATTGGAAAAGACCACTGAGATCACTGAATCCAACCTTTGGCCAATCACCACCTTGTTGATTAGACTGTGGCAGTAAATACCATGCCCAGTCTCTTCTTGAACATCTCCAGGAACAGTGACTCTACCACCTCCCTGGGCAGCCCATTTCAAAGTTTAGCAACCTTTTTCATGCAAAAATTCTTCCTGATGTCCACCTTGAACCTCCCCTGGCATAGCTTGAGGCCACCTTCTTGTCCTGTCAGTAGTTGCCTGGGAGACCGATCCCCACCTGGCTACAACCTCCTTTCAGATAGTTATAGAGAGTAATAGGGTCTCCCCTATTTCTCCCCTAGGGTTACTTCAGGCTCAACAACCCCAGCTGTCTCAGTCATTCCTTGTATGACTTACTCTCTAGGCTCTTCACCAGCTTTGTTGCCCTTCTCTGGACATACTGCAGCATCTCAATGTCTTCCCTAAAATGAGGGGCCCAGAACTGGACAGAGTACTTGAGATGCAGCCCCATCAGTGAATTCATCTGGTTCCATTCTTAAGTAGGATAACTTTATGAACCAATAAAAAGCTAATTTCAGTACTTATTTGTAAGACAGTAAGATGCTAATAATTTTTCTATTTTTGTTGTCTTTGCTTGAGCCGTTTCTTGTGTATGTCAATTATAAGCTTTTAAATCATTCTGTATAATTAAGACAAGAAGACATTATATATGACCCATAAAGTCCTCTTTATTTGTGCAATCAAGTCTATTTTTATTTGGTCCTAGGCAAGACTGTCATGTTTAAAGTGACAAGGTTGTTGCTTGTCATGAAATAGTAAACATCTATGTTTTCTTCCCTTTGCAAAACACTTCCCTTAAGACATTTCACAGGTTTTAATTTAAAACAGCAACACTCATTTTGTTTGTCTTCTTGGAATTCATGAATATTATTTTTTCTCATTGTTCGATAAACAGGATAATCCAAAGCAATTGGCATACATTAATATTAATAAACTGTCAACTTGTAGACATTTGGAAGTAATATTTTGGGAATAAATCATAGATGAAATAACATCTTGTTAATAAATCATAAATACAGATATGCACACATTTGCACACCACTAAGATTTATTATATACATAAATATATGTATGCATCAGATGTATACACTAAGAATTTATTGATTAAAAGAAAATTCTTGTCAAAAACTATGGTGGCAGAAATAAATAATACTGCCATCTGCTCTTTCTCTTGTCCTTTCCAAATAAAGTGTGAGTAGTATATTCTAGCAAAAGTAATAAAAATCCCAGTAACTAAAATAATTTATTTCTGACACAAGATTCTTACAATCTCTGTCACTGGGCCAAATACTACAATTCAGTAGCAATTTTTAAAATGTCTTAGAGATTTTTAACTTCTAGACGTCCTTTGGAGAAAGCAGTTCAAAGGTTAAGTCCATAGTGCTTCATTACATCAATTTGGGGGGTGTAACAGAGAATTCTGATTATCTAATTCTAAGAGTCCTCTTTCTAAATTTAGAGCATTTTTATAGACAACTGTTTGATACACAAAGGATATTCTTACTTCATTTTTGAATAATTTTTATTGAGTGTACATTGTGTTTAGAAGCCTTGGCCAAACAACAAACTTCCTGACTTCTCTGAATGCTTTCACATCTGAATGCCTGTAAGGTGTTTCCATTTCCATTTCATATGCTTCTGCCTGTAAGCAGGGACGTGGGCAAATTTCAAGCTACCTACATCTTCCATCTGCCAGTCGTTTGAACATCATGCTTCCTCACCTGACATCTGTACCAAAACAGATGGGATATGCTGTGATTTGGCTAAATTACACAGCCTGCAGACAGGCTGGATCCACACTGACAAGCATATGGGGTCCAATTTTTCTCCCCCAGAATTCCCTGGAAGTTTCTTCAAACTTGTCTCTGATCTTGATCCAAGGGCAAGAAACAAGTCTGAGTGCGAATGAAGGCATGGATCCACACTCAAAATGGACAGTAGATATTTCTGTTGTGTGGCCCAACACTATGCTGAGGAGAGCTGCCAGAGGTATTCCATTTCTTCTGCAAGGTGTGAGACAACCTCATTCAATAGGAGCTGTGGATATAGGATTTATATCTCAATATCTAAACTGCATGTGCAGGTTCTTCATCTGTCAGCTTCTTTTGCACTGGCAATTGCAACAAATGCAATTCATCCAGCAAGTGCAAATCTAACCAGTAACTTTGACTTGTCAGCATAAAGTGACCTGACTTATGAAATCCAGAGCAAAATGCTCATTAGCACTCAGTAATACAGACCACTAGGATGAGTCTCCTTCTGGCGCTTCAGAATGCATGACTCTAATTCAAGATGATCACACTGTGCCAAACCTTCCATAAATACCTTAAAAGGATGCATGAAAACGACAAAATAATAAAACAGTATCTCTTGAACTATAGAAATTATTATATGTATTAATAGATTTTGTTCTTTATTTACAATTGATGTTTTCCTTTATTAAAAAAGCACATTGTATAGTTGAATTGAATTAAACACAACAATTTCCATTTTCAATTCTGGTTATACCTTCTATGAAAAGGATAATTCTTATAATTAGTTCTTTCAGAGCAAAAATAGAGTAGTCAGACCATCCACCCATATTTCATATAAATCCACTACAAGTACTAAGACAAATTTAAAAATTATATTTCTATTAGCCTTTTTTTTTTTTTTATTTCTCTTAAAGATCAACACAATTATTGTGCACAGTGGTATCTGAAGTGCAGTTTTGCTACCAATTTTGTACTGCCTTTTCCTCTTTCTGGTGTTCTTCAGCAAGATCTCTGTCCCTGCCATCATGTGTTCTTGCACCAAAGCCAGACAGGAGGTGTTCTTGGCAGTTACATGATCCATATGTCAAGGCTTGGAAGACTATTTTTTAAGCAATGGACTATGTCTAGGTACCCAAAGATCCAATTTTCATCATTTATCAAATATTTTGCCAGACTAAGATGAAAGCTAAGCAGCTGACTACATGCTCAGCATGGAGTCTGCTTCCTATTTTTTGTCTCTGCTGTCAGAGAACAATTTTTAAAATTTTCTTTTGTTTGGGGGAAGTTTATATCCTTGTGCATTTTGTAAATAAAGTCTTACACTAGTTCCTAATGAGATCCATATGCAAGTCAATCAAAGGGTTATATCCACAAGGCCACATGTGATTCAAAGCACACACTGGCCAAAGATCTATTCACAGATCATTAATCAGAAATTAGAAGTAAACTAAACCTTTTTCTATATAAAGGCAGCGAATTATTATTGGCTGCTATTCAGCAAATAGCAGGATTATATTACTCTTGACAGAGATTACCCATCCATCTGGCCAGATGCATGCCTGCTGCCTGATGAGTGCTTTGAAGGGAGTTTTGATTTTCTCATAGTAACCGCAAATGTACAGTTGTGTCTCCCCATTTAAAGTTAGAGTGATCTCTAAAACATATCATTATTCAGTAATGGTTGGGAATTGGGTTGTTACTGGCTCCTCTAGGCAGAGTATAGACAAAACACTACATTTTGGTTTGCTTGTTATTTTTTTGCAGGTTTCATTCTATTTTTACCCTAAGTCTTCAAATAGCCTTATTTCATTGAAAGGATATACTAGTAGCTGTTCTTTACTCTTCTCAAAAAGCCAAAATAAAACAATATTTTGTTATTGATCATTTATTCAAAAACTCAAATGTCTGTGTTAAATGTATAGGGGGAAAATTGTAATGAATGTAGGTAAAATGAAATGCTCATTAGTGGTATTACCATGTATAAGGCTTGAAGCAGGAAAAAAACCAACCCTAATAAGAAAAGCATTTGTAATCATCAAACCTCCTTTCTAGTCTCCCTGAATGCTTCTTTCCAAGTAAGAGACATTTTACTTGACACAGTATCTTGAGATATATATTCATATTCCTTTTACTCTGATACAAGGATTGAGTCAACACTAGATGCTTAAAATGCGTGGCCATAATTGGGCTTGGGCACCCACCTGATCATCTCTAGGGTTCTGTGACTCAGAATGTATGGCATAATACAGACCAAGGAAAAGAAGCACTGAGTGCTGTTTTATTTTGTTTAATCCTACCATGAAATAAAGATTTTTAGGAAGACTACATACATAAAACAGAATTCTTTATTCCATCCCAAGTAGTTTAAACAAAAGACATGAAACGGGTCAGCAAAATACACTAATTTTTTGTCCTTTAGGCTTACTTATGAACACATACATGGAACAGCACAAAATAATTGGTTCAGTCAACAGCTTCCCACATTATACTTTGCTTCAGCTGGACTTTCTCACCACGGAATAGTAGGCTCCTTTTTTTGAATTGGATAAGAAAATAGTTCAGCTATTTTCTCCTTAGGAATGCAGAGACATAGTCTCAGCTGTTTCCAGTTTGTCCTCCAGTGAGTATTTTTTCAATGTTTTTTCCCTCTCAAAAAAATCTATATTTTCTTTAAATGAAAGGACATATAAAAAAGAAGGAGGACCTTTATTCAGCCATTGTCTTGCAGTAACTAATGCAGTCAGTGTTCCTTCCAGACCCAATTCAGAATTAGAAATGACAGACAACCTGTGTATGTGTGGCACTTCCAGTGTTGGTCCAGCTGATTTCTACCCCAGAACTGCATGACACTTTTTTCTCAGGATGTATGTGCAAAAGAGGTCCTCTCAGCTGCAGTGAACTGTTCCCATTTTCTCTGTTTGAAGGAGAAAATTCTTCTATTTTCTATAGGTGATTTCTCCTTATTAATCAGTCAGTTTGACATGATGTCTTGCAAACAATATTAATACCTTGCAGTTCTTTTCATGTCACTATGGAGGCTGCAGTCAAGCAACTTGGTATCAGTGGAAGGCTCAGTTCAGTTGCCCATACACAGAGTCAAGTAACAGGATACATAGAATGAAGAAGATAAAAGTATAGTCTAGATCTCATAGCAAACACCATTAGCTAACTCCAAAGAGGAAAAAAGGCAAGGATTTCACAATGATTTTGAAACAGTTTTACAATTTGCAGTTTATAAATGCCTTTTTCTTGCAGAAACTTAAGCAAACACTTTACTGTGGGAAAAAAAAAAAAAAAAAAAAAAAAAGAGTGATTTCGCTAATGGTTCTGTGATCTCCTACACAGTTCTGTGGCCTCCTACAAAGTTGTAGGACACCACTGAACCACAGAAGTTCTAGTCTATCCTCTTTTTCAAAGTCAGAAGAAAGGCAACTTAGTCATCACTGACATTATGTCTCCATTCTTAAAAACATCCTGAGACAGAGACTCCCAGCAGAGCTACTTTTCCTCTTCTCGGTACTTTCTGTCACAAAGCTTTGCTTGTGTAAAATCAAGTGTCTCCAGATACTCTTAAAGCCTTTTACCACATGTTCTCCCCCCAGTAAGCAAAGAGAGCTCTTTCCTGTTTTGGTTTTTTTTCATATATTCAGTCATTTGCCAAACCTATATTCAGAGCCATTGCCAAACCTTCCTACAGTTTTTTACCTCTCTAGATTAAAGACACCTCTTTCCTTTCCTCTTGTGTGGGATTTTTTTCAACAAAACACATAAAATTGTGTATTTCTATTTTGCTGAAAATCTCATAATAGCAATTGTAAAACTATTCTCTGTAGCCTTTTTTGCTGGGTTTAATTGGAAGTATTTCAACTGCTGTCTCCAGCTGGAATGTCTTAAATTGGTTTAGCTAAATTTCTTTCTACTTGTCCTCTGTTCATCTCTTAAAGTATAAGCATATCTCTGTACTGCTATTAATAACCATTCATACAATTGTTCTATTATAAAAATTGCCCAAATGTCAGCTGTTATATTTGAGTACATTGAAGGTCGTTAGACAAGTCATTAGGCATAAGAAAGCCCACAACTTAAATACAAAAAAACTCATGGATTTTACAAAGAGCTATTGCAGCCCTAAATCTGCAGTACCATCTTCCCTCCCATTATCAGCTCTGAGTCCGAGTTCTAGAAATATTAGATAAAATAGTCCTCTGTTTGTTAGTGTGAAGTGTAAATATTCAAATTTATGAATCAATTTTCTTGGCAGATTTAATTGAAGAAAGCAACACATTTCAAATATTTAACATCTATGAAGAAAAATATAAAGTTCATGGACGCCATGGGATCAAGACATAGGAAGCTAATTTCCTTGTGGTAATTTTGATAGTAAGAATGAAACAACAGGCAACTCAGGCACTTCTGACATGGCAAACACTTTTGACAGGGATTAATTTCATATCTGCCATGATGGCTATTAATTGAGCCTTAGTGTAATTGGAAGTAATGCCTTGTGTCAACAGTACTTCTCAGAAATGCAGATTTATGTGGTGAGATCTCTTGGTATGTAAAAAGTTTAATCAAGCCATGACTGTAGGAGAAGCTGTATAGTACAGCTGCTGTGCTGCCTGCTAAACACCCCATTACAGAAATTACCCTAAAGAATAAATTAAAAAATTATCCTTTTCATATTAATTTGTAAATTAATAAATAATACCATTTCTTAGCTATTTTGTTGACCTTTTATTGTAGGATACTGTTATGTGTAATGTGCACATGAAAGTAATTCATTGGTTTAGCCCTGTTTCAGGGACAAATGAGGCAAAAAGACAAATAAGATTTTTTTATGCTGAGCACATATTTGAATAATTTGTTAAACTATAACCTCAGTGTCATATGCAAACGTTTTCAACAAAACTATATAAGTAAGGCATTGAACCTTTTTGGTTTTACCATCTTTGGGAACACTGGGCACAAATGAGAAGTTCCATCATGTGGAAAACAGAGTTACAAGAAAAACATTTCATAAAATTGCAGCAGATACAGGAGTAGACACAGAGCATTGAATTATGCAATATGTACATATTTTTCTCCATAAAGTCTTTACATTTCATTGCTCTACAGTTAGGTCTAATTTTTTTATACCTAAAAGAGAGATGGAAGTATGGTGAACAAATAAATAGATTTGTAATTTGTTGTGAATTTTCAGTTGTAGGTTAATTAGCCAAAATATGAGTATAAAACATAACAGGTAATCATGATAAAGCAAATTAAATCCTAGAATGTACAAGAGAAGTATTATTTTTAGAGATAAGGAAGTGTTGTTAGTGCAATTAGACAAGGCACTGGTAAGACTGCCTCTGCAATAGTGCATACATTGCTCTGATAGCCTGTGTTTAAGAAGGATTAATTAAACTGCAATAGTTGCAGAGAAGGGCTGCTAAGATGATCAGGGGGGGAAAAAAAGAGCTTATCTTATGAGAGTAGACTAAAATAACTTAATGGGGTCTGATAGGGTATATCATTGCTCTCTATAAATACTTCAGAGGTAGATAAATGCCAAAGAAGGAGAAAGCTATTTAAACTAAAAGACAAGGTTGACACAAGAACAAACAGATGTAAATGGAAAAAAATTAGGCTGGAGACTAGAAGAAAGAGGGAGGTTCTGGAAGGTCTTAAAGAACAAATCTAACCAGTTTAAAAGTGAGACAGGAGAGTTCAGGAACATAAGGCATGTTTGTGTAAGAACAGGAAATAACTTGTCATGATGACTAAGAAAATCCTTTTTGTTCTTTTTGAAGCTTCCCAATATGACAACCAGCATCTTCCATACTAAGAACTCAGTAAAGCAATCAGAATGCTGTTGTTTTATTGGTAAATGATAAACTCCTGTCACTATTGATTTGCTTGATCATTCAAAATGTAATGTATTTCAATCCCAGAATAATGATACATTGAAAACCTACTAAGTCTGGAGCCAATGCTTAATCTGACCCTTTACCTTTGTAAAAGCAGAAGATAAAATAGGGGCCTTCAAGGAGTATTCTATCTTAATATTTGTGTGGAAATAGAATTGTATAACTGGGAATGTTGAGGTCAAAGGAAAGGGAGACAGAAGCCAGAAAATTTCTTTCCTCTATTTAGGGAAAATTTTACCAAAAAAAAAAAAAAAAGCTAGCAAGAGACTTAACTTCTCCCCCTGAGAATTGCAGGGGGATGGGTATGAGAGTTGCAGTCAGCTCATTGCACCTTTTTGCTGCCCCTCCTTCCTCCTCATACTTTCTGCCTGCTCCAGCATGGGGCTTCTCCTATGGGATAGTCATTCGTGACCTTCTCCAACAAGAGTCCTTCTCACAGGCTGCAGCTCTTCATGAACTGGCACAGCATGGGTCTTTTCCATGGGATGAAGTCTTTCAGGAATAGAATGCTCACACGTGGGTCCCTCCACAGTGTTTCAGGTCCTGCCAGAAAACTTGTTCCTACATGGGCTTCTCTCTCCATGCACCACAGGTCCTCTCAGAATCCTGCACCAGCATGGGCTTCCCATGGGCTGCAGTTTCATTCAGGACATGTCCTGCTGCTCTGGCGTGGGGTCTTCCAGGAACCACAGTATCGATATCTCTTCTGCGATGAACCTCCATGAGCTGCAGGGATTCAGCATATGTCACTGTGGTCTTCACTGGAAGCTGCAGCAGAATCTTTTTTCTAGGTCCTGAAGCACCTTCCCCCCTTCCCTCTTCAGTGGCCTTGGTGTCTACAAAGTTGGTTCTCAATACTCTCACTCCTTTCTCACAGCTAAAGTTGCACAGTGGGTTTTTACCTTCTTAAATGTGTTATTGCAGAGGTGCTACCTATGTCACTGATGTGCTCAGCTTTGGCCAATAAGCTTTGTTAAGTCCCAGCTGGAACTGGCTCTGTCCCACACAGAAGCAACTTCTGGTATCTTCTCACCAAAGCCACTCCCTTTATATGTTTTTCAATAAGTCCCAGGATAATCTTCTTTACTGTGGTATAATACCTTACAAACCCTTTTTAATGTATCACTTCATCAATATTTGGCATTTTAAAAAAATCAATTACTCAATTACATCCCTATATTCACATTAAAATGATACTTTGGAACTAGAAAGTTTTGTTACCCTGCTCATCAGAACTTGCTGGAGTAAACTAGGTTGGAGTCTAATCTAACATTTTGTCCCCAGCTGTCTTCCAGTTCTGCTCTGGTCAAGACATTGCTGGTCTTTGTTACTGTTCTTTTACCAGAAGGCTTCAATCTCTTTTGTAGTAATCTGTCATCCTTAATTAATATTAGATCACTGAAAACTTTAAAAAAAAAAAACAAACAAACAAAAAAAAACCCCAGACAACAAAAAGCTGATGCTGAGTCACTCTATAATGATAAACTTTCCTGTCTTCAATAAACAATTGTTCATAAATCCATACTGAGTAGTAAGCTAAATTACCTACCTCAGAAAGTCACTTCAGAATGAGAATTCTTTAAAGGCAGGGATAACTTAGTAGGAGAAAATGCACCACTTGTTTCAAAAGCTATGGAGAAGCCTCACTTGATCAAAAACTCTGTTTACTTGTGGAACAGGTAATTTAATTATCCGTCTTCCTGACTCAGGATGTAGGCATTAGCATATAGTGAATATAATTTTTCATTTAATCTAACAGCCCAACATCAAAGACACTTTGCCCCATAAGCGAGCACTGAAAAGTCAAGAAACCAAACAAACAAACATTCAAAGTTTGCAAGAGAAAAGAGGACAAGCTGCTGAAAATATCATTTTCCTTCTATTTTGCTGAAGTACAGCCTACCTCCACTGTGCTGAAAGAAAACATTTACCTGTTTGAAGCATATATTTTAATATTTTGGAAGTTTTAAACAAGGCAATTTAAGTTATTCTCTTTTGGCCCAAGAAAATGCTGTCTTTGTTTTTGCTGCTGAAGTCAGTTGTCTATCCCATCACCTGGTAACCACCTCCTTAGTGAACAGAGGACTGCTGCTAACTGCTTCAACTCTGAAAACTGACTGAGCTACTTCTTGGTAATTCCTCAAAGTCCTCAAAGCTTCTTTTTTGCCCAAACTGCTGTTGAAGAAGTAGTGGCAAATCATTTGTGAACAGCTTTGTCTTAACAGATCTTCCAAGTAAAACATCTTCCAAGTAAAATCTTCCATTGATCACAACCCAGGGACATTATGGAGAAGAGCAATATGACTAGCAGAAAAGTTTTGGAGAAAGCAAAATAGCATTTCTGAGGGACAGAGCTTGGAAATGTTCTGTGTTCAAATGGATAGGAAGTAAGCTTAAATAGTGGACAGAGGGAGTAGGAAGTTTTCAGGTAATGAAAATCATTTTGGGTTTTGAGAAGTATTACAGAATCCTGGACCCAAATAAGTTTAAAGGAGAGGACTGAAAATTCTTTTCAAGACATTCAATGAAGCAGAAAAGGCAGGAGACTTCTATGGAATTTAGAAACAGAAAATGAGAAGGAAGAACAAAGGAAGAAAGAAAATTGTGAAAGAAAATGCTCAGTGTATTCCTTCTGGAATCTCTGCTGGAAACACTCAGTAGTCTTAACCTTAAGGTTAAGTCAAATGCTTTGCTATTTTTCTTGCTGTGTGTCTTTGTCAAGATTGTTAAACCTTTGCCTTTATAATCAAAAGGGGTTTTTTTGCAAAAATCTCTGATATTTTGAAGCCAAAACAGCCAGCTCACTATTCTAATTGGATTATGAACTGACCAGTGCTGTTCCTATTCTGTGGAAGGACCCAAGGAGCCACTTGGAGGTACACATACACCACACAAATGACAGCATTCCCTCATCATGCTGTAGCTTTTAGCTGTAACTGGCGCAGCTATGGGTGAGAGCATTTGGTCTACTTGCAAAGGGAGCAGTTTCACAGAGACTATGGACGCTGCCAAGGAATATTTCATGTTTAGAATTCCAAGATAAATCTGAAAGTCACAGAGCAAGTACTTATGGACTTCAAATAATTAATTATTTGGATCAAAGATTATAAATAACTATATAAGCAAACAAATGTAATCTCTGAATTTAAATCAACTTATGATGGCTTTACAATATTATCATAAACATTACAATATCATTAAATTGCATCAAATATAGAATAATATAATAAAATACAGGTAAAAGTAGTAGCCAAATAATGTTCATTACATTTGAAAAGAGGAGAAACATAACATAATCACATTTACAGCCTTTTTTTTTTTTTAATCTGGGAGGGTTTAATGTAAAATTTGAAAATACTGTATTTTTGCGTGTTCAGCATGTGAAGAAGTTAGCTTTGCCTGTTGAAGTTTACCTGGAAATAACACCAGTATCAGCAATCATTTGATTCTTCAAAGATCTTTTTTTTACTTCAGTCTTCATAATGAAAAGTTGCTTCAGATGGTGATCCATAAAACATAAATAACAAGTCATTTTGTGCAAATGCAGCATTTACACTTTCTACATAATGTAAACACTAACAGTAGATACATTTTCATATTGTTCTAATATCTTCTAAATGAGGTTTTTGTTTAGGTTCATGTTGTTTTTTGGGGTTTTTTTTGCAAGAAGACTTTTACTAGCTGTTTAGTTCTGTCATGGAGCAAGACGGACTATTGTTTTGGGAGATAAAGATTAAAAAATATAGATTGCATTTAAACCAGAAATTAAATGCTAATTATGGATGTTGATTATAAACAATTACATGCAAGTGCAAAAGAAATGTTTAGTAATAGACTGCATGACAGGAAGAACAAAGATTTAATATTGAGTCAGTAAAGAAGGGTCTAAGGCCCAACTTTTTTTGCATTTCTGCTTTGTTAATTCTTTCTTTATATTGGTTTTCCAGTTGGTGCATCTTTTGAATTGCAAACAGCTGCTGGCAGGATGTCAGATTTACCTGTGGTTTAGCAATGCAATGGCAAATGCTGATATCTTTTACCTCAGTAATAAACATAACCTCATTCAAGTGAACTTTCAGTGGGTTTGGCTTTTTTTCTGTTTTAAGAAGTCACAATATGATTTAGAAAAATCACAAGTTGTGATTAAAAAGTTTCACAGTATTCAAAGAACTACTTGCATCAGTCTCATTCTCATTTTTTTTAGTATACTGCAGTATCTGAAAACAATTCCTGCCTGTATTAAGCACTGACGACACGCTCGTCTTTTTCTTTTCTTTTTGTAAATAATTTTTTATTTTGTTTTGTTAGTAAATTGTGCAGGTTAGAGAGAGATAGGGATGCACAATAAGTAAGTACACAGTACACAGTAAGATACACAGTAAGATGTAGTCCTGGTATAATTAATATTTAGTTATTCTGAGAACATGAAACAAGTATCTGAAAATGCTTTACATTCCAGAATGGCCACATACTACAGAGCAATTTAATTCCCATCATCAATGTGGTAACTCCTTTTACTGCTTTAAAGTTATTTAATACTCTGTAAGCTTCTGCTCTTTATTACAAAGAAGGAACTTTCTCCCAACAGGCCGAATGGGATCTTTCAGTATAAGCCATCAATCTGTATCTTTCTTACTGCTGATGTAGTTCGTGCTTTTGTCATGCACAGATCCTATAAAGGGGAAGTTGCTTGTTAAGGTGACTGGTTACACAGAAGGTCAAATTTCAAACTTAAAAGCACACGTCATTTCCATCGACTTAAGTTACTGGAAAAATTAATTCCACAATCCTTCCTCTTAATTGCCTTAAGAGTGTTGTTTCCTTTAAAAATATCTCATGATACTGTACCATCTTGCAGGTCACTGATACGCTGTGATGGATTAGTAGTGGTCTTAGCAATGCTGATTTAGAATAAATTTCCAAATGAGTAGGTTTCATGACAGACAGGCTAATACAAAAGAATGAGGTTGCTAAATCTGTCATAAATTTTGCTTTACACCACAAGTTTCATAAAATAGAGCTCATAAAATCGAGCACATTGAAAATTACCATCTGGGCCAATTACAGGTGGTATTAACAATGAGTGAAGGAAAGAAATTATTATTCAGTCTACATTTCTGGACCTCTGTAGGGCAAGAATTAACTGCACAGTCTATATTGAAAGTCCATTGCCAGACCTCATGGGTCAAGATGAAGGCAGTTTAACAGGACAGAAAACAAAGGGAAAATCCAAATCCAAATCACAACACTGTACCTTCTACTAGGAGATTAACCCCAGCTAAAACCAGGACGCTGTGGTATAGATTCAGTCCAGGATGAGAAAGGTAACCAGGAAAAAAAAAAACCAAACTTGTTTGAGGTAGAATCTATGTCCAGAATGCATCATCATTGTTTTTTCAGAGTCCTCTTTTTAGAATTTGTTAGCATTGTTATTATAAATTCTGTCCACTTATTTGGTCCAGCAGTTAGGAGATTTAAATTTTGCATTGTAACTAGTGGTTCTGAATTTTTTACTGCAATTTTTGCTAATAACATTTGCAAAAAACACAGTTTGGAATTGTGGTTTTGCTGTCTTCTCAATTCTTATTAAAGCCGTGTAGGAAAAGAAAAAATAACCCTGAAGACAGTAATGTCAATCCAAGAAATAGGGCGACAATACTCTTATTACCTAGCTCAAGCACAGACTAGAAAAGGCTTAAAAGACAGTATAGTCCACAACAAATGTACACTTAGAGATTGTGTCAAAACATACACTATGCTCATGCAGTATCATTTGATTAGCTCACCACTCTACTTTCATTTTGTCATCAATGCTGACACTGTAATCCTTGTTACATGCTTTGTGAGGAAATAACCCTTGTGTTGGAGTAAAAATGGGCAGTTAATAAAGAGCATTTCAGTTTCTTTTTTTTTTTTTTTCCTTATTTCAGAGCTGGATATATTCTGTCTGGTATTCACAAGGGTACAGACATACAGTCTGGGTTTATTGTGAATTCCTGAGTCTCGTTCAAAGTTGCCAGGTTCCTCACATCTGCCTAAGTGTATTTGTAACTGCTTTCATAAAAAATATCATCTAGGTATGGAAATGGGGCTGGGAGGTGCTGAAAGTCAACAGATTTACTAATAAACACAGCAGGTGTGTATTTAATATAATTTTTGTAGCCCTGCCAACTAACTTCGTTTTTCTAAAGTGGAAAGCATAAGATAGATACAGATTTTTCAGTGCAATAAATATCATTATTAATTTTTTCAGAGACCCTGGAGGAATAAAAATCTTTGACTGAAATATGCCTTTTTGACCTTTTAAAATTTAGAGTTCATATCCTTTTTGCTGGTGAATTCACCACCTCTTTCTTACTAGTGCGCGCATTACAAATGGTCTCATCATCTCAATTTGGCATGCCTACATTCCCAGAAGCCAATTTTGTGATTTTGTTTCTAATTTATTCCTTGCTCACGAAGCCTTCATCCTTGAAAACTAACGGAGACTATTCCTTTGTTGCTTCAGAATCAACTATAGTTAAGCCTATGGTGCTGCAGCATATGAACAATGTTATAACATATATATATATAGTGCTACAGTGAAAATATCATGAAAACATTTCTATGAATATATATTCAAGCAGAAAAAAAAATAATTTGGTTTGTTTTCTTTTGCCTTACACTTAAACAAAGACTTTGCAGTCTGTCTAGCAGGGGTTTTATACTTTTTTGTGCATGCTATAATTACATGATTCTGTACGTGGTAGAAGACTGGTGGATGTGTTTAGTAAGATATTCAAATTTAATCTTTTGTATGGTATGGAAAATAAGACTTCTTGCCTTCTTGCAGAAGTTTTGTTTTGTAGATCAGTTGAATTTGTTCAACTGAGTGGAAAATAGATGCATAGACAGAGAGTGGATAGCTTTCTCAAAAGAAAACCACGCCATGTAATTTTTTGCTAAACAGCAGAGAATGTCTGGAGATTCAGGTAAGACTATCAATCTGTCCTTTATGAAGAAATATACTCCATTTCATCCCCTAGGGAATTCTAATCTGGCCATTTCTTGAAAGAACATTTCTTAGTGCAGCTGACTTTTGCAAAGACTGATCAATACCTAACTCTGCAGTTGATAAAACAAGACTCAGCAGCAGGCAAAATGTTCAGAGAAGTCTTTAATTGGTGGTAAATCAGTGAAATGAAAATAACCAGAATATTATTTCTCTTTAAACTCTATTTAGAGCAGTAACTTCTTGTTATTGTTGTTGGGGTTTGGGGGGATTATTTTGCACAGCTTCATACTTTCTATTATCTTGCTTTTCCATTTCTCCGGCAGACTTCTTCTAAGAAACCCCAATGCTAATTATTTATTTTTTTTTTTTTTTTTTAAATCTAAATTTCTGGAACAGGGTGTATGTTGAGTCTCTGTTGTGTAAGAACTTCAGTCTTGTCAGCCTCTTCCAGTCTGTAACTCTGAGAAGTAGCACTTTTCTTCATAGTCTATTCATATGTCTAAGATCACATCCATATAAACCAAAATTATGCACAGTCAAATGACAGAAAGGTTTCACAGGTGAAAGTCTGTATTCATAGGCACCTACTTATATTTCTTACAAAAATGGAAATCCCTAGATTTTCAGCCAAGTATAGGCTTTTCCAGAAAAAATGACTGAATTTTCTAAGGAATCTAATTGAAAATATAGGGTCTGTTTGAGGAAATAACAAACAGGTGAATTACTATTTAGCATTTGTTTTATTTTTTATTATCAGCAGTCAGTTAATTTACCAGCATTGTTTGTGTTACATGACTTAATGAATAAAAACATGGAGGGCAGAAATTAAGTTTCCTTATTTTATGTATTTTCTGCTTCTCTTCCAAATTATTAATGCTATGATAATCCTGAGTGTGTCTAGAGATGCTTGGGAATGATTTTTCTTGAAAAAGCAGTGTTAACAGGATTATTCACTACATATCACACATAATTTTCTCTGTGTTATTCATATAGCCCCATTTCAAATACTTCAGTATTGCAAAGGGGAAAATTAAAAAAAATATATATTAAAAAATATATAAAATTTAATTTAGTATAAACTCCAGCCCTTTGACAAGCATTATACTTAACACTGACCTCAGTGCTTTCGCAGTAGTATGAAGAGGATTTGTTAGAATTAAAAACATTGAACTGAAACTTGAATGTTAATCTAAAAGATTTTTAAAAACCCAAACCAATCCTATAAAACTCAAAATACTCTGTAATAGTATGAAAATCATAGTAACTTACAAATACTTCCCTCTCCCCAAAATGAAATACAGACGAAAAATTTTATTCCAGTGAATGCACACCTGTCAAACTGAAGGATTTGAGAAGCTGACAATTTATTGCCTGTTTTTACAACTGTGGAGTCATTACTGCTGTATACACATTCAGGTCCAAACCTGTTCCATACTATCACTGAAAACCTGGTTTTTCTAGTATCAGACCAGAAAATTTCAGAAGTTGATCATTTTAGAATGTAGAAAGTAGCACTTCAGATAGAGCAGACACAAATAATGTTGTTAGGCTCTAAGTATGTAAGTGAATAAGCCAATATAATTAAATTTAATGATCAACTTGGTAACATCCTACTGAGAAACTGTTTAGGATCATATAAATTCATTCTTTTGTCTGTCAGCCATGACTGCAGCCTGACAGCTTAGCTAGTTTAGTACATTTCTGACCAAAAATTGACCATCCTAGCTGTCAGTCTTATTCTATGTGAGATTCTTTATAAAAAATCATAAATGCCAGACTTAGAATCATAGAATGGCTTGGGTTGGAAGGGACCTTAAAGATCATCTATTTCTAATGCTTCTGCCAGGCGCATTATGTCCCCTGCAGGGACACCTTTCACAGGTTGCTTAGAGTTCATCCAACCTGGCCTTGAACACTTCCAGAGATGGGGCAAACACAGTTTCCCTGGGAAACATGTTCCAGTGTCTCACCACCAAGTAAAGAATTCCTTTCTAATGTCTAATTTAAAACGACTCTCTTTAAGTTTGAAGTCATTCCCTCTTGTCTTGTCAGTACACGCTCTTGCAAGGAGCCTCACCGCAACCTTCTAGAAGGTTCCCTTCATGCGCTGCAAGCCCACAACTAAGTCACTCCAAAGCCCTTTGTTTTCCGGAATGAACAATCCCAATTCTCTTACCCTTTCCTCATAGGAGAGCTGCTCCATTTCTCTAACCACCTTGGTGGCCTCCTCTGGACACACTCCAAGAGGTCTATGACCTTCCTGTGCTGCAGAACCCAGATATGGATGCAGTACTCCAGGTGGGCATTCAAAAAGGCAGAGTACAGGGGCAGCTTCCCCTCCCTTGACCTGCTGGCCACCCTGCCTTTGATGGAGCCCAGGATAAAATTGGCTTTCTGGGCTGAGAGTGCACACTGCCGGGTCATGTCCAGCCTCTCGTCCACCCCAAGTCCTTTCCTGCAGGGCTGCTCTCCATCTGTTCATCTCTCAGCCTGCTGGGGTTGCCCTGAGCCATGTGCAGCACTTGCACTTGGTCTTGTTAAATATCCTGACATTCCCACAGGTCTACTGCTTGAGTTTGCCCTTGTATATTTATTACATATATTATTAAAATATATTTTGGACTGCAGTAATAAATCAATAATGCACTTCATAAGACTGAAGGGCTTCCATAAAAAAAGAAAAAAAATGTCAGACACAACAGAGAAGGCAGAGTCATAGCTAAAAGAAAGGAATGGCATTTGGATGATACTCTCAGGCATATGGTGTGACTCTTGGAGATGGTTCTGTGAGGGGCTAGAATTTGGACTCAATGATCTCTGTGGGTCCTTCCAATTTGGCATATTTTGTGATTCTGTGAAGACTTCCTTAGAGATCTGCCAGCTCTGTTCCAGTCCCTGGTCCCTGGGGGCAGTCTCCCATGGGATCCTATTCACTAGGTCCTTGAAGAGGTGGAAGTTTGCTTTCCTAAAGTTTGGGGGCCTAACTTTATTCCTTATCTGACCCCTATTCCTCTGAACAGCAAACTGCACCAATATATGATCACTGCAGCCTGGGCTGCCTCCAGTCTTGATGTCCCTGATTAGCTCGCTTATGTTGGTGACTATCAGATCCAGTAATGCATCCCCTCTGGTAGGGCTGTCTATTATTTGGCTCACTCTATGCATTCCAGGAGTCCCCTGGACTGCCTACGGCTCTCCATGTTATTTTCCCAGCAGGTGTCGGAGCAGTTGAAGTCCCGCAGCAGGACAAGAGCCTGAGAACACGATGTGTCCTGTATCTGGAGGAAGAAGGCTTCATCAATAGGCTCTTCTTGATCAGGGGGATCATGGTTTCATTTGAGTTTTGCAAAACAACCAAGAATCAACTGAAGAAATGGAACAAAACTAAAATTTCCCAGAGCCACTTGATATAAGTCCTATTTTCTGTTATTGGTTATTCATGACTATATGATAAAAAAAAAAAAAAAACACCTGGGAAAAAAAAAACAAAACAAAACCTAAACAAACAAACAAATGAACAAACAAACAGAAAAAAACCACACCAAAAAAAAAAAATCAAACAAAAACCAACAACAAAAAAACACCAAAACCACCCCAAAACCCGTGAATGAAATCTCTTACAAATGAAGAAACATGTAGCATTTTGTCCCAGGTTGCTCTAAAAATTATAACCGCATCCCATGGCTCTAGTAAAAGGAACTTGCTCTGTTAAGAAAACCAGGATCTGCTCTAAATAAGGGTCCTTGTTTGATACACTTTACACTCAATGCTCTCATCTTTACTAAAAAGAAAACTAGCAGCAGATGGGCAATAGTTTTATAGGCACTATGGACAACTATTATAATTTTTACTGGCATTAGAGAAAATGTTTGTTTTCTTAGAAAAATTGTATCAGGAAGAAAAGATGGATAATTTTTAAGAAGCCATAGCAAAAGTATACAGGTCAAAACTCTCATTTAATTCTTCTAAAGACACTGCTTTAGAAGGAAACAATTCTCTGTGGTTCTCTAATACATGATAAAAGACATATATATGTATTAAAAAACATACCAGCTTTGTAAAGGTTTGGTTGCAAGATAACATGTAGACCACCTTTTCCTTTTTCACTTTAGTTTTTCTACCTGTCATTTTCATCAACTCTTAAAAGTCCACTGTCCCAACTGTAGTGCTGAAGTCAGTAGCAGCTGTCATTCACATCAATGGGAATAAAATCTGGGACAGCTTTCTTGTTAAAAGAGAGATAAAAAATTCAAATACAGCAATGCCATGTTATATATATTTAAGGAAGAGAAATAAAAGAATTTCTGAAATAAGACAGTTAGGCATTTATCCAGATATACTGTTGTCACATCATTTCCACACACACTTCCACAAATATATCCAAGAAAGTTAAATAAATTTTCTTAAGAACCTTGAATAGATTAAAAATATTTTTACGAGATTGTATACAATGTCTTTGATACAAAATATTGATAATAATATTATTTAATGTTACCATTTGTCAGAGACTGAAGTGATTAATGGCTTAAATGTTATTAAGATCACCAAAATACTTTTGTCAAATTGCAAAGAAAAGACTGCTTATCCAGCAAAGCTCACTCCTGCCTGAACCTTGAGGACCTTCAGATCAGATCAGTGGGTGTCATTGTCCAGCTGTCCCAGGTGCAGAAGGGCGTGCAAAGCTACAAACTGAATTTCCACATAAGGGAAGAAGCCGATAAGAGGTAAATCCTTTGAGATGGGATAATCCTTTTTATCATGCCAGTGTCCTCCCTTACATGATGACTTTTCTGTAAAAATCCCTCTGGGGAACGTTGAAGACATTTCACATCTGTCTGGGCTATTCATCTCAAATGTCGGCCCATGATGGACCTTGACTGATGCTGACATAATAGGCAGCTGTAACATCTTGGGAGGTGTCAGAGACTCATGACATGTCCCATGACATCATCCAGCGTAAAACTCCCCGTGCTTCATTTGACTTGTGACAGCCTCGAGGAGGACTCGTTCTGTAACTTTCCCAGGGACTGAAGGAAGTTTGATAGGACTATAATTTCCTCCATCCTCCTTTAAGCCCTTGTAGATGGGGATGACATTATCCTTCTTCCAGCCTTCCAGGATGACCTTTGCTCTCCGTGACCTCTCAAAGATCATGGAGAGTGGCCGTGCAATGGCATCATGCAAGCCACTGAACACTCTCAGGTGGATAACATCAAAGTCCATCAGTTTGTAGGTGTCAAGCTCCTGTAACAGTTCACACACCAATTCTTCCTTCACTGATGATGTGTCTGTGATTGCATGAACCTGGATTTCTGTTCCCAAGGCCCAAGACCCAACAGTGCTGGTAAAGGCAGAGGTGAAGACAGTGTTGATAACCTCTTCCTTTTCCATAGTGTTGGTGGCTAATTCACTTTTCCTGTTTAACAACAGGCAGATATTTTCCTTCTGTTTCTGCACCTGTTGTTTTCATACCTGAAGAACCCTTTCTTGTAGTTTTTGATGTCTCTGGTCAATTTCAATTTGAACTGAGACTTTGCTTTTCTAACTGCATTTCTGTATGCCCTGGCAATGACCTTACAGTATTCAATGAGTGTTCATCCACTTTTCCATCTTTGGTATAATTCTCTTGTGGTTTTGCTCAAACTCAGAAGCTTGCAGCTAATCCAATTTCTCTGACTACTTATCTTACATTTAAAGAGGATGAACTGGTTTTGTGCTTCCAGGACAGAGTTTTTGAAAAACGTCATGAAATAGCAAGGGTTGAGCTTAGATGTGGAATTATATCTGGCAGCAAAAGCAAACAATTAGTAAGAAAAAAATTACATAATTTTTTTTTCACAGGAAAAGTTAGGTAAATATTAGAAAGGTTTTTTTTATTTATTATTTTACTGACATTACCTGAAAAGAAATCTGAACTGACAATACTAAGAGAAGAATGAGAAAATATGCTTCAGAAAGCAATTTGGATATGGTTGCAGGCTGATTCTTCTCTACTTTTGGTTTTCATAGTCTACAGGCCAGGGTCCTTGTTTGCCTCTCATATTTAACCAGAGAGTCTGGATGTATATACTTACAGCATATTTATTATAGGCTGAATCCCACAGCGAGCACTCAGTCTAGGTTTCACTGTCAGATGCTCACTTGATGCTTGCCACCACAATTTCCTCTACCAGATTTCCAAAGAGCCTGGAAAAGGTTGTGGAGGAAATACTCTGACAGTTCTCATTACACACAGGGGCTTGCCAGCATAACTCTGACAATCTTTAGTAACAACTCCTGAATCCTACTAGTCTGAGAAAGGATAATTAAACTCATTTAGAGCCAACTCTGCTTCCACCAGAGATAGTACAGAAGCTTTTTATAGTGAAGTAACAGCTGACAGTAAGGCTGAGAAGCTCTTGATGCAAGAAGCATACAATATGTATGCAATTACTTGAATTGCTTTGACACTAATACACATTAAGGTGGTAAGAAATAATGTATTATATTAATATATACTATATTCTATACACTCAATTTTCTCTTTGCTTGTCATTAGGAAGTTTATTCTTCAGAAATATGTTCACTAGTACAACACGCATAGACCGCAAGTGTATTATTTTTTAACTGTGTTCATTTTAATTGAAGAAATAAAAATGCTTGATTCTGTAATATTGATCTTTCTCAATTCCTACTTTGTTTGGACTTCTTTCAGGGAACTAAGGACTTCATCCATTTGCAATTCTATGCATACAGGGTAGAAAATGTCAGGACTCCTCCCGAGAAATGTAGCTGATCTTTAATGAAATTTTTGCAGTGTTAAAAATCTATTAATTAATCTTTTCCAATCCGTACCTTGAATTCAGCACTGTGATATGCTCAGTATATTTTGACATCTGGAAATGTCCTTATGATTTTGTTGTGTGAAAGAGCAAAATGACAAATTATACTTTCAGTCTTTAATTTGCAGGACAATTCATTGAAAATTTTTTATGTTTAAATGCTTCAAAAGTTGACATATATTTTGATCAGGGTAGAATATATTTTCCTTTAATCAGAGATTCTTATTCCATAAACCATTGCAAGCTAAAGAAGAAAAACATGGAAAACTATATGATGGCCAAACATTTAATAATAGTGGAATAAACAGGTTGGAAGAAATTTTGACAGATAAAGTAACCATCCTCAACTCAAGGACTAGACATATCTTCTATTTAATTAAGGTAACCAGTTCTTAAAACCTGCCAGTGACAGATGCTGTACTACTTACCCAGATAATCTATTCCTGAGCTCAGCCCTTCCAGGCTTTAAAATACATCTACCTGATATATCCCCTATCTCCTCCTTTTTTCAATTAAAGCCTGTTACTTGTCACTATATCTGCAGAGAATAAGAAGGATGGATTATTCCTTTTCTTTCTGCCACATTTTTTGTATTTGAAGATGGCTTCTATATGTTCTCTCAGCCTTCTTTTTTCTAGAATAAAAAGCCTCAAATCTTTTTTCGTAGGTCAATTTTTATGGAGTTCTGATCATTCTCAGTGCAATATCGTTGACAGTGATATGTGCTCCTTTGATGCATATTGACAATGCAGCAGTAATCAGCTTCCAAAAGATGATCTCTCCTCACTGCTTACTGGCTAGCTTCCATAGTTAGATAAAAGCTCTGAAATATAGCAGTAATACAGAACACAATACTGCTCCATACTTTTCTGCTCTATCAGGTTAATGCATTTATTGATACCATGTTACCTAAGAAGGACAGTGGATGTAAAGATAAAGATAATGTAATCAATATGAACATAATTCTTATCACTTGCTATCAGATGCAAAATATGTTTTCATTGCAAATTTCATCAAATAATTTCAGAAGATGTTTCCAAATTATTTTTTAATTTTATTTTTGCATTTGATAAACAGTACAGATTATGCTTAATGGGGAGATAAAAGTCTAATATCACAAAATAAAGACAACCATCAAGGTGCAGTATACCTTCATAAACAATTTGGTTTGGAAAAACAAGTTTATTTTGACCATTGAAGATTAGCTCTCTTGTTTTAAAATCATTCAGAAGATATTGTTTCCACGTAAAGCGTAAGTATCTGAATAGAGACATAATCACTGTAGACAATAATTTTCTCAACCACAATTATTAGCAAAACCAGACTTCCTGTTTAACAGATCTTGATTTTAAAAACCCATATTGCAATTTTACTTGTTGTCATTACAATAGAAAGAGAAGGTACAATTTACCATTCAATGTACTGAAACTAGGGATAGCATGCCAAAAGTTTTAAGCCACTAATATAAAGAGCTTTGTTTTCAGATTTTTCAAACAAAAGGATCAATGTATTTAACTACTTATCTATGCATCCTCTTGTGTAAATGTGCTGTTAAAAATATTTCTGAACTGATGAGAAGGCTGCTTTTCTGAAAAAGTGGAAAAATAAAGGTTTTTGTGCAAGACATAGGAGGTACAGGTCATGGGAAATGTGTTTCCTGGTAGCCGTGACAACCTGAGGGAATTTACTTAGGTCTTTAAATATTATTACTCTATCTCAAAATTAATCTGATCCACTGAAGCAGAAACACTTTACATGGAGACACAAGTTATTCTGAGATATTCAGAGCTGCATCTCCGAGCAGCAGCAATGATGACTTATGGCTGTAACAACAGGCTCAGAAGCTCTACAGTGATGGCTGTTTCAGGATTCCTGTCCATCCTAATCAAGATTGATGCACATAACTTGTCCTCTAGCATGGCCATCTGTTAGCATGGCATACTGCCCACTCAAAAGGCATTAGGCCAATTTCAGTGTTCTGGCCTAAGATGGATTTAGAAGGCAACAAACAGAAAAAACACAGTACATTAAAACCAGCAAATAGCAGTCTGTCCTCAGGGAATCCTATAGCAAGGGTTTGCAAACTCTGCCTGATACCTTAGCAATCAATGTTACAATCCATATCTCCTGCTCTGAATCAGAGAGAGCGGGAATATCAGAAGAGTTTCAGAAAGTGTCACCAGCTTAATGTGCAGCCAAATAGGCAATAGATAAGGGAAGTCATTTACCCCTTCTAACTCTATGGTCGTGAGACCACATCTACAGTACACCTATAGTGTCCAGGTGGGCTTTCCAGGTGATAAACTAGGTCACAAAGCTGATCAAAGGCAGGAGCACTTGTGCTGTGATGAGAGATTGAGAACCGGAATTATTCAGCCTAGAGGAGAGGTGGCTTGAGGGGGAACTAACTACAGTTTTTCAATAATGCTGATGGTTATGGTGAAAACAAAGCCAGATACTTCCCAGGAGTGCATGTGGGAATATGAGAAGCACCGGTCACAAATAAGAACAGAGAAGGTTCTAAATAGGTATAGGAAGAATCATTTTCACTGTGAGGATGGTCGAGCACTAGAACAGATTGCCCCAGAAAGTTGTGCAGCCTCCATCCTTTGAGGCTATGAAAAACAAACTGGATAACTGAACAATCTCATCTGATCTCAGAGCAGAGCTCACTTTGCAAAGGATACTGTTCTAGAGACCTGAAACCTCTTCCAATTTGGATTATTCTGCAATCTTTCATGGAATCGATGAAGAAAGTGATGCTCTTTCTAGAAGGTAGCTTCTAGGCTATCCCATTTTACACCATTTTCTATCTTGCATCAGAAACCAAAAGTTTCATGAAACTAGAAGAAAAATGTCCTTTTACAGAACTTCCTGAAACATGATGAATAAGGAATTCAGGGTCCAGACTCATTCATATTAATGTAAAGGGAGAGGGCCTGGCTGCTTGAGATTTGTATTGAAACACCAAAGACAAGTCCTGACAAATCAGATTTCCATCTGATTCCTCTACATGAGCAGTGATTGCTACTGAGACTAAAGAAACACTCTGACACTGGATGGTATAAAAATATCCATAAAGAGGACACAGCTGTAGCTGAAGCATACACAGAATTGATTAGCTGCTATTAGTCCATGGCACAAACAAATCTCTATTAGATTCTCATATTAATAAGTAAAATTTTAACCAGAAGTCATGCCTCAGTTAAGCAATTCACCATCACTCTACAGATGTATTACTGTAAACATACATAAATATCATACACGTAGTAAAATGGAGGTAATTACCTAAATTGCATCTTGTTTTTAAAAAAATCTAATTTCCCTGCTGTTTGCACATTTTATTTAAATTGGATAGGACAAATTAGACAGATGAATTTCAATTGCAAAGAAGAAATTCATTTTATTGTGTTTTTAAATCAATATTATTGGGAAGCAAAATTGAGGTCATTAGAAAACAGCTAACAGAATAGCACAATAAGCATATAAAACAAAGTGTATCAAAAAAGAAAATGAAGTAGTTCTCATACAATTTGAATTCTGAACTACTTGATAAGATACTTTTTTCTTCTAATAACCCAGGTCTGGATATGAAGTCATTTAACCATACAGACCATAGAGTGTTTCAAAGTTCAAAGGCAAATCCTATAAATTACAGCCAGAAAGATATGGATACCACATAGACATTATATTGTGTAGCTCTCACAGGTTAACACTACTGTCTTGCTTTTGTGTTATTTTAGTGACTTAAATAAATTTCCCTTCAGTTACATCCACTCAAGATTATTTATACATTTTTTAAAGAAGTTCAGTATTGTAGCCTGATATATTATTCCAATTTCAGTAATATAGCTGAATCATGAAAGATTAATTCAAAATATATACTGATATCCTCCAAGCTGGTCTTTAAACTGAAAAACAGTGACCTCAAGACACACATCTTTATTCTTGCACAGACTTCTATCCTTGACTACAAAACCCCTATTTATCAGAACAGCAACTTTTGAACTCCAACTTCATTGACTTTAGCAAGACTGAATCGTATTGTACACTAGGGATCTGACGAAATATTTGATATCTTTGTTGTTTTTTGGGCATGTGTTCCTTATTAGTAATTGGATTATTCAAAAATAAATTAGTTCATAATCTAAATAAGGTCATTGTGTTAAGTGATGTATTTTACAGATAAGTATAACAAAATTATATTTAACTCATTTAACTCAGTATTATCATTTATGGAATGCAATATAGTGGCACATCAATTTTACTCAAATGCCTGTAAAGTCACCTCTTTCATTTATCAAAAAATCATCAGAACTGCACAATGCAATAAATATCACCAGAACCAAAATACCTCCAACTCTCTCTGCAGTCATTATTTACACTATTCTTTTCCATTAGAAAAGAAAATAACCATATCTGTCAGTGTTCTTCATTTCAGCTCAGTGTAAAAGACCCTGAACTGCAGAATCATGACCATATTTTCATCGTCAGCACCTAAACTAATACATTACATTTATTTTAACCTGATAGCACTGCTTTGAAAGGACAGTGAAACAGTGGTCTCCATTGCCACTTAATTCCCAACCCTTTTGAAATGTAGAAGACATTTTTAAACCTCATAGGACTGAAAATAAAGTCAGTTCTGTTTTCTGTTAGTCTTTTCCATAGGTCATAAGCAGTTCTATCACCAGCTCTAATTTTAAAAGAACAGAGAAATGCTTTAGGAATCTGTTTGAAACCCAGCTGGGTGTGAGCACTTGCTTCCAGACCTGCTTTAAGCATCTATTCTCACTTGGCATAACTGTTCCTGTTGCTGATTCTGTGCTCTCTCTTCAGGCTTTCCAGATCATTATTCTGAGGAGCCTAATTGTCCATACAACTCAGGTGCCAAATGCAACTCTAGTTTCCATTCTTGACCTTAGGGAGTTAGCCATTTCAGGTCCTAGAGACTTTCTTGAATGTGCTGAAAAATCTTGTGTGATTAATTCCACTTAAGACAGCTGAGGAAACCTGAATGCTCACAAAGCAACAGTTAACTTCAACATACATATGTCCTGTTGTGAAATAAGCCAAGTATGTAACACATAAGCTAGAAAGTACTTGTGGCCAAGTTTAAAATGGCAGCAAATATACCATCACACAGGTTTAGAACTAACCTTTATTTGAGAAAAGATGCTTCTTCTGACTCAACGAGACCACAAAACTTCAAAACATAGTTATCAAGGAGATACCGGCCATGGTAAATGAACATAACCTTACCAAGGTGAAATATGTCTATTTAGTCCTTAAAAAGGTTTTTGAGATACTAGAAAGATTAACATAACCTCCAAGAAGACGTAAGAAAATGTTTTTAATCGATGAAATGGATTGGAATACCCTGGACCTCTCAGAGAGTCTGGAAACACTGTATAATGGTGGGCTTCTACAAATACAGGAGTCACCCTATTTTCTCTTTGAATTGTAGTCAAAAGGCCATTCATTACACCATAAAAAGAAAAGAAAAAAAAAAAAAAAAGATATTCGTTGGTTTTACTGAGTCATAGCCCACTTATGCAAAGAATGAGCCATTTACAATTAAATTCTTTTCCTGAAGAACATTAATTTCCAATACTATTGAGATTCACAGCAGTTAAAAGCACACAGCCTTTTTTTTTAAGGTCCAGTCTTCATTAAAGTTATATGGATACACTCTAAAGCATTTTGATCCCTATTGACCTTTTGGTGACATTTGTAGCTATGTAAGAGGAAAAATAGCAAAGGCTATCAAATCATTAGGAAAAGCATAAGAGGTCTGCTACTTCCAATCATTCTGTGATACTGTGAGTCCCATTAATAAAGATGTGTGTTTGCAGATACATTAACTACACGAAAAGGCTTTTTTTACCTTTTTTTTTTTTTTTTGCAACTATGTTCCCTACATTTCTGGTCTCACATTTTAAGCATTACATTTTGATGCTACTCTCTGAATATGATCCTTGGAGAAGTCTGAGAAGTCTTCACAGAATCAGAGAATGGGTGGGAACTTCAACCTAATGACTTCTGGAAGAGCCTTCCAACCAAAATTTCTATTGTTGTATGACACTATTGTTATAGTCCTCCAAGCTATTTATATTCAAATATCTTTTTGCCATGCTGTTTTTATCATAGTAAGCAGTATTGCTTACTTTTCTATAATATATGTTCATAGTTAATTTTCTCTGCCTGAGCCAAACTGAAATTAATTTGCATTTGTCTCTCATATTTCCAGAGAACTTTTCCTCTGGCATGGCAAACAACATCTCCAAATTCCTTCCACAATATTTTAATGGTTCATTTTACTTTTTTATGGTTCAGTAATCAGCTGTCCTAATTTCAAGATCTGCACTTTGCAAATCTACACAATTTAAGTAGACTATTAAACACATATAGAATAAAACTATTGTTCTTATTTTAGAGATATATGATTCTATCTGTGTAATGAAATATGCTTATAAATGCCTAGTTGCTCCAATGACTGAACAAAAAGGACTGGACAACTAGTTCAGATGTAGACACCTAAATCTGGTCATGTGAAGCCAGTGCAAGGGTAGCAAACAATTTCTCCTTGAACACTTACAATAGAATTAACTTCTGTGCAAATAGATAATATTGACCAAGCAGTTCATACTCCTAGATCCTCCTAAAGCTAAAATTCCCTATCTCAACAGAGCAGATGTTATATTATGTTAATCCTCTATGAAATTATTTCTTTTAACTGCTGGGACACCGTGCTCTGAGCAATATTGACATAAGCCAGTATGACATGATACTCATCAAACCTTAAGCTAGAGAAATTAACTGTTTTTTGATCAGCTCATGTTTGTTAAGAAAAAATATTTTGTAAGTAGCACCTAAAACTGAGGGATAAACAATGTTAGAACTGCTGACCATGTGAAGAAATAAGGTATGTAAGCTCTGCTACCATGAAATATAGGACCATGAACCAGTGGTGCCTGCACAATTTCCTTTCTCATAGGTGTCATATGATGTGCACATTATGAGCAATCCATTTATCAGTATCATTACATTCATGCATGTGGAATTCCTCCTTCCAAATCCAAAAACTAAGGAAGAAAATAATTTCCAAGGCTAGAATAATTTATACTTGAATACAATTTGATGGTCATTAAGAGCTGGATTCAATAACACCAAATCCGATTATTGCCTTATAGGTTTTCTCCATATTAAATGGGATTTTTGATTACATTAAAGTTGCTAAAAGCTCACTAGAAAGGAAACAAAGAACTAAAGAGTTTAAGAGTTATTTCATACTGTTCTCTGCCAACTAGGAGCATCTATTTGCTATAGATATTTTTAAAGTACAATAAAATAATTCTTGAAACAAAATCTACATATATCTGTAAGAGAACAGATAATTCCTTTTCATTATTGCCCTGCTTCTAAAATTCCACACTGTGCATGTCAGATAGATAACAATGTTTGACCCTGCACCATCATTTAAGGGACATGAGTAATAGTGTTTTCAGTAAAACACAGTAAATGCTTGTCCCCGGCTCATTAATTTAATGCGTTAATAGAAATAGAATAAGTTCTTTAGAAAAAATTAATTAAGTGTTTTAATAAGGAAAACCGCTGAACTCAGACATTGGTCCACATTTTGCAATTTTAAATTATAAAATGACATCAAGAAAGTCACACCTGTTGACATTTTGTTCTGTTTCACAGAAAGCTAAAAACAAGACAGTTGCAAACTGAGGTCAATTCAGCAGGAGCTTGCACATATGTAAGGAGGAAAATAAAGCTATTAAAATTCATCTGGTTTGGAATTTTAAGAGCTACAATCATTTTCTAAAAGTGACAGTGTGTGTATCCACATACAAGAAAAAAATCATCAGAAATAACAAGGGGTCACAAAAAGTGGGTCTACATATCAATCTACTAAAGTCTGCATGGTCTACAGGAAAGAGAAAGTCAGCAATGTCAGTCTGAGAGTGGCTGGAGAGACTGACAAGAAATTCGCTCCTGGAGAACTTTCTGACAGTGAGGACCTGGATATGTTTTCCAGCCCAGCACTTGAGTGAAGATGAGAGTTGGGGTTCAGAGAAGACAAAAAAGCTCCATGTTTTTCCAGCCTTTTTTTCCTTCAAACACAGCTTTCCAACCATCTACAACTTTTGCTCTGGGCTTTCTTATTCTCTCAGTCCTAACCCTGACTCTATTAATAGTTTAGACATGACATCCCAGACTAGTTCCAGAGGAAAAGTTGAACTGAAGAGAAAAGTTTTAGTAGCCTTAAATTCCTCTGCGCAGGCATTTATAGTTCGTTTCCACATACGACTATGGGCTAAGAAATCCAAGAAACTAGAGATATTGGAGAGACTTTGCCTTAAAGCAGGTGACTCTGCATTAAGGAATTTATTTTTGGCAAAAAAATTTTCAGACAACTTAAAGTGAAGCCATGGGCTTTCTCTTTCTTTCAAATATAACCTTAACCCTGTAAATAACCCTAATCTGTTCCTTGCACACAGCATCCCTGGTACTTTGCTTAGATGAAGAATCTCTGAGCACAAAATTCTGACAGCTCTCAGTTTCATTTCTTAGCCTCTTTGCAACTTGGGTCCAGATGGACATCTGGGCTTCTTTCTCACAAACCAAACCTGAGTTTACTGTAACCCTAACCATAGCTGAGTCACAGGTCAATGAAACCTAGACTTTCCAAATACTAAGTAGTCTACAGGGGAGAAAGCTTTGAAAGTCCTGTTTCACCTTTGGTAGGAATCTTCCAATATCACACTGGTGGAAACCCAGGACTTGCTCTTCCTCTCACTTGCAATTCTACATTCAACACCATGCTCAGCCTAACAGAAGCTACACCTGAATTCTCACAGATAAAGAATTCCTGAAAATTCCCAATATTCCTTGGTGCAGAACTGCTTTGTTGCTGCCTTTTCAAATCAATCCCAAATTGAACTTCTGTCCTCCTTCTCCCAAGCCTAACCAAAATCCTGATTTTCACACTATGTGCAACCCTAGAAATCCTGTATCCATGAATTTCTTGATGTAAGGGTTGTTTTGGCTGACCTAGATTTCTCCCACTATGCCTGGGTTTATTTTACTCAGAGAGCAAGGAGAACTTAATGTTAGGGCTGAGAAGTGGTAAAGGCCAGACCTCCAGATGGAGTAACCAGGGTAGGTAAGAGGCCCCTAAAGCACACTATGACAAAATGCTACACTCTGGGTGCAGTTAGGTTAGGGTTGCCAGAAAGAGAAAGTTATGATGTAGTTGCATGTAATTTTGGCTGGGAAATGATTCTTTGGACAACCATACTTGTAAAACAGGTTGTCTGCTATTCAGAGACTTCCTCCTGTGAAATGCTGAATAAATAGAATTCAGATGGTGAACAAAACAGATTTCAATCTGTTCTCACAGTTGTGTAGATGGAATTGGTAAAGGCATTTGTTAACACCTATGACAAAATAGGCAGAGGATTCAGAATAATTAACTTTTTTTCAGCATTGTGCCTTCATTGTTTATGCCTTGTTTTAAGTATATAGAACTCCTAAAACTCAGATTCCCCAAGATTTAGATCTTTGTATTTTTTATATAGTAATTAACGTTTGTGTCTCTTCACCATAATGTTCAATTCCTAATGGCATATTTTCTTATAAATGGTCACATGATGGAAAGGCATTTAATAAGTATACATGGACAAAAGGCTAATGTATATAAACCAAATTTCCTCTCAAGGAAGAAAAATGTGACTAGACAGGATCACTTTAGTAAGTTTAAAATTCTAGATTATATATTAGATTTATGATATTATTTCCATTGTTACATCTTTTGGAAAGATTAGTTTGTGTATGATGTGAAAATTACCCATTATTTTAACTAATTCAACATAAACTCTCTCAAGATTTGCCAACTTACATAAGTGCCTAAATGTGTTCCTCTGATATTGCAATATCAGTATATTGCAATATTTCTTTCTAAATTATAGTTTTAAGAATTCTCAATTTCATTATTTCCAGTTTCCTTATTTTAAGAAAGGATTGATTCTTTACAGATTTTGAGGGTTTGGGGTTTGGGTTTAGTTTTATTTGCTGCTGCAGTTTTTTGTCTTCCCAAGTTAGTCTTTATTTTAGACTACATTAAGAAGTTGTACTACAAAGTTTTGACTTTATTTTCTGCTTCATGGGGACTGTTTATGTTTGTTTTTTCATGTCAAACAATTCTACGGTGTCACATTGAATAGCAAAAATGTTTTGAATATACACAAGAGACTAATTAGAATTACAATATATAGAGAGAATTACAGTACATCAGGGAGAGGAGAAATAGGGTTATGGAAAACCAGTCATTTACCTTCAGTATCTGGGAACAGCAGGTCTGATCAAGACCTCACTACAGTTAAAGACAGATTTTCTATTCACTGCAGTGGGATCAATCACAAAATACTGAGTATAACAAACATTTTCTAGCTGTCACTGTATGGATTTCAGCCTGGATTTCATTGTTCCATGAACAGACTTTCTAGTTCTATGCTGGTGGTTTGATACTTCCATGTAACTCACTGTTGAATACTCTACATGCTCAATGATATGCCTCTGTTACAATATTTCCCTTTTTTATAGCACTCTTAATTTGCTGTGTTAAAATGAAAGCTTCTTCTTGGGTCTCTCGCAGAACAGTTTACATAAGGCAGTAAAACATCTTTTGATTTAGGTTGAGTTGTTATTTAAAATGCTGTGTATTCCATCATATATATTCACAATGTATTGCACCCTGAGACAGATTGTACTTGTCTCTACTTATCTTCAGGATAAAGGAAGATATTCTGTGTAACTTTCTTTTTTGCCCTTTTTCATTCACCTACACAAGGTACCGGACCAATATTGAACTCCTGGACCAACACAGTGCTGGCCTTTCCATGACCAATTTAGCTAACTGCTCAAGAACAAAACCTCTTCTTGTTCTCCATGCCTTCCTACTTCTTTGTATTTTCAATTTGTACCCGCCTTTGGAGCATGGGAAGAGCCACCATCCTGTCTTTGTCCCAGAGGAACAGGTGACATCTCTTTGTCAGGGTAAACCCCACTCAGCACTGTCTTGAAGAAGTATTTTTGTTTTTTTGGAGGTGAATACCCTTTTGTGAGTAACTTTTTTTTTTTTTTAATTAATATCCTTGTGTTTATTGTGAGGGGATTTTTTCATTAAAATTCAGATTTCAATTGGTAGGGTTTCCTAGTTCCTTCCACTGTCAGAAGGGGATTAGGAAGGGGATGCAGCTTGAGTGGGGTTAATTTTTACACTGTGTTTTTAAAACCAGCACAATAATATCTTTAAGTACATCATACACTGCATACAAATGCACTTTTTGAAAAAATAAGAACAACAAATGGGAGACAGAGATATAGAAGAAAACAAAACTCTGAAGGGATAACATGAAGATCTAAGGCCCAACAGCTTTTATTTGTTGCACCTTTAAGAGGCAGGAAAAAAAATATATATATTTCACGAGGTCAGAGGCTGTAGTCTGTATATCTTTTCTTCTTGTGACAGTGACAAAAATTAGTCAAATATTCATGTGTGTCCTTCTTACACCCTCTCCCTTTCTTCCCTCTGTGCTGAACAAGGTGGTTATTGCAGGCTGAACTGCCTGGATGCTCACACAACTAATGCATTACAGAGATGGGGGAGTTGAGTTGGTTTTGATTGACTTTGATGCCTATCTGTACGGGCATAAAATTATAAAATGTTTCTGGACAATGGGCCAGCTGAGCCAACTTGTCTCCTGAGTTTCCAGGCAGCTTTGTGTGGATCAAACACTCGCAGACCCCACATCCCCTCTGTCCTCTGACACAGACATCTGCAGGTTATGTCCAGCAGGAAGACAGGGAAGACTCATTTGTAGGCGCGTCTATAAAACTGCTAAGATCTGCTCAAATGGAGAGATAAAATTCTAAAGTAGCTATATGGGTACTTTGTTGCTTTGTAATTGTGAATTCTGAAAGGCCAAAGACTGTAAAAGTGTATGTTTCTAGCCAAACGTGTTTATTTTATAACCCTTCAGATGCAGACTGTTGACCAACTCTGAAACTAAGTGGACCTAGCCACACCTAGACTTCTCTGAGAAGTTTAGAAAGCAAGGGTGTCTCACATTACTCAACAAAAGGGGCCATGACCTTATTACATTATAATCCACTGTAATAGATGGTAGAGTTGTAATTTAGATTTATTTAGTTGTTATTTAGATTGTATTAGCAATAAATCTAATCATAATCATCCACATAATCGCTGTGTCCTACTTCTTTGCACCTGGCCGAGAGCTGACTCTAGACTACTCTGTCACATTTCTCTCATGCCTTCCAGCAATAAGGCAAAATAAAAAGTAACAGAAAATCTCTACCATTGCTCCAGTCTCTAATTAGATCTTCCATTTTTGCCAGTGAGCAACTTATGCTGAGAGCTGAAGGAGCATACTGCTGATCCTGCTTTTTTTCCCATTGAAGTACCATGCATCTGCTAGAAAGGCTAAATTTTATGCAGCTATTGTCCAAGTTCTAGAAATACAGACTTTTATTTATATACACAGACACACACCCCCCAAGGTCCAGAAGAAAATATTTAATGTCCATGGTGTACAGGTTAAAGGACACTCATTTCAACATCTGTACTGTATTAGCACCAAAAAGCAAATCCAGAACAGTGGTTTAGAAGTAACAAGCAACAGTATTAAAATAACATTTAAGAAAGGGACGTGCCACTACTTCTTCCAAAGACTTTAAGATAAACTGGCTGCTACTCCTGTCAATGACATATTTGTACTGAAAGCAGTGAGTCATAGAGTGTCAATCTTGCTTAGCAAGTAGAACCATAAGGGAATCCCCCAGAGTGACAATTTTCCCATTAACATTAAAGATCATCTTGAATCCCATTAGTAATACACTCATGTCTAGAGCATATAGAAGGTACAACATAATGAAGCTAAACTAAATTGTGAAGGGAATGAAGCAAAAGCATTTTATTCTCTTTTGGAATGGAATCCTAAAATATACCTTTGAGGACAGGTGTGACAAGAGAGCAGAAATGAAGATACAGTCAAATACGCAAAAGGGAGTAGTGGCTTATGAAAAGACATTACAAAAAAGGCAGTTGGAAGGAATTACTTCAATAAAATACCCTTAAACCCTAGAAGACTGCCCTTCTTTTGTTTAAATTTTTGTGGGTTAGCTGCAAATACATGAGGATGAATCTGAAAGGTGATTAGAAAACAACAGTCTGACAGTGTCTTTGATAAGAAAAAATGATATGAAGATGACTGTACTTGAATATCCATCAGCCTATCTTCCATTTTCTGATTCTCAGATTAAAACAACTGAACTGTCCAAAGGAACAGAATGAAAATTGCTTTAATCAACATCAACACAGGATATATGCAAAGCAGGAGCTTGTGCTTTTATTATTTCACAATTATCTGTCACATTAACTCATGTTGTCTGGAGAAAAAGCAGAGATGCCATGTACTATGGCCCAATGCTGTGAGCATAAGAAAATCACCTGAATAGACTCCTGCATCTTGGCATCAAAAGAGGTCTGTACAGAGACTCTTTTTCCACCCTATTTTTATTTCACATTTTTGAATTATCATTTCCTTAGTTTCCTTGAAGGAGTTTTAACATTTTTCTTTCTTGTGCACTTTCCAAAAGTTCCTGAAGTACGATTGCCTTCGATTCTTGTAGCATGTAGGGGAAGATTTTAAACCCACTTCTGAAATAACTTCCTGCTTTCCAGCTTGATGGGTATTATTGTGAATATGGAAAACTCAGACCCTTTCAAATGCTTTAGTATGTCTTTAATTAAGATAGGAAATGCACCCAAAAGCTAGGAGGGGGAGAAATCACTCATCTGAAAACTAGGGCAAGGAGAAGCCCAAAGAACGAGACAAATCAATCTACAGAAAACAGACATCATTAGGTATCTGATACATTCCACTATTACCATGTTATCAAAACAACTCATAATTTTTAATTAATTTACAGACATAGCACATGTAATAGAGGTAGCTACAAGAAATACTGAAAGTCATTTGGAAAATAAAATGAAAGGAATGAAAGAAAGCACCCTTAAGGGTCCTTTAGATACCTAAATAAACTCAGATACAATACTATGTATTCCTGACATATTTATAATTGCCATAGACTTTCTTTTGTAATATAAGCAGAGAAGAAAAATTGCTCACAAAAATGAGCCATATCCATTTCCACTAAGAATTATTTAATTTTAATATATTTGCACACATGACTAATTTGTACCACTTTATCTATATAATATTCAAGGCTAACTCTTGCTCATTTAACTAGTACAAAACACTTGCAACTATTTATTGCAACTCGTCCATTATAATTGTTTACACATTCAATGGCAACCTTAGTGCTAGAATTTGCTAACTTTTTAAAGGTTTTTCTTTACAGCTGAAACATTTTAAGTACTTGCCCAGCAACTTCCTAGATTTTAAGAAACAGTGTAAAGTGAAAAAAGAAAAGAACTTTCATCACATATTATGTATTAACTCCTCCTATTAATAAGTCACCAATCTTTAGACCATAGGTCCTTCTCATTTTATTAAGCTGTATAACATCATCAGTGAAGTTGTCACCCTTCAGAGAAGACATTATGGGAAAATGAGGTGTCTGCTTTACCAGTAGGTTTACTTATCCATTAGTATGTTGTCTTCCATTAAGATGTGACAATTCTGAATCCTTACCTGAAATGACTGTAGACTGTAGTACTGAGTGACTTCTTGCTGTTTTCTTTGCCGTGGTTCTCCACCTCGCAGTTTTCTCAGGCTCAGGTTTTGCTTTCCCCATTTTTCCTGAAATGTCCCATTCCACATTTCATTCTTGCTTCTCCAATTATTCTCAGTTCCAAAATCCGGTTTCTCCTTTTTATCCAACATAACAACTCAGTGTCTGGATTATTCAAAGCAGGTCTCTTTCCACCCATTTTGCCTACCATCCTAAAGGTTAGGGTTACAAGTACTTTTGTTTTCAGATTCCTCTACAAGCACTGTTGGAAAGTAGTAGTTTTGATTACTTACAACTGCTCACTACTTACAAGAAGCGGAGATCATGCTTGTCATTCTTCATGAACAGCAAAAGGTGACTGTTCAAGACAGAAATATCTGAGTATATTTTGTTCATGTGGATCATTCAAAATAATTGTCAGTTTAAACAAATAAGAAGTGAGCATGAAGGATCAAAATTCTTAAAATCTTAAGA
>JAWWTY010000037.1:23215203-23229134 GCA_035222235.1 Margarornis squamiger
CCCCCAGGGCGGGGACTCACACAATGGGTGATTAACTCTGAGTCATGGGGTATTGTTGAACCGCTGATGGCCCATTAACAGCCACACCTCCTCAGGTTGGGTGTGAAGGTGCTAGCGACTCCCTGGACAGCTGCTGCAAATGGTCCATTGATCTTGGGAAATGAATAGAGGGGGTAGAATACAGAGCTTTGATCACCTCCACACAGTGATAACTGGTCCCACCTGCTGAACTAGGACAGTGCTTTACTGGAGAAATGGAACAAGTGGAGAATGAGAGAGACAGAAAATTAATCTATTCAACATACTCAAAAAGAAAAATATGTTCAGATCATCTCTGATCATACATGGATTACCATTATCTGATGATGACTCATCTAGATGACTTAAAAGGACAACTGGGTTGCTACAACACACTTTTTGTAAAAGGGGAAAGTAAAGAGTGAGAAAGTACTGAAACCAGAATATTCTTGTCTTTAGAAAATGGTGAGGACTGCAAGTTTAGATTTCTATTCTTGTTGTAATCATTGTCACAAGGACAATTCCTGTTGTGACATGCTGTGTTCTCATTATATCCCTTGTCAAAGAAATAAAATCAATACCTCATGAAATTTTCAAAGTTTACCTGTTGACGGCGGTGGAATACAGAACTGATCTATGTGTGAACAGCTAAACACACTGCTAGGGATATTAGACAACTTTATTTTGTATACTCTAACAGTTATCAAAATTGCATTACTTAGTTCTCATAATGAAGACTGCTCTAAATATGAGGTGTAACATATTGTATAAGCTTTCATTATAATTGGGAAGAAGAAATTTTGGACTCCCAAATGGCTCACAAGAGTTTTCTGATAAATAAAAAAGGTACACAATAGCTGCCCTTCATTACCTAGTTTATAAAGGCACAATGAATTTTGTTATGCCCTTCAGAGAGCTGATAATTAGCAATTAATGTATGATAAAAATATATGGAACACAGAATTCTGGAATTACAAAATTGTGACATACACAAAAGAAAATCTCCAGAAATATGAAATTATAATAATATGGGTTCCAACTTCCATCTGCAGTTAGAAAAAAAAGCTCCATCATTCATTTTCATGAAAACAAGATTCGAATAATTGATCCTGCACTTTGAAATCAATGAGATGCCTTTGCATGTGCTGTCCATGTTGATTTGGTTCTGATAATCTCTTTCACATCTGAGTAATTCGTAGTTAATGACTGAGCAGGGCGATTAGCCCTGACCAGTCTAGATTCTGAATCCTGTGACAAATTAAATCTTATCACTAGAACTTGGTCACATCTACCAACAAATAGAAGACAAGTGTTGATAGCTATTTTAAACAGAGAACCTCTAACTCTATTCTCTTCTGGCAGTGCATAGGATAAACCCATATTTTACTACTTGTAGTAATAGAAGTAGTAGTACCAATATTAACAACATAAACCCTTAATTGCAGAGATAAAACAATCAAGCAAAACATACAAAAAAAGGCCCAACTGTGGTTCCTGACAGGATACATTTCAAATTGGCTTAAATAATATTTAATAAAAACAAATGTGACCAGAAGTGGACCCTTCCATGTTATTATCCTGCTTTGTTTGGCAACAGAAGTGAGAAGCATGTTCTGCAAACTTCTAAGACCTATTGCATTACATGTCTCATAAAACAATACCTTGAGCACCAGGATGTTTCATATTCTCAAGGCATCTGGCCCATTTTCAAGCAATTGACCAACTGGCATGTAACTGTTCATCTTACTGAATGTTAGGCTGTGTGGAGTAAAAGAATATGGTAAATAAAACCCAAAAATACAGGGTAAGACAAAGAGTGCATCTTGTCTTCCAAGTTCATCACAGTCATGATATCCCTAACATTTTGGTCCCCTTTTATTTATGCAGCACCCTAAAATAATTTTTCACATGCTCAGAAACAAAGACAAGGCCCATATGCTGAAAAACAGCTTTCTAATTAATTAATACCTGTTATTCTAGAGTCACTTAGATTCTCTGTATCACTGTGTTTTCTTTGAAGCTAGAAATGCAATTTATAAACAGATTTATAAACAGACTGTGAAGTAATCTGAAATTTTAAAAATCACTGGTGTTTCCTCCTGCTTACTCTCCTTTAAGCCATGCAGATCATATTTTAATGGCATACAAAACTGTACATCCATATTTTATTGACAAGTCAGTCAATTCACCTCCTTGCCTGGTAAGATCATTGAACAGATTTCTTATATTGAAACATATGAGAGACAAGAAGGCAATCAGAGAACCAGCGTGAGTTTACTAAGGGCAAATCATGCCTCACTAATCTAATGGCCTTCCATGATGGAGTGTCTGCAACAATAGACAAGGGAAGAAATGCAGATGTATTGTACCTCTATTTCTGCAAGGTCTTTGATGAGGTCTCTGGCAACATTCTTGCTGCTGAACTGGAAAGATAGGGATTTCCTGGATGGACTGTTAGATAGATAAGGAATCTACTGGATGGCTGCATCCAAAGAGTTATAGTCAATTGCTCATTGTCCAAGCTGAAATCAGTAATGAGTGGTGTCCCCCAAGGGTCCATACTGAGATCAGTACTATTTAATATCTTCATCATTGACAGAGACAATGGGATTAAGTCAGCAAGTTTGCAGATGACGCAAAGCTGAGTGGTGTAGTTGATATTCTTGAGGGAAAGAGTGGGTATGTATGACCCTCATGAAGTTTGACAAGACCAAGTGCAAGGTCCTGCAATGGAGTCAATACCATTACAGATTAGGGATGAATAGCTTGAGAGTAACCCTGAGGAGAAGGACTTGGGCACACCAGTGAATGAAAAGTTGGACATGAGCTGGCAATGCGCATCTGCAAGACAGAAGGTCTACTGCACCAGACACGTGTCCAGCACTGTGAATTTTCCCACTATACCACATTCATAAGACCTCACCTGGAGTACAGCATCCAGCTTTGGGATCCACAGTACATGAAAAACAAGGACCTCTTAGAGTGGGTCCAGAAGAGGGCCAGAGGGCCACAAAAGTGGTCAGAGGGCTGGGACACCTCTCCTATGAAGAAAGGCTGGGTTGGAGCTGTTCAGTCTAGAGAAGAGGTCAGGGAGACCTTAGAGTAGCCTTTCACTATACAAAGGGCCTGTCAGGGGGAAAGGGTTTAAAACTCAAAAAGGGTATGTTTAAATTTGACATAAGATTTATTTTTTTTTATTATGAGAATGGTGAGACAATGTTATGTGTTGCCCAAAGAGGTTGTGGATGCCCCATAACTGGAAGCGTTCAAGGTCAGGTTGAGTGGGTCTTTGTGCATCTGGATGTAGTGAAAGATGTCCCTGCCCATGGCAGGGGTGTTGGGCTGGATGATCTTTAGAGGTTTCCCTTAACCCAAACCATTTAATGACTTTGTTTCTATATTAAATTGCCACAATCCTTCTGCCCATGCAAATATAATTCAGATTTATTTTGCAATGAGAAACCCACTGAGTTCAGGTGAGAATTTTTTTCCACTCTTCCTGTGCTCTGAAAGTTATTCCAGTATGAAACACAACCAATTTCTCTGGTATACTTGCCTTTGATGTCAGAATATAACATTTGCTTACAAATCTCTAGGTTGGCACTATGCCAGATTATTGGTGTAACAATAATAATTAATAATAATAATAATAATAATGCTTTTTCCTTGAGAGGAATGTTTTCCTGCATGCAGACTAATAGATCAGACTGTGATGCGTACACAGATGACACCAAATCATTTGGGATTTTAGCATGTAATATTTAACATTGTCATTCACTGTAAATGAAAGAGTGATACCCAGTCATATTATAATGGTTTACATTATCTTAGTCAAAGATTGCTTAGGAGACCTTGAGAACTGTTGAAAATAGTTTTGAAAAAAAACCCACAAAACATATATGGTCATATTTCAGTAATAAAAGACTGCAAGTTGCTGAGCAGAAAGGAGGAATTTGTCTGCTAGAGAAGAGCATCTGTCTTTCATTATGCAAGGCACCTGTCCCCCAACCAGTGATAAAAAGCCAATATCCAATTTACTTTTTACATCAAAGCATTTGCAACTTGAGATCATCAGTTTCCTCTATGGTAAAAATTGGTAATTGATGGCAATCATCTTTTTGCCATTATTTTCCCTTGCAAGTCAAAGAGAAAAACAATAAAATACTTCATTCACATGAATATTATTTTCTTATTTAGACATTATAAATAAATTGCCTCTAAGTACAAAATGAAAAGTGGGGATTATTATTTAATGAAGACTAGTATCCACAAAACCACATAAGCATAACTTCCCACAATCATTTTCATATTGCTTTTTCAGAGTAATTTCCCTAATTTCCAAAGACATTTTCTCCAATTTATCTTTTTCCAGTGTTGTTTAGAAGGTGATAATACCACAGTTAGGGATATTTACTTCTTGAGATAATATATTAATAAAAAGCAATAATACTAAAGAGAATCAGAGAAACATCTTGGTTTTGGTCTTTGACAAGAAATAAAACAAGAATAGGTAAGCAATCTTACAGTGCCATCCCTGCTTAGATTGGATCTCACAAGATATGATGTCTTTTCTTGTTAATCAGTTGTCTTAGCTTTTTGTGCTTTGCCACTGAATGATAACTGTTTGTCTTCAGACACCTACTCAAATGAAAATACATTGAGCATTTTATGCTGAAAAGTTGTTTCCCTTCTTCAGTAACAGCAAGGAACCTCAGAACCTTGCAGGAATATCTAACACTTTCAGAACTGAATACAAACAAATGGTATGGGGTGTTTTTTAACATCATTTGTCAAGTCTGAGGTGCACATCCTGAGATGCCTTTTGGAAGGACACTGAATGTAAAAATATTTTTATTGCCTTAATGGTGGAGTCCTGATGGACAAATTAGACAAATCCATAGAACCACCACCGACTCTTTAACACACTCCTGAAGAAGAAAATCTGTCTCAGAAACAAAGACAAGGCACATATGCTGAAAAACAGTATCCATTTTGCTTGCTGTGTTGCACATCACCAGAGCATTTCATGTTCCACTGAAGTTCCCATTGCAAACTAATGGTGTTACAGCTGCTCAAATGCTGACCTAACTCACTAAGCCTCCTCTAAAACACATGCACTTAGAGAACAACATTGAGTTTTCTTTCCCTTGTAGTTTCTTCCATGAAAATAGTGATTTGGTGTCAACAGCTTCCCCTTTAAGCAAGACCTCTTCTCTGAGAAAATATTTCACATGATCTGATAGCACTGAATCAGCTTACCATCTGGGTTTTTTAATTTAATTATTGAAAAAGAAAACACAAAAAACCCACCAACCACAAAACACTTGAGCAGGTAGTACCAGGTCTCTAACTCTCAAGTTACAAATTCCTTGACATGAAAAGGTTTACCTCAGACTGTGTTACTGATTATTCAGTAATACATATAGGTAAACCTAAGCAAACCCGAATTTTTGTCAATTTGTGCCAATTGTTCCTGTTTGGCAAGAAAAGAAACAGAGAAATGGTTGTTAAAAAAAAAAAAATGCTTCAAATTAAACGTGTTTAAAATAAAGGGGGTTTTTAGTAGGATCAAAATAGATACAAAGTTTCATTGTGTAGAATTAATTTGTTTTATTTGACTGGAAAATGCATTATTATTGTTGTTGTTTTTACTTTTTTTCAGATGTTCTCCAAAGATTTTTTACAAAGTTGAAAATTACAAATGAAACAAAATATTTCCATTTCTTATTAATACAGATAATATTTTTAAGCAAATAAATTGTTTTGAAGTATTATTTTAGTGCCACTAGACCTGCATTTTAACTTAAAAAAGGATTTTTAGAATGTCTAGTAGCACTTTCATAGAACAAAAGTGTGGGGGAAAAAAAGACTGGGGGTAAAATTAAAGAAAACTAGAAAATTATAGACACAGTTATTACAGTATGGAAATTATAGGAGGAAATGTGGTTGTTACTCCCTGGATAGAATGCAGTCAGCATGCCTGACTTCCCACACAATACATGCTAAGAGGGGGTGAAATGGAGGCTAGAGCAGAGTGGAGGCACTGCAGCCAGGTTCTGTTGAAATCTCTGCAGAAGAAGGAATTCAGTGGTACTTTTCATCTGAAAAACTGCATAGCAGCAGTCAACCAAGGGAGATAGAAGATGTCATGTTGTTGAACCAGCAACTGTAGTGAAATCACTTTCCTCAGATGTAAGATTGGTACACATCTCCATCCCAAGATTACCCCAAATGTAGTACTCAGGCACATCTCCATCCCAAAGTTGCCCACTTACAGGGTACAACTACCCTACACTGACCATGATCTATGACTAGTTACTCAAGCTCCACCTAAAGACAGTGAAATAGTATAAAAGTAAATTAAGAATCGGGAGAAGTTAGAAAAGACTTCATCATAACATTTTGGATTGGTTGACAGGTTGAACCTCTCTTCTCCCCTATAGGGATGCCTATTGGGTAAGAACTGTGCACACCAAAGGATGAGTCAGCTTTTCTTAGGGATTAGAACTTGTCCATATATTGCTTTGAATATGTGTTTGCAATCCGATACTACCAGCAGCAATCTTTGAAGCTTAAATTGTGACAACCTTATTAACAAAGAATATTAGTCTGTAAACTATTACTAGGAGTCCTTCAAGAGCAAGGCCTTCAAGCAGTCACAAGCAGTGTGTAGCATACACAAATAAAAGTGTGGAGTGCCTGGACAAGGTCTTTCTTATGCTGTTGGTGTGTGTCCTCGAACAAGTCAGTCAAACCCCTTTTCAATCAAGTGGGCTGCTCAGTGGAGAGTCCCCATAATGGGATGCTGACAGACTGGTCATGCACAAGCATCCTAACTTTCCTGGGGCACAGACTGGCTAATCAAACACAAAAGGTTTGAGCAAGTCTCCCCTTTCACATGGCAAAACGATGTGATGTCAATATATTTAGCTAAGGGTATTTGCACCCAGCAAGAGACAAAGAATTTAGCCCCTTAGTTCAAGCCTTTGCTCTTGTAGTTAGAACTATTTGTGTTTGGCAGCAAGCCAGACATAAGCAAGGGGACTGTACAGCAGGGCTGGAACCTAAAAGTCTCCAAGAGAACAGGTGGAATGCCAGAAAAGCAGGATTTACTGCTGAAATAATGTACATCTGTACCAGTTTGCAGTTACAGTGTAATTAGCTGTGGATAAATGGAATTAGAGGTATTATTATGCTCAGCTAAGTTGCTGCCACTGTCAAGTTTGCTGCTCTTAACATTCTAAAGCAGACACTCAGAATCGCAAAGGTTGTTCTTATCTGTAAGAAGTAGACTTTAATAAGAACATGGATATAGTAAATACGTATTGATAGATTTGATAGTATTTGTCTATGCATTCAGACATATAGATATCGCTCAGTTTTTCTGAAATAACTGAAATTTTTGCAGTGAATCTTTGCCATTTTTTAGTCTCAGTGGGTTTTTTGCTGTGGTTGTGCATACTGCTTAAGAAGCTAGCAAGTTGTGAGAGAAGCTACCTGGAAATTTGCAAGTAAAAGTAAGCAATATTCAAGTTTTAAACTTTACTGTCATTCCTTTTTTAACATTTTTTTCTACAACCTTCAAAACATATCACAAAGGGGAAAAAACCAACATGTTACAGTTAGCTTTTCAGAGTGCTAGAGCAACAGCAGCCACAGAACAAATGGAACTTGCATCTGAATCTGAACTTCAGTGCCTGTTTAATAGGTAACAAGCTCAGTCAGAATTCTTTCAGTTATTAACTGGAGACCTAAAATCCAAAACAGCAATAACTAAAGAAATCAATTTTTTTTTTTAGGAATCCTCCTAAGCTAATTTGTATCATGAGGCCATTAAAATACTCTAGGTATGAAGCCATGATTTAACAATTAAGTTGTGAAAATTTTAAACACCTACTAAATTACATCATTAAATAGAAGTGCTGCAGTGTTTTCTCATTAATTGCATATATAGGCACAGCTTTTTTTTCACAAAGTTGTTTATATACAAGCTATTACACACCATTAGTTCATGTATTTCTGAATAAAGGCAAAACATAGTAGTCATTTGATTAACACTTCAGACATCCTTACAGAGTTGTCATAGTCTTCAGTTTTTGCAATGTGTCTACCTCAATTTTTGGTTACTCATCGTCAGATGAAAACTAAACAGGGTATCTTGTCTTACCATCACTCAGAATCATGGCTGGTTTTAAGTTTCTTTTTCAGACATTTTTTAGAAATACATAGTCTTTAAGGCATGATGTGAATATTATCACCCATTGGAATACCACTAGGCTACACACTTACATCAGTCCTTTAAACATCTCTGTTCATTTCCTATCTCCGTTTCATTATAATGACAAAGAGACATCTTGTAAATAATGTGCTACCAAAGTCACTGCATTGGTCTACAGAAACTAAGCATGACATTAAGTTGTTCCAAACATGTGAAGTTTCCTATGTCTCATTTGTAGTCCATTATGTAAAGATCTGACTTACTTCTTTCATATATCATTAAATGGACACTCTGTCAACTGACAAATAATAATTTACAGCTTGATCTTGTAAGGCCACTGACATCCTAAATTTCCAAGCTGAGGGGTACTGAGTATTACCCATCATGTCACATGGCCTTAGCATTAGGCAGAACTAAGCAATGGATCAATTGTTTAATTCTACAATTTAAGTGAAGGCTAACTACATAAGAAAGGGAGCAAGTAAATTCATTCACATAGTCAAAAAAGAAGGAACTAGATTCAGATATCCTTGTTGTTTTACTCATGGTACTGCATCTATCTAGATAACAATGTTCTCTGCCTTTTCATCTCCAAGGACCTCAAATTCACTCAGGCTTTGCACTAGTCTGGTTATTGCTGTCACAAAACCCAGATACATTTTTTTTTTCTAGTATAAAATCTGCTTGAAAGCTACAGTTGTCTAATACATGAAAAAGATATTCTCCAAGGTGCCAACACCTGGCCAGTATGGCCCTGAAATTATATTGGCTACAGAAGACTTGTAGTTAGCTCAGCCAAGAGATATATTCATCCATCTTCCCTCCAGGAGGAAGCTGATTTCAGTTATTCTGTTATGGAATTTATTTGCTTTTAATTATTCCTTCTTCATATTCAGAATGTTGTAATTCTGGCACTAGTGTTTCAGTGATCTATCCTTCTCCGTAAGCTCACATTCATATGCTTGTTGTGTTTCACTTATTTTTTTTTTTTCCCTGCCTAATTCCTGGTGGCCTTTGAAAAAAACTCAGACTAAAATAAAGGAATAATCATTACTGCTTAGAGTAAAGGAAGACCTCAAACACAGAACACTGGCAGGCTCACTGAAGAGGTTTACCTTCTGCTTCATATGTTTATTCACATGTTTCAGGCTACTTCAGTGGTTTGCTTTCTCACTGATCTTCTCTCTTGCCTTTTCTGCAGAGTCTTGCATTCCTTCTGCTCCCCATAATCTCCCAGCCCTTGGTTTATTTAACCTTAAAAAGCTGCTCTGTAATCAAAATTGAATTGAAAATGAAATAATTTTTAAATGTATAAACTTCTGCACACATGTAAGTATTGTAGCCCAGAACTACCCTTGTGCACCTACATGATGTTTCCTTTAGGAGCTGCCTCTTCAGAAAATCTTTGTATAGCCAAAGACCAGAAGGAAGCACTTCGAGAGTTCATCAGTACTCTCTGGAGCTCCTTCACTTTCTCTTTACCACAGGGAGAACAGAGGGCGTGATTGTGCAGTAATAATGTTTCTGGCAATGCCTTAGCCAGCTGGGAGGAATCTGGTCTCATTTATAGGTAAATGACACGTTGAGAGATAAGTAGATATGTAATGCTGTTATTTTCAAAAGAATATTGCCCTTCTGATACCTGCATTGGGGCCCTGCGGTGTGGTAGTACAATTCTCATAGGTCAGTTTATCCAGATATTAGAAATTTCACTGGGTGTTCTTCACTCATGCCCTCCATCTCTATGGAATGAAACTAGCTCTAAAAAGCAGTCAAATCTCTTTTTCTCCAGAAATATGAGCTGACAAATCATGTTTGTTTCTTATTACCAAACATAGAGATTAAAGTGGAAAAGAAATAAACTTGAGTACTTTTCAAATACAACTGCACAACAGTAGCAACCGTATAGCATATCTTTGGAGAATGAACCCTTGTTTGCATTCTCATGGAAAGCATTCTGTATGTAACATATGTAACATTGCCATCTAGTGATGTCAGTTGTAACAACGTGTTTAAACACCTCCCAGATGTATTCAGAGCCACCTCCAGTCACAATAACCTCCTTCCTTCTTCCTGGTTTTCGTGATTTATTATTTGGCACTCATATTTATTGTACTTTGTCCTACATTTAAATTGGTATTGCATGAGAACCTTTTGAAAGAGCAGCTAATACAATTTAAGGGATTGTCAGTAAATGAATAAGGAATTTACTGAAGGAGGCTAGGAATAAGCTCACACTACTTCTGAAAAACTGAAAAGATTTCTTTGTACTGTTTTTTGGTGGCATATTACTATAGCTGTTTGTCGTGGCTTAGGAATTATATTCTCCAATTTAATAGTCCCACTAAAATCACGCTGCTGCTTGCTCCCCCTCCAACTGTAAGCACAAAAGGCAAAGATCATTAATTGAGACAACAATTTACTGGAAACAGCAATGAGATAAGAAAACAAACAATATCAGCAATAATAGCAATAAAAACAGTATAAGACAAACAGAATATTTACATGGGAATTCCTCAACAAATACCTATCTGCTCTTTCCCCCCATGTTTCTCCACAAAAAGAACCAGAAGGAATGCTTTTTTCTTCAGAAGCAAGAGTCTCTTACTCCTACCCCCAGCAATAAGGTGAGGTGGAATAGAATAACCTCCTGCACACCCACCCTCCCCCCCACAGCTGTGCCACCTACTGGCTACTGTAGAAAATTAACTCCATTCTGGCAGGAGCCAGGGTGCTGCAAGAGGTATTCTCACCAAAAGCTCTACATTTTCACCAAAATCAACTTCTGGAAAGCTTTCCAGATGTATAAAGCAATATACTTAAAAGAAGAAAAAAATAATGATTCAAATGGACCTGAATATTACACAGTGGGGGCATTGAGTGGTACTCACTGGCTACATGACATTCTAAGGAAGTGGGATATACAATAAAGACATAGCTGATCTATCTATGCCTTCATAATAACACATATGCTCTGGTGGTACACTAAAATAGGCTAAGAAAAACAAGAAAATATTAAGGTAACTTACTGATGTATCAGTTGACTCTGTAGGCCTTACTATGGCAACATGGTGCATGCAGGTGGTGGCATTTGTTCTACTTTTACATAAGGGAATTGAGAAAAATCCTCAAACTTTGATGACACATTAGGTATATGATGAACTGAAGGTCACCCCAAGTAATTTTCATCAAAATTATTTTGGTTTTTTTTGCTTAGATTAATCACAGAATATGTTGAGTTGAAAGGGAGCATCAAGTCCAACCCTTAACCCTGCACCTCCAAGAGTCACACCCTGTGCCTCAGGGTATCATCCAAACACTTCTTGAACTCTGGCAGGTTTGGTGCTGTGGCCACTTCCTTGGGGAGCCTGTTCCAGTGCCCAGCCACCCTTTGGGGGAAGAACCTTTTTCTAATGTCTAACCTCAACCTGCCCTGACACAGCTCCAGGACATTCCCTCAGGTCCTGTCACTGGTCACCACAGAAAATAAATCAGTGCCTGCCCCTCCTCTTCCCACCACAAGGAATTTGCAGACTGCAATGACGTCTCCCCTCAGTCTTCTCCAGGCTCTACAGGCCAAGTGGTCTCAGCTCTCCTGCTACAATACCTCCCAGAATAACCTACTCCATAACTTTACCAGGCACTGAAGTGAGACTGACAGGCCTGTAGTTTCTGGGGTCCTCCTTCTCCAAAATGTTTCTTGTCTCTCAGAATGTCAGAATTCTACTTAAAGAGCTCCAACTTTGTTTTTAATTAATCCTTTTACATAAAAATGTAGAATTTTATAAGGCAGAATACTTGTGAAGTGCTACAAACTTGAACTCATTTAAGAATTATAGTGCCTGGAAGGTTAAATAGAACATTTTGTTTGGGGTTTTTTATGACTTACAGGGATGCTTTATGGAAAACATTCAAAATTTCAGCTATATTTTTGTTTCTATAGAATAATATGAACATTTTCTTTTGTATTGGTTTTAAGACTTACTAAAAGGAAAAACACTAGTCACAATCAGAGACATTTCTTTAGAAATGGTAAGTATTGTTTGACAGGTGAAGAGCACTGAAAGTTGATCTTGAACTTTTGTTCCATTTCTTTCCATCAAAAATTGTCCCACCTGTTTAAACACACATAAAAATACAAAGCAGCACTCTAAAATATCTAAAATTGTTTTAATTACAAAAAAATTGCATTCAATTAACTGAAAAAGTTACCAAGCGTTGTGTCTTTCTACACAAATGAATGAAGTGAAATTACAATAAGTTCATAATAAGTGGTGAAAAAAATGTAAACGGACACCCCTCCTTGGGATTTTTCACATCTTTTGTGAAAAATGCTCCTGGATCCATTTAAGGTAGTGATAACTTCTAGCTAAAGCAGCCAGTTTATATTCAGGCAATGTTACCATTATTCAAGGAATAGAATTATATGTTCTCAGAATTGGAGTGCATGCACAAAATTTGACAGTAATGTAAATTATCAAGCCAATGTCCAGAGGGAGTATGCTGTAAATAGGAGTCCTATCAGTAATTCAGTGCTCACTGGTATTACAGCCTGCCTTTAAAACAGCTGAAACTGGAAATTTTGCAGAACAAAGTGAAAGGTTTAATACAATTCTCAAACAAGTGATTGATCAGACTCCAATGAACAATGCAAAGCAGTGTGCATCTGCCTTTCTCCAGGGCATAAACCCCTAGTGAATGAAACACAAAAATGAAGAACCAGTTTCAGAAACTTCCCAGTGAAAGAAACTCACTAAACTGCTCTCCTGCCTTTGCTGAGGATAACCTTATCCATCTAATTTCAGCTACATGGACAGTCTCTTTCTCTTCTAAACACTTTCCCTTTCTTCTAATGAATGTACTAGGCTTCCTTTCATGTGTGAGATGATGGTTTTGGCACAGAGTCTGCTGAGGACAGCTGACAGGATCTGTGGAGTAGATATTGCACCCCATGGAGGTGTTTCTACCTGCTGACTATGACAGTTCAAAAGATAGGGCAAGGAGGTAGGAACCCATGAATAAAAGTAATTTTCCTTAATGGTGTTCTGGATTCATTCCAGGATGTATTTTACGATTGAGCACCTCTCTATATTTATTTATGTGTAGGCTTATTATTGTTCATTTGCTGCAGCAACCCTTTGAGGCCTCAGTCAAAACCAAGCCCTGCTCATACTGGGCATAATAGCAGTAAATACTGTGAATGAAAATGTTGTCACAAAGAGTTCTAGCAGACTATGATATATATGTGCTATGATACTATGAGTATTTTGCAGAAAGAAAGCTGAGAAATTAGCACCTTCATCAAGGCCTGAAGGAATCCTGTAGAAGTCAGTTTCTCCCTGAAGAGCACACCAGTATGAAATCACTGCAATGATGAAGCACATTCAGCTGACTGCACACTTACAGATGTTCCATGAATTTGTTGTCAGAATAACACCTTTTGCTAGTTAAACAGTGATGGTGTAAAAAATTAAATTTTAAATGTGTATGGAACATTAATAAGCATAAAAATAAAAACTGGAAGGAAAATGAAGTTGCTACTTCAAATAGTAAGTCATTTAATCCATAGCAGTACCTACCTAAACCCTTTTCTGAAAAAATTTCTAATGTACACTGGATATTGATGCCTTAGGGTTTTCATGAATTTGAAGATTTTTATACTTCTAGGTAGTTTCTCACATATAGAGCAGCTAGC
>JAWWTY010000037.1:23229234-23258510 GCA_035222235.1 Margarornis squamiger
TACCGTTCCAGAGCTATTATGAATTAGCATAGCAACATTAACAAAACATCACACAATTCAAGAAAACAAGTAATTTCCCTTTTGGTGAATGCTAAATAATCGGTGCTGTATTCATTGTGATAACTGTGCTAAACACCCCTGAAGCATGGCTTAAATGGACTTCTTAAAGCTCTACATCAACCATTTTCAGTGCAAAAATATTTTGCAAAATGCAGTAGTCAAAGTGATTCACAAGATCAGATTCAGTGTTCATAACAATTTAATCTGACTTTACAAATATCAAACAGTAATTTTGTTAATAGCTGTATTTTGAGAGTAGTAGACAGCTGTTATTATATATTCTCTACAATCTTGCAAGTTTGACTTTAAAAGTATACAAGATACTCTTAAATCAATAAGCTTCTTCATTTACTCCCCAAACAGAAAAGCTATAACAAAAGCTTAAACACCCACACACTTAAAGAGCAATATATAACATTGGAGATGTTCCAAAAGGCTAGTTTTGATACCCATCTTTGAAGAGCAGCAATATTGTGTCACATAATAAATAATGTATATATTCAACAGCTTAGATTTATGTGGTAATAAGTTTGGTAGACTATTGATTCTTACACCATTGCTAGGTTATCTGAACAGATTCAAGATTTTGAAGTAGTGAGGTGACTTAGCACTTATAATTTAGCAATGGCCCAAGTAGCTCATTCAATCTTCTGTTATTCAGACTTTTGATAATACCAACATAGTATGTTATTTTTTCCTGATTATCTTTGAGATCATAAACAAGAGAATGGCATTTCTAGTTAAGACTAATTTTATATACTGGAGATGGTCTTAATTTATCAAGCTAGTAAAAATCTGGTACAAGTCTTTTGTTGTTCATGAGAGCCATTCTGCTGCCTCTGATGCAATTATTTTCTGTTTGATTTAGCCCTGCTACTGGTACTTCAGTATTTCTCTTGGTTAATGAAACCCTTTCTTAGTCTGAGAATACATAAAGCATCTATGTAAATATCTTATCAACAATGAACTACAAATCATCTTAGGAAATATTTAGCTAATGGCTCAGTGGATGTTTTAGAAAAAAATAGTAGTAAATCATTATCCTGTGTGTATAAAATGGTTGCATGCTTAACTTGGTTTTTGCCAGATAATTTCTGGAACTGGTTCACAAAATTTACAAACTCACTTTTCATAACTATATTTCTATAATCTTTACTGTAAGACTATTTATTCAAATCATGTAAATGCATAGTCTGCTAAATTCTGTGCATATCTGAAATGAACTATAACTATGGATCAAAAAGAATGATTTTTCCCTAAGGTGTTTCAGCTTTAAATATACATACACAGATAAAAATTCAGGCCCTTACAGACTGACACAGATGAATTATTCTTAATCTCAAGGTATCATGAATACAGACAGAATAAATTCTGTGTTGCTTCTTATGTATCATGAGAAAAACTTCTACATGGAGAATAATAATAATAATAATATTTGTCATAGTTTATGTATATTGACTTTGATTTTCTTTTACATGTCCTAGATGTTGCAATCACTGCTTAATTACACTAGATGGAGGAGATGGAAGGAAAGCAAGATGGTGTTTCTATTAAAACAACTGTTATATACACTTTGTAGTTGCTAGTTAAGTATATAACGTTTTGATGCAGTGCAATACATATATAGTCCTATTAACTTTTAATAAGATGACCCAAAACAATCTTGTTGTGTCAGCTCAGACCTGAAAAAAGGCTAATTCACTCTGTTGAGAGTAAGAGACAGCAGACAGATGCAGGCAGACAGATGAGAGAGAGAAAGAAACAGGGATGTAGTGCAAGATCAGCAGCCAAAGGTTTTTGTAGGAAGCAAGGCAAGGGAGTAGCTTCACCATGAGACAGGATGTTTGTGCTGAGCTTTTACCAACAGAAAAGATACACAGAAGATGTCTAAGGGTTGTTGGAGACTGAAATCACTGTCTGAGGAAAGTGGTGACTTAGCCAGCCAGCTGATGATAGTTGATATGAGATACTAAAGAAACTTGGATTTTTAGTCTACTGAAGGGAAAATTAAGGGAACCATATATATATACAGCGAGAAAGGTATAGAAAAGCTCAGTGCCTTGAAGCTGAAAATGTGCACACTCAGACTAGAGATTAGGTATGATTTTATTTGTGAGAAGAATTGATAACTTATATTTGATTATAGACTTCATCAAAGATTGAAATACAGTTAAGAGTTTATCTATATAGATCTAAACACGCTCTTTCCATCTGCCACCTAAATTGTGGCTAATTCAGTAGAGAGACACAGAACTGTACGACGAAGGTAGAAACTGAGCTGGATGAAATGTAGATTAGCTTTCACTAGTAAGGTCCATTCTTAGTTTTGGTATATGTTCATATTAATGTAGGTATAGAGCTTCAGACTGAAAACTGGCTGGTATTTAATACCTTGGGAAAAGAACAGAACGAAAAATCAACTTTCCATATACATCTACCCTTGGAGAAATGCCATAATGATAAGGCAGATGTCATCAATGACCATCTAGAATAAGTGGATGAAGTTCCTTCAGTTGTGCTATTTAGTAGGTAAACCCAGAGTAACATGCATTCCTCTGGCTGCTAAAATCGGTTACTCTAGGTGAAAACAAATGAAAAATGAGAGTGATCAAATAATGAGGAACAAATGAAATGTTATTGTTTGAATGGTTACATCTGCTGTTTGTTACGGTATTTAAAATTATCTCCACTAGCAGAATGATTATCATGCATTGCCTGAGCTGGTTGTTTGTTTCAGTCTTGCCATATTGTGATCTGCGTCTGTGTGGAAATAAGCAAATATGTTACTGTCACAGTTTGGCAGTGTGTGAAAAAACGAAATGCCATAAATTATTTATCCCTTATTCATTATTCTTATATCCATCACATTTATGAACATTGCTCTCTATAAATTTTAATTCATTTATTCATTTAAATGTGTCCCTCCAGAATTTTTTTTGGAATAAAAGAATGAAGATTATGTAAAGCTGAAGTAGCTCTCTCTGGAGAATTTGGGCAAATGGGCAGAAAATGTTATAGAGAAATCAGCTGCATTAAGTATAATTCTTAATGGAATCTACTGAGGTTTGTAAATGTAATTCATACTTCTATTTTCTTCATTATTCCATCTTTGATACTATTAAATCAATCCTTATTTACCTTTCTTAGAACACTGACTGATATACTTATTTTAAGGTAGATTAAATAAGGTTTGTGGTCTTATTTTAATGATACCAGGTAGAGAATCCCATGTGTGTTATTGCACAGAACAAATGATTATTCAAGAATTATGACACTGTGTTGTACTCTAGTTGCTGGGAAGTGTTTTGTAGGTAAGCATTATTTGCACAGATTTCTATCTACTTTGTGAGTATTCTGAGATCCACATAGACTTAAGGAAAACTGGTTCAAGCTGCTGTTTGTGTTGGTTTGAGAATTCTTGCCCTCACTTGTCATTATAGTCCCACATGGTAGAAAAACTGCAAATTCAAAGTTACTGGACAACATCTGATTGTTGTCTGTAGGTGTCAGTCTGTTTATTTTCTCTTGCTTTGCCTCCACCCGTCATGAATATATAACTAGGTCATGGAAAGTAGAACAATTTGAGGAGGAGAGTTTAACATCCCTGCCATGACTGGACGTGTTGTGACCACTTTGGTGACTTAGTTACTTATAAAGAAATTTATTTCTGAAGGTAAAAAGTTCCTCAGTTATGTTTTGGGAAGAATTAATTGCTTCCAAATTTTTCCCATGACATTTTTTTTTTTTCTTATTAATGGCCTGATACAAAGCATACTAGTTTTTTAATTTGAATCAGGACTTAAAGTTTGAATCAGGTCTTAAAGTTTGAATCAGGACTTAAGGTGACTTATGGCATCTCTGTTAATATTAATAATTTACTCATATGCCTGGTTTTTTAGCAGAGAATACATAGTCAATGGACCAAAGGGAAAAAACCTCCATGTTTAGTCCACCAACATGGGGCACTCAGCTGAGGGAACAAAGGAAGATTGTGCTGCTTTTTTAATAGTCAAGTAATTAATGAGTACTTTATTGTCAAGAACCACAAGAGTTAGCTTTTCTTAATATGTCTCTGTACTGGTTCTGGTTGAGATGCAGTTAATTTTCTTAATAGCAGCCTATATATGGTTCTGTGTTTTGGATTTGGAGCTAAAACAATGTTGATAACACACACTAATGTTTTGCCTAGTGCTGAATAGCACTTGCACAGGTTCGAGTCTTTTTCTTTCTCCCAGTCTACCCATCTCACCTCTCAGGTAGGCTGAGGGTGGTCAAGAAGCTGGGAAGCAACACCACTGGGACAGTCGACTTGAATCAGCCAATGCGATATTCCTACCATATAATGTCATGCTCAGCAATAGAACTGTAGTAGGATGGAGGGAAGAAGGGAAATGAGGGTGGTTCTGGTTTCCAAGGTGGTTATTGCTTGAAGGCTGGGTGGACGACCATCTACTGGTGTGAGGTGGTGCGTGTTTGCTTTTAACAAGGAGGCTTATTTCTCTTTGACAGTGCTCAGGCTCTGTTCATTAAACAGGGAGTTAGCAGGGCTAGAAATCAATCCTTCTAGTCAGCATATATGAAGTCATCTTGTTTTGGAGGCTTTTTTATTCTTTTAGTCTAGCTTATGGGTGCAAGATATACTTACACAGATATGTTCCTTTTGATGCTTTGTTTCTCTCTGTCTGGCCCAATGAATATTTAAATGGGCTATGCAAAAAACAAATTCAGGATAAGAGTCTGAGGCCCTCTTCCCCAATTTTATGATTCCATTCCTGGTTGTTACAGTTAGCCTGAAAAATCAGGCATTAAAGCTTGAATACCTTAAGGTAGGAGAAATTGTCTTCAGTGTTTATACAAATGCAGAGATGGTGCACAGGCCTTGCCCATGTGCAGGGCAGAAATTGCTCTGCCAGTTATCAGACTTCCAGGGACTGTGGATTATTGAGGGCAAGAAAAAGGATATTTTGCTGTCCTATTTGCACAAGGGTAAGAGTAACTGAGAATGTCTTTAGAGAACACTAGGAGAGGCCTTCACTGAAGCAGAACTGAAGCATTGGCTGTGGCAAATAATGGCTGGGTCATATATGAATACAACCCTGAGTGTTATTTTTGCCTTATTTACCCCAGCTTCAAAGGCATACCTCAGAGTGAATAAAGACTATGTTGTGATACACTGGATTATTATATTAATTACTGAGTTAGAACCAACTCAAGTGTGTGTGTGTGTGTGTGCGCGCGCGTGTGTGTGTGTGTGTGTGCGCGCGTGTGCGTGCGTGTGTGTGTGTGTGTGGAGCGTCATGTAGAATCTCCCGGAGGTGAGGTTATGCCATATCCCACATGCCATCCCCTGCAAGCCTGCTGTGATCACCCCAGAGCAGCTGTCAGTCAAAGGCAGCCCAGAAGAACTGCTCCATACCTTGCCCTCCACAGCCCCTAGCCCAGGCTTAGATTGGCTAGCACACCAGAAGCACTGTCCCTCACGCTGCCTCAGAACCCTAGAATGACCAGTGGGCAGGGAGTCCCGCCTGAGAGGGGTGGGCACCAAGGGGCAAAGCACATAAAAACAGCAACACATGGCTCCATCATGGCTTGAGATGTACCACCTAGCCATGTGGAAGCTGGACTTGCACAAGGACTCTCTGGCGGTAGTTGTTTTTCTCTTATTGTCTCTCTCTTTCTTTACTTCTCTTAATCTCCTTTCATAATATTTTGGGTAACTTGGGATGCAATGGGTTAGATTTTGCTAAATTGCATGGGTTAGTATGTGCTAAGTCATAGCTTTGTGGAATGCTCTCTCCTGGTTGTATCTTATTCTCTTAAACTTTTGTCAAGCTCCCTTATTTTTCCCCTTATTTTCTAAAGTTATCAGTAGATGTATCTCCTCAGAAAATGCATGCAGGGTCTTCTCTTTATGCTACCTCAAGGTATTAAAGAACAAAGGGCTATTCTAAAGGCTTTGCGTGTGAATTTTTGGAACTTTGTATATTTTTAAAAGTAAAAAGTTCCTGTTTGAGCTCACAGCTCTGGAGCTGTCAATAAGTATTTTTCAGAAATGGTCCCTGATATGTAATCTAGTGTTTGTATTTCATTATACAGTCATTTTTAATGCATTTATCTCGACTAAAGACAAAAAGTGCAGACATTCTTTTCCTTGCTGCTCCATTGGTATGTTTCTTTCCCACCCAAGAAAAATAATTTTAGATAACTCACTCCAAATATTCTGGGAGTGTTTCTTGTATCAAAGTGTCAAAATGCAATTTCTATAATAATACTTTTATTTTGTGTAGAGATCCAGTCTGATATCCTGTGAGACAGACAGGTTCATTTACTGCAGTGTTTGTTCCATCTCCATTATCTGCAGAACCCCAGGCAAATAGTTTACAGTGTGGATAGTATACCCAGAGCCAAGCAAAGGCTGTCATGTCTGGTGATGTTTGACAGTTGGCAGAGATTGCTCAGGGAGCAGGTTCTTTTTCTTATAGCTAATAAGGCCAGCATGTTTTCAGATTATAAGGTTCACACTTTATAATAATTTCTTCTCAGTTTTGCTATACCACAATGGCAGGCTGGAAAGTTGTTTGATGGGTACCAGCTAAACACATGCAGCACAGACATTTCTGACACACAATTTTAGTTCATGCTGGCTTCTTAGACTGACATAATCCAAAAGAGGCATCTGTGTGGGGACTCCATATTTTGGCTTTCAGTCAGGTGTGAAATGGAAGTTCTTCGATATGATGAAATATTGCTGTCTTGCACTGACATGGAGAGCCAAAGTCTCCTTGTGTCAGTTCACCACATCTGTTAACAGTCCTCTGTTTGCACTGAATTTCTCTGGAAACACACTGCAGAAATGCATTGCTAACTCAGCATGGCATTGTGTTTTCTCCTGCTAGGACACAATTAATGTTCTGAACCTGCCAAACCAGTGGTAAACCAGGTTTTTCTTTACTTCCTCCCTACTTAATTTTCAGTGACTTACAAATAGCCTTTAATTTTCACTGTGTCAATCCTGGCAATCCCAATGCTCCAAATGACCAGTTAGTGACATGGCCATAAAGGCACTTTGGCTGTTTTGTTTCAGACCTGAGCTTATCTTATACTTAGGCGCATTAACATCATTATAATCAGATTTATTTCTAAACTTGTCCTGGATTCTGTAAAAGATTTCAGAGATTTAAGACCAAGCAATGACTTTGCTAGAATTGCAACCATGTTCTTAATCCTACTTGGCTTTTAACTGTCATGTTTTTTACTGTGCTGCTTCCTTATCTTTGCTTTCATTCATGGACTCCTGGAGACTGAGGACTGTGCTTTAGCTCAGATCATACATTGGTTTCCATCATTTTGATGCACTCAGACTCCCTAGGCAGTAAAAATTGTTAAGTGTGAATATTTCCATTCCTCCTGGGATGCCACAGAAATGAAATATGCTGAATGCAGCAGAACGTGATGAAAAGGAGAAAGGGAGAGTGTCAGTGAGGGAAAATGGCTTCTTCTCTTCCTTGTCTCACCTACAGTCCTCTATCACGTGCGTGGTGTACAGTTTTCTTCAGCCAGTGTGTCCAGACCCAGATGAGCTGTGCAGCAATAACCTATAAATAACCCCTGTGTGGCTAAGGAGATGTTTCCATAAGGAATTGGTGCAATGTGAGGCAAAAACGCTGCTATAAGTGACAGCAACTCATGTCACATTCAAGAGGAGATGTGCTCTTGACACATGAGAGTCATGAAGTGCTGAGGCATTACACCTTGCAGCCTGTCCAAGGACTAGTCAGCCTTCAGCTTGACCTATTTCACTCTTGCTAAAAGCACATTTTGTAACAGCTGCTGCTGCGGCTACTGAAACCCCAGGACCGAAGCAGCTTCCATCCTTCTCTTTCTTCCAGCTTGTGAAGACTAATGGACTGAATCTATTGGCCTCCTGCAAAGAAGAATCTTCATTTCTATGCTTGTACATCATGTTCTATGGAAATCCAGACACAAACACACATAAGAGCCTCTGTTTACAAGATTTTACCTTTGGGAATGTAAAGTCATATTTATAAAAGTCTAAGTAATGTTTAAATAATTCATTAGAGAAAGTAAAGCAAAGAAGGCAGCAATAAAATGTAAATTGCACATATTTTGAAATGCATACAGTCATCATATCTAGCTATGAAGAACCACAATTCACAATATACTTTGTCTGAAGCACAATAATAAAACCAATCAAATAGTTTCTATCTCAGCATTTTTGTAAGACAAAGAGAGACAGAAGATTTGGAGACCTTTAAGTAACTGTTATTTTTTTCTAATGGTTTGTTTAATGAAGTTGTTTCAAAAAATTGTTCATTTAAACAAAGGCTTATCATAAACTTTTGAAATAAAATAAATAAAACCTCTAATATTCTCAAATTTGCCAGCTGGTTCATTATGCAGTGTGAAACTTTTCTTAGTTTGCCTCATAAGATTTAACAATGGCCAGACACAATTTTTTAATTCTGTAGAATTCTTACTAAATAAACTAATTTTATTTTCTTGGGATTAAGGTTCCTGAAGGCAACTCACTGTCCTGGAGAATAAAAGATGATGAACAACTTCTAATCTATGCAGAGCATGTCTTCATTTGTTGACATCAAGCATCTCCAAGCTAGGTCATTCCTAATTCTTTTTCTAACCAGTCATAAATACCAGCAAGGAGTAAATCAAGCGCTACAAAGAAACTCCAACTTTTTTTGAAATCCTAAACAGGATTTCACATAGAGCAAACAGAGGAATTTATATGCTTAAAAAGAGAAACAAACACTTGGGAAGCATAGAGGCTGGAGGCTCTTAAGTAGTCCTATAAAACTATTTACACCCATAAAATTCTACCATTGTGTATAAACAGGCACAAAGTGACAGACTAATGGGAGTATATTGAAAAGAGCGGAAATTTCTGGTCTCTGTTGACTGTTTCAAGTCTACTTCATTTATTGCTAAACTATCTCTGGCTAATAAACAAGCAGCACCTCTTTCCCTGAAGTCTGACACTGGATATTGTACCTTATGCCCACTTTCTTCCACTAGGGTTCTAATCATATGATTTTCTGCCTTGTGTTGCTTTCCATCTTTATAAGAAAAATTTCTTCCTTCTGCCAAATGTTAAATGTGCAACATGGTCTGTAACTTGTGGATATGTAGAAAGGGACAATTATGCAGAGCACATTTATCAAAAAAAAAAAAAAAAATCAGTGGCAAGTTCTTATAATCAGCCTTCCTATGGATATGGCTATTTGTATATTACAGAATCACAGAATATACTGACTTGGAAGGGATCCATAAGGATCATTGAGTCCAACTCTTATCCCTGCAGAGGACCATCCCCAAGAGACACAATATGTACCTGACAGTATGATCCAAATGCTTCTTGAACTCTGGCAGGCTTGGTGCTGGGACCACTTCTCTGAGGAGCCTGTTCCAGAACCCAGACACCCTCTGGGTGAAGAACCTTTTTTAATATTCAACCTAAACCTTCCCTGACACAAATTCAGGCCATTCTCTCAGGTCCTGTCACTGGTCACCAAAGAAAAGAGATCAGTGTTTGCCCCTCCTCTTCCCTGCATGAGGAAGTTGTAACTGCAATGAGGTCTCCTCTCAGTCTCTTCTAGGCTGAACAGACCAAGTGCCCTCTGCCGCTACTCCTATGGCTTCCCTTCAGGGTCCTTCACCAGCTCCATTGCCCTCCTTTGAACACTCTCCAATAGCTTAATAACTTTCTTAAATTGTGGCTCCCAAAACTGAGCACAATATTCAAGATGAGGCCACCCCAGTGCAGAGCAGAGTGGGACAATCCCCTCCCTTGACCGGCTGGTGATGCTTTGCCTGATGCCCCCCAGGACACGGTTGGCCCTCCTGGCTGCCAGGGCACTGCTGACTCATATTCAGCTTACCATGGACCAGGACCCCCAGGTCCCTTTCCATGGCACTGCTTTCCATCATCTTATTTTCCAGTCTGTACGTACCGCCAGGGTTGCCCCATCCCAAGTGCAGAATCCAGCCCTTCCCCTTGTTGAACTTCATATGATTAGTGATTGCCAAGCCCTCTAATTTGTCGAAGTCTCTCTGCAGGGCCTCCCTGCCTTTGAGGGAGTCAACAGCTCCTCCCAGTTTTATGTTCTCTGAAAACTTATTATCCCTTCCAGTCCTGCATCCAAATCATTAATGAAGATGTTAAAGAGCACAGGGCCTAAGATGGAATCATGTGGAACCCCACTTGTGACAAGTCACCAGTCTGATGTCCCCCTATTCACTATTGCCCTCTGTGCTCAGCTCGTGAGACAATTGCTCACCCACCACATGATGTGTTTATGTAGCTGGACAGTTTGTTCAGAAGGATCCTGTGACAGACAGTATTGAAAACTTTACTGAAATCCAAAAAGATTATGTCAGCTGGCTTCCCTTGACCAACTAGGTGGATTACCTTGTCATAGAAGGAAATCAGGTTTGATAAGCAGGGCTTCCCTGTCGTGAAGCTGTGCTGGCTGTGACCAATGACTGTGTTGTCCTTCAGGTGTTTTTCAATACTTTCTAGAATAATCTTCTCCATTTAAGGCTTTTGTTACACATCTTAACTGATATTCTGAACTGAGAGATCTTATTTTGTTTCTTATAAGCAGTTTCAGTCTGTATATTCAGAATTTCCAGCACTGAGTTCCCAGTTCTCAGTGTGACTAATTCACATCCTTGGTTCTTGCATGTTTATTTCACTGCACTTATGAAGTTGTCTCCTGTTTATCAAGTAATTAGTCTGCTCTTTATTTTCCCTCTAACTCTTCATCCAGCTTTTTGTTGCATGTAAATTTTATGAACATGTATTTGATAGACTTATTTTTCCTGGGTTTTTTTATTTCCCACTGGATCATTGATGTTAACTGAAAAAGCTCATCCAGAAATCTATTACTTTTTCAGGGTGAGAGGCTAACGTATTCTTATGTATTGTGTGTTTTATGTATCTCCCCTGGTCATGAGACTAAAGGTGTCCTGCTACATGAGCATAATTAATTGTCCATTTTGACAACTCTTTTGAAAACATTTAAAATTGCATACTTTCAGGATAAAAATTAAATTTTAGAATAATAATATGGAGATGAATGTGCATATGCTTGTGCAGATATTTGCTATATAGGGACATAGTGGCTATTAAATGACCTTTTTTTCCTGTTTTGTTTTGGGATTTTGTTTTTTTTGTTTGGGTTTTTGTGTTGTTTTGTTTTTTAATGCTGGATCACACCAACAGAATTTAAATTTACGAGTTTTTATTAGAGATTGGGGAACCCACATTTACAGTACTGGCTTGTAAACTGAAATCTGACTTTCTGAAGCACTTCACAATGTCATTTGAAACCATCTAACCTCTTTTACCTTACCATGCAAGAAGAGCTCTTAAGAGCACTTGAAAACTATTTTGAAAGTGCACTTAATAAGATAACCTGTCCTGACCAGGGGTTGTTAAGTGTCATGCAACATCACTCAGATAAAGCTCAATTAATGACCAAATATGAATGTACAATCTAATAGTGTATCCAATGTGACACTAAAAAATTATTGTAGTTTAAAAAGAAGTAATTTTACATAAATGCCAATTATTAGTGGATTTCTAAGAAGATAAAACATGATGCTGCAGTCATGTATGAAGTAAATTTTGCATTGTTAGTAGAATTATTAAAAAGAATTAAATGCTCTGTTAGAAACACCATAGCTGAGTTGTGAGCAGTTTATTGCTATCGCATTAGTCTAAAATATCATATGTGCCTATGAACAAATTGAAAAAGTTTTTATGGACAATTTGACAAACAACATTGATTGCAAACAGCACCAGAAGAGCTAATGTAACTAAATCAATGACTTTTTGCAATCATATACTAATTTCTCAAAATGCAATACTGAGAATGCTAACTTTCAACTCAAAAGCACTTTGGAGACTTCTGCTAGTTTTTCTCAGATTGTTCCTCTTCAGCTGCTGGTGTGCTCTGTATAACAGTTACAATGAAGAAAATGTATTCTCTGCTCTAATAAAATTCAGTTTCTTTCACTTCTTGTTTTCTGTAGTTTCAGCTCTCAGACAAACAGTGAGCATAGGAAGAGTCAAGTTTGAAAACATAGATTTCAGATATAGAAAATGAATTTTGAAGCCAATATCAGAAAGCAATTGGCCAGCCCTAGTGGACTTTAAGTATTCAGTTGTCAGGCATACCTTCAATTATCAGACTTGTTATTTTATAAACATTCATACATGATGATCCTAACTCATATCAGCTGTGCTATGATGTTAATGGAAATTTTCACACAAACAGAGAAAAGTGAACATGTGAAATCTGGAATTTTAGATAATGACCACACTCAAAATAGAAAGGTTTTCTTTCCAATAGGCCAAGCCTGCCCAGTAGACATCATGGGAATGTGAAATCTCTGAGCTAACTTTTGGTTAAAGCAGTATCACCATGATAGCATGAAATTCTACATGGACTAATTTTCCTTCTTCTTGACTGAACAAATTAGTTTGAGTGTGCTAAGTATATAAGCTAAATAGTTAAAGCTAGCCCCATTTTCTCATTATTGTATTATGTACTTGAATATAGCTATATTCAAATTAGAGAGGCAAGATCATATTCTGGTTATGAAATTTCCCAGGAGCCTGGATGTGTTACAATTTCTGTGCCATGTGAACATGACTTCCCTTTCAAATAATGTGGATCATGCATGACAGTAGCTCTATAAATTTGGATATAGTTATTGACCAAAGAACTGGCAACAAATCATCCAGAACAAACAGGATTTATGTAGGATCTTATACTGGTTAGTTACTGCTCTGTAAGTAATTTTTCACTGCAACATTTCTGTATAGAAAACATAACCAGTGAAGCAGTGAAAATCATAAAAGAAGGTTTTTAATTTATAGCTTCCCTACTATTACTAAGGTTGAGTAACTTTTATTATTATAAAAAAAGCTGGCTTTTAAAACACTTTTAAATCCCTTAGCTTGTTTGGGTTGCTATGAAATTAAAGCTACTGGGTAAAGTAGTGGGATTATCAGAAAAAAATCCTTGTGAACCTTAATTTCTCAAAGCACACATATTCCCACTTGCCATCAAATCTCTTTTAGTTTATTCATCCCAATTTCTTTTGTGCAAGTCCACCTTCTGTGGAGCTGTTGCTTCACTCTAACTGATCTTAGTCACTCGGCATTTATTCCAAATGATCATCTTAGTTTCTTTGGAACAACAGTATTGGAAACATTATGAAGGGAAGAGCTCAGTTCCATAAATCACTCATTGCTGAAAACAAGGACCTGTTTTCAAGTTGTGTGGTGCTGAAGGGAAAAACTGCTTGATTAACGTGGTTTAAGTCAGACCTGCATTGAAATCTAGTAGAAAGAAAGAAAGGAGGAAAGAAAGGAAAGGAAGGAAAGGAAGGAAAGGAAAGAAAGGAAGGGAAGGAAGGAAGGGAGGAAAGGAAAGAAAGGAAGGGAAGGAAGGAAAGGAAGGAAAGGCAGGAAAGGAAAGGAAGGAAAGGAAGAAAGAACCACTCTGGATTTTGGTGGTGTCCAGTTGATTCTCTTCTTGTTGTTTTCCCAGTAGTGAGAGTCTCAGCCTTGTCAAAGTGATGGTTGCAGCCTGGATCCATCGAGGGAAGCCCAGGGTGGTGAAGGAAGACTGGTGAAACACAGAATCCATAGGGGCTTTTATGATGCTTAGGCTAGGTGGAAGTGCCCAGGGTACCTCTACTGAGGCAGGAAGTTTTACACTGGATGATGTAATACTGGATCATGGAACATTTCAGGAGTCTTTGACATCTTCTAAGACATTACAGCTGCCTGTCATGCCAGCACTGTTGAGTCCATTATGTCCCATTATGTCCCATCAGGAGAGACAAATACCTTGAGCTTTCCTGTGAAGGTTCAGTACTACCCCAGAGGAAAGTTACCACAGCTGTCATTTGTGTAAAGACAAAAAAATACTACCTACCTCCCAGGATTTGCCTCTTTCCTTATCTTGTTCACCACCCTGCTTGTAGCCTGAGGTGATGGGTGTACATGTCCTTTGCACCTGGGAGGTTACTTTGCACATGATCAGCTTGCACCTTGATTGTTTGAGCCATTAACATTCCAGCCTCTTATAGTTGTGAATACATTCTTCTCCTGGGATAACTGGACAATAGTACCACTTTTATCTTATCTCAAGTTCCTATCACAGTCCAAATTAGTAGGCATAATCAGGGAGGGTTGGGCTGTAGTTATTTCTTTGCACAATTTGCTACAGTAGACAAAAGTCTTTCATTGATTTTGGCAATATTTAAGCCATTAACCATTTCAGTCTCTCACACAGCTAAAGGAACATTCATTTTGTCCCCTTATGTCGGTGTCATGACTGTCATATAAGTCAAGCTTAATTTAGCATAATTTATGTTCTATTTCTCTTATAAGGCACGTTCTTAGTAAACATATCTGTGAAAGAAGGTTCTTACATACTTCAGTATGTTACTAAAACTGAGGGTCCCTTGATCTTACATATATCAAACACAATAATTTTGCTTAACAACCCACCAGTCAACAATCAGATGTCTGGAGATAGGGAAGGCCCAGATTCTCCTAGGGTTGACATTGTCACAAGCAAATCTCTGCTATGCAGGTTCTACAGATTCTTTCATTATAGAGCTATGGCTTAATAAATGTATCTGTGTAAAGGCAGAGATCTTTTGTGAATATTCCATCTCCAAATGAACATTTCTAATTATGTCTAATACATTTTTTTTTTTTTTTAGTACAGCTTGCTGAGGCAACAAAATAATGTATCTATTTGTTAGCAAATTTTAAGTGAGTTTTCAGCACTTGATTACAGATCATCAAATGGCAGAGAGCTTTCCTAGCTTTTAGAGAGTACTATACTGATTTTTCCTTTCACCAATTAAGTATGTCATTATACAACTTCAATACTATTACAAGAATTTATTTATTCTTGACAAATAACAGATCTGTCCTCTGGGGCAGGAGAAAGTACTATTTCCAATCACTGCGTTGTAAGTAGAGCTGCAGCCCAGTATTTTGGAAATTATTCACGGCAGATTACATTAGTAAGTCAAATTGACAGATTCTTAACTAAGTATGCATTGCTAGTAGAACTGCTATAGAAGACATCAGAAAGAAACCAATCCAAGCTATGTTGTGACATGATTAATCTAATTAAATGCAATTTCAAGTTTGACTATAACACATTTGTTTCTGTGTTTGCCATTTTATGATTAACTACGAATAGCAGATGAATTATGGGAAGAAAAAAAATCACTGATGTTCTATTGATTTTTGTCCCTGCCACTTTCCCCTTTATGATGGATAAAATAGCCTTTTACTTGTTCTAAGAAAAATATTGTCAAACATTCCAAATGTTCAGCTTTATCACTGATCAATAATTTGAAATTATTTTAGTTGAAAAAGTTGTAAAAAATAAAAATTTTTAAAAGAGAACTCAGGGGTGAAGACAGCAATATATGAAAAATTACACTCCACTAAACTTGTCTTTGTTATATATCTGTGGAGGAAGGACATTGACCTGTTGGAAAGACTTGGGAATAAATGGTCCACTGCACCAAATCTAAGGTAGGATATGAGTTACCAAAAGAAAACCCCAAAAAACCAAACAAAAGAACAAATGCAATATCCTACAGTACCAATTGTTAATGATGTATTGTCATTTTCTATATCCCATATATCACAGACTTTTATAAGAAAGGGCATGAACAAATTGTTAGTCTGCCACAGGAAATGGAGGTACTCACAGAGATATTTCTGAAATAAAATTGTTGTTGGCTGTGAATAAGTGATTGATAAAGTAAATCTAAAGAAAGGTAATTAACTGAAGACTTAAAATATGCACATTGTTACATAGGTAAAGGACTCATTGACGTGGGTTGACTCACATACAGAATAATGAAGGAAAACTCCAGGTCATTTCACCCTCAGGACTTGATCCTAAGAGGGATCCATGATAAAAATCTCTCATCAAGCTCTTGCATTGTGTCATGGTTTAATGCCAGTCAGCAACCAAACCCCTTGCAGCTGCTCACTCACTCCCCCACCAGCAGGACCGGGGAAAGATTTAGAAGGTGTCTTGGTTTAAGACAACTGCTAGGGTGGATACTCCAGCAAATGAGCTCCCTCCCTTTTTATTAAAACATCTCTCACCAATATAGAGAGACAAAATGCAAGGCAATATAAGTGAAAAAGGTAACACTTTACTGAAAAGAAAAATAACAACTGTAACAATACAAACAAAACTGTTTAAGCCAATAATAGAAATTGTTCCTAGCCCCTAATCCATCTTACTGCACAGACAAGATGGTGGCCAACACTTGCCCTTCCACCCTTCCCCTTTCCTCCAGGAGAATGGAGAAATTACTTAGTATGGGTTCAGGTTATCTCTCTCCTTTTCTCTGGCACAGCCAGCAGGGACTGCAGAAATGGCAAATGGTGGGGCAAAAGCCGTGGAACAGCAGTTGTTACCATCATTCCTGATTGGTTCGGCCTTGGCCAGCGACCGATCCATGCGGGAGCTGACCGGCATTGGCTCTGGTGGACATGGACAAATATTCTGTCCGCTTCTCACAGAAGACATGCCTGTAGCCCTCTGCTACAAATGCCTGGACACACAGACCTGACACACTGAGATATTAAACAACTTTTTTTGCCTTCAATGGAAACCTCTCTTCCCACACTTCTTGAGTGGATAAACAGCAGGATGGGGACTGGGGGAGCAGAGTGCTTCCCACTGTAAGTAAAGATCAAGTTCATGACCACCTAAAGAAGCTGGACATACGTAAGTCTATGGGACCCAATGAGATGCATCCTGGAATCCTGAGGGAATTTTCTGATGTAGTTGCCAAGAACTCTCCATGATATTTGAAAACTCTCTGAAGGGAGCCTACAAGAAAAACAGAAAGAATATTTGCAAGAGCACGTAGTGACAGGACAAGGAGGAATGGCTTCAAACTGAAAGACAGTAGGTTTAGATTTGATATTAGGAAGAAATTCTTTACTGTGAGGGTGCTGAAACACTGGAACAGGTTGCCCAGAGAAGTTGTAACTGCCTTGTTCCTGGAAGAGTTCAAGGCCAACTTGGATAGGGCTTTGAGCCACCTGGCCTAGTGGAAGGGGAATTGGAACCAGATGATCTTTAAGCTGCCTTCCAACTCAAGCAGTTCAATGATTTTATGACAATACTGCAAATAAACAAAAAACCCCTGCTGTTTTCTTTTTATTGTATAAATATCTTCAAAAGATCTAAATGGCCCATTCAGTTCATCATGGTACAAGGCACAGATTGAACATTACCAAAAGTTGCAAAGCAAAACTGTTGGCAGGTCAGTCTTCTGACAGGACAAATGTAAACAGGAAATGAAGAGTGCTAGACAACTTGAACTTTTATCAAAGGATTCTGGAGCTAATAGTAAAGGTTCCTTAAAAGTAATAAAAGCAGGAAGCTGAATATGAAATGGTGGAGCTGCCTAATGATAGAAATATAAGAGGGGCTCTCAGAGATGATAGTATCCCCCCAAAAAACAACTCAGTAAATTCTTAGCTTTTTTCTGTTCTGGTGAAGCAATCTGAGGAGAATCCCACACCTGATGCACTTTTTTTGGTAACAGGTCAGAGGAGTTGGATTAGTTTGAAATAAATTTACAGAAAGTATTAGACTGAACGGATTTTTGCATAAGATCTTAGCAAATCAACAGGATTGGATGGTATTCACCAGGATGGTGCTCATATGTGAAATTGCACAGCAATTGGCCTGTCATCATGAGCAGGAACTCTGTCAGCATAATGAGGAACTGCCAGTACAACTCCCAGCCACAGAAAGTACTCTAGAGGGAATCTTAGCAAGTCTGACTTCTGCCTCTGGTTAGGTAATATGGTCTATTATGAAGAATACAGTATCAGACTGCATGGATAGAATTGTGTCTGGGGAAAGGGGAAGCACAGCTGAGTTAACGGAGAGAAATCCTGCCTTATTGATCTGCTGGAGTTCTTCAAAAGTATTGCAGTATGTGAACAAAGAAGAACCATGTACACAATATATTTGGATTTTCAAAAAGTCTTTGAGAAGTTATATGCTAAGGGTCATTAAAGACTTTTAATGTCTCAAAAGTTAGCATTCGTGAAGTTAATAAAAAAAAGAGACATAAAGTTTAGGATGATCAGCACAGACCTAAAATTAGATATTTGACTAAGTGAATTGCAGGATTGAATTGAGTACCTGAGCTACTTCTACAGTAAATATGGAGAATTAGGCACCAAAGAATTTAGATCTGCCAGTACAAAGAAGGAATAAGAAAAGGGAAACTTACTATAGGGTGGGAGATAGGGTCTTCCCCTAAAAGAGGAGAGACAAGTATTCATTTAGCAGAACAGATTGTTCTGATTTCATCTGGGAAAGAGTTAATTTCTTCTCAATAGTTGGTACAGTACTTTATTTAGTATGAGGATAATGTTGACAAGACACTGATATTTTAGTTGTTGCTGAGTAGTGCCTGCACTAAATCAAGGACTTTTCAGTGTCTCATGCTCTGCCAGTGAGGAACTGCAGAAGAAGCTGTGAGGGAGCATGGCCAGGACAGTTGACCGAAGATGGCCAAAGGGATATTGTAGCCCATCATGCCCAGTATCTAAATGGAAGGGTGGTGGCTGGGAGCCACTGATCACTACTTGGGATGTGATGGGTCAGTAGGTGATGAGCAATTATATTGTGCATTACTTATTTTCTTGGGGTTTATTCTCTTTCTCCTATTATTATTATTAATAAAAATAATACCTTTTACTTTATTTCAATTTTTAAACTGTTCTTTTCTCAATGCATGGGTTTAGCCTTTTTTTTCTAGTTCTCCTGGTTCCACTGGGGGGGGACGGAAGGGCAGAGAGAAGTGAGTGGCTTCTTGGTACTTTGCTGCCAGTAGAGGTTAAAACATGACACACATTTAGTTTAAAATATTGGAGAAGCATTTCTAGACAGAGGAAATATCTTCTAATTTTAGATATTTCTCATAATACAGTAAGAGTTCACAAAAGCTACCTTCCAAAAGACACTCAACAGTAACATTTTAGCCAAAACAGAAACAGAGGTGTTTGCAGATTTGCTTAAATACCTGCTAATTATTCAGCAACTGAAAGACTGAAATAGGAGGCTGAAGAACAGAAAGAAGAGGATCTACTTAACTATTTTCTTGCTTTGAGTATTCATACTATTACCTGCTATGTAAAGAACAGGGATGTGTTTATATTGAGACTATAGGACTTTCTTAACCTATATGATCATCATATACAAAATTACACAGAAAGAACCCTAACGAAGGTAAAATTCAAACTGCCATAAACTCCAGCTTATCTAGACACTCTACCTGAGGCTTGCCTTTCAGAACATTTAGTGCCTGGTGTACTTTATGCCAGCTGAATTCAAGTGTGTTTGGTATGTTTGCAATTCAGAGCCCAAGTGTCTTAGCTACAGGAGTCACTAAAAGAAGAATCTGCAGAAATTTGGAGCTGAGTCCAGAAACATTCATTAACTTGGTGTCAGAGGCATATCTTGGTAGCCAACAACTTTAAAATAATTTTATTTCCTCACTAATATTCCCTGCTTCCTCCACTATATACTGTACATATTTTTGTAATAATTGACAAAATGGAAACCCTGTAGGGAAAAAAAGCTTCCTTCAGTTTTATAAAATGTTTCATTGTTTGAAATTCACATTTGTAATAGCCCCTTGTTGCAATATGCCAAGCACAAAGTTATAAAAGTTAAGGATGTTAAGAAAGAAAAAGGCTTGTGTGCAGCAGTTACAGAAGGAAGACCTTATTAGTGGTTTTCAAGGGAATATCAGAGACAGCCAAATAAAAGTTCTTCCTGGAGACTGAGCTACTGGCTTTGCAAACTTATTCAAGTGAGAAATGCCTTTGAATGCCTGTATTCAGAAATACATTCTGAATGCTCAGAAATAGAGGTCACAGGTATATCTATGCAACAAAGCCAGGGAGACTATTCAGAAATGGAAATGAAGAATTCACACTCCATGGTTCGCAAAGCTTATGCATTAATCCATTCCTTGGTACTCTACACGCTCCAGCTAGCTCTCACCAAAACAAGTTTCTGCAGTAGGTGCTAGATCTAAGCCATGACATGCTGCTTGGTTTCAGTGTCCAGCTTGGTCCTCCTTCTTTATTAGTAGAACCTGTGTGTTCCATAGTCTTATGTGATTTGAAAATATTTTGAAAACAATATCTTGGATATAGGATCATAATTCTACAAGGCACACAAAGAGAAAACTTGATCAAGTGGAATGACAAGTACTTTTCTTTGAGGCAGAAACACATCTAGGAGTAATTTCTAGGTGATAAGTGCCAAGAACGATATTTTTTTAGTGTGTCTGAAAGTACAGGTGAGGCCTGACTCTTAATGAGATGGATAGTACAAACATTGGAGAGATCTATCCAGACCTAGTCTGAAAAAAGATGGCACCTTGCTTAAATCATAAGTCCCAGATTTCATGCCAATGTCAGGAAGCATGATCTCTGCCACATTTTACTGCAAGTGGGGTGATGTTGTCAGGGTTTTTGAAGTAATGAAGGACTAATCATTCTGTATTCAGACTCAGAATTATCACAAAACTTTAATGATCCATAGCAAAACTGCCTTTAGAGGAATGATGTTGTACTTGCCTTCAAAAATCCTCCTCATCCTACATTGTGTTGTATTTTTAAATACCACTGTGATCTTAGTGTCCTCTGCCCATTCATTGCTGTTTAGTAGGCTGCTGCATCCAAGCTAGGTAAATTAAGCTTTTTTTTTTTTTCTCAGATATTGACTGAGGTGGCTAGCAAGTGTGTACAAATCATGACTGTATAGTCTAGGTTCATTAGCTTCTTAAACTCCTCGCAACTTTTGCTTCAGTGGTTATTAAATGTAAAAAGTTCAATAAATTACTGTAAAGACACAGATATAATCACCACTGCCAATTGTAAAACAAATTACATAAAACAGTTAAAAATCCTGAAGAATTGATAGTTGATTGCCTGTATCTCTTATGACTAAAAAATAATCTGACCTTTGTTATATTTCCTGTGAGTAACCAAACAATAGAGTGAGATAATGCTGCCCTTAGGGCATTGAGACCATGTGAGTGACAAATGCTCTATTCAGCACACATGTGCAGGGCCTGACATTTTCCCAGCACCATTAATTGTCTATCATTTTTCTTTTATGTTTTAACAGCTCCTTAAATATGGCAGGACTAGACATGCTTACCCTGAGAGAACATTTCTCTGAATTGATGGATGTAAAACATGTACAACACACTGACACTTGAAACTTTGCAGATTTCCTAAAGCAACAAGGCTGTTAAAGGTAGGGCAAAGTTGATTAAGTGTGGAAGCATTAAACTTTTAATGATGTCTCATTGATACCCTACATAATTGTTGCTATATTCAGTCACTGTCTCTGTAAGTGCTCCTTCATTATTCAACAGGCCAAGGTACTTTGTGAATGCCATCAAAATCAAATACAGTTTGGCTACTTTGTGGGGCCAATGAGGCAAAGAATTAACCTCCAACTAATTTCCAAAGTCATTTACTCACTGATAGCTTAGCACATTTACTTCTGCAGACACTGTATATTATGGACCATTTACAAAAATAGAGTATGAAATAAGGTATGGGAAAAAAATAATCTGAGCAATAATAGGGAAACTGTTGGGGTAATTGTTAATACATGAACATTCCAAATAAATGTTGCAGATTGAAGATTTTAGGGCAAGAGTTTATACATGAGAATTAATCTGCCAGACAAATTTTCATTCACTTTTAGGAAGTCGGTGCACTTGGTTGACTTAGCTAAATACGTTCATAATTACTTACAAACCATGGTCATCCAGTTATCTAATTGAATTCGTTACTGTTGAATATCATAATGGGACTAATTAAAGTTATTGTATTGAAGGAGGGAGATTGTGAATTAAAGAATTGCTTAGAAGATGCTTGTTTCCACTAAGCTTCAAAGGGCTTTCTTAGGCAATCATTTAATTCATCTTAATGAGAGCATCTTAGAGAAAGGGCAAGATGATAATCCAAAAAGGCAATCTTCTTTTTTCTCCCTGAAGAAGGTGACTGTACAATCTGTGGAACATCTATGACATTTAGACAAATGACTGTAACATTCTTAAGAAACCTTTTTTTCCATTAAATTCTTCCATTAAAAACTCACCTGAAGTCAGGGGTCTACTGCTTCTCTGATAGAAGAAAAGTATGGAACAAGTGACTAGGATTAGGCTTCATAGATTGATTTTGTACACTAAGTAAATTCAGTGTAAACACACTGTATATGTGGCCTATACTTTCACAGAAATAAAAGTTATTTCTATTCATAAACAAACACATTTTCTATATTGACTCAGGCAATAATATTTGTGAAGACAGTATGTCTAAGGCATGAAAATGGGCATTAAACTTCTCCACAGAAAGTGAAAAAGGAACAGAATGGGAACAGTCTCAACAAATGACTGTGCAGTAAAAATACACATGGTATTTTGTGGCCAGTGATGACTGCAGGAAAAAGTGAGTTTTCATACTATAAACAATCTTGTCACCACAGCCACTAGCGGGAGACCCTTCTCAGTAGCCACTGTCTACTCCGTGAAAAGCCTACAAAGATCCTATAGTCTGTGATCACTCTCAGAATTACTGTACTGAGGCTCTCTGGTGCTCCCAGTATCATCTTCCTGTTGGAGTCATCCTGACTGTCATATACAACACAGGTCATATTTGTGTTTCAGCACAAATCATTGTTGAAACACAAAGAGATGGCATCTCAAGCATTTTTGGGTGCAGAAGTAGATGGAAGCTAAATGTTTCAGTCTGAACACAACTATGTCACATTCCAGCATGTGCAGATCCTTTGTAATGCACTATGTACAAATTACTGTGCAGTCAGGTCCCTACAAACCGGTTGCACCTTGCAACAAGCACAACAAGCACTGGAAAGCACAGTGATCTTCAAAGGAATAACATACCCAAATACTCCATTGCTTCTGACACACATATCAAAGTGTAGTCCATTGGATAGGATTTAGGAATATTACAGTCAGAGAAAATATTATTCCATAGTACTGCAAGATCTCATCCATCACCATGGGATCTTTGTGAACACAATCAGTCTGACTATGTGTGGTGCCTGCATGTTTCAGAATGCCAGTAACTTCCCCTTTGAACAGTCTGTCACCTATGTTCAACTGCACGAATCGAGCATCAGCAACCTGCTGATGTTATCTACCATTCTCCCCTTGCTGCAGTGACTTATGCAGTACAGAGCCTCTGAATACATTCTTCACTCCTGCTAGGTGTTCACTGACTTTTCACACACTGAAACATTCATAAAAATGTTTTTTATTATCAGCTGTATTCTTAAAGGGAGAGTGATGTCAAGTACACATTTGACAATGCATCACTTTTACAATATGCAGAAGTGACAAAACAAAAATGCTTGTTGCAAGTAGCACATACAAAATCAATTAGGTTATGGAAAAATAAAACTTTTTTTTAATAAAGAAATCTTTCATATTTGATTTTTTGGAAACAAGTAAGATATTAGTATTAGCATGGTCAACACCTGCATTATGAGGTTAGCAATTTTATATACAAATGAAGAATTAGAGACAAACTTGGTCTAATAATTTTTCTTTCCATAGTACAAAGATTTGATTTCAACTTCAGCAGAAGACATACGGAACCAGAACTTTTTATGAAAAAAGCCACAAAATACTTTCATTGTTAAATAGAAAATCTTTGAACAATTTAGATTTGAATTATTTGTGCTTTGCTTCATACCACTGTGACAGAAGTTTTGATAGTGTTTTTACCAGGAATGCAGCATCCTTATGACCTTCAGAGGATTTGAAGCAGATGACATGCACCACATATGGGTTTTTAAGTTTGTGTAGACAAAGATATGCTTCAAGAGAATGAAACAGAGTTTTTAGCATCAGTTTCAACTTGATGAGCAACCTTCATTTTCACAGCACTCACTTAAAGGCGAAATCACTCACTTCTTAAATTGATTAACATAGATTCAATACCACAAGAAAATAAAAGACAGAGTCTGAAAATGTGTCTGTCTTTAGCTTTAAAACACATGGTCCAGATTCACAGAAGCACTTGATGTGCTTAGAGTAGGATGTGGTGGAATGTACAGTGAGATATCTATATTTATATTTAATAACTTATAATGTAGAATGATACAAATGTTTTATTTTATAATAGCGTATATATATATATATATATATATATATATATAAATAAACTGTATCATTAATAGGAAAATATATAATCAGAGAAGGAGAAAGACTATGCAATTCTTTAATAAGGGTAGCCAGTTCTGAAAAGAGTCCTTGCTTCTGGGCCTGCTAAAACATTTTTTGTTAGACCTATACTGGACAGCATTCATAAACAAGGCACCAACTGTTCTCTCCCAGATGAGTCCCCTCATCACTCATGTGCAGACTCAATTTAATTTTTTTCTGTCTCTGTGAAGTTTGAATATTTACCTTCATCCTTCTTGGAGTAGGATGGATATTATCTTTTTCTCTAGTGTAGTAGATTAGATTTTTTTTTCCCTTATTTTTGGGAGTCAGAATTTAGCTTTATATACTTCAAAGATTTTTCCTAAGTGAATGACTTATGTGTCTAAACCCAGGAAAGACTACAGGCTTAGAATCCCAATCTCACATAAGTTTGTAAACCTACCAGAAGCAAACCTGTAGAAACATGTGGCACTTTGATGGCTCTCTTCCTGCTCAGCTTGCTTGTGTCTTTGAGCCCCAGTTCTACATGTCCAGCTTGCCCCTTGAAAAACATCAGGATTTCAGAGCCCCCTCTTGCAATTACAAACAAATTCTGCTTCTGAAGATGACTGGCTGAAGTTATTACCACACTTAAGTGCTTCTGTGGAGCTGAGAAAAAAAGAGAATTTTTATTGCTATTTCTACTGGAAGTCAGTAAGTGAAACAAAATCACATGCAGCTGCACAGAATGCTTTTGGAAAAAGAATCTGCTGAATTAATGTGGTATATTTCATGAAAACCTTCCCAAGCGTATCACTGCTTCTTTTCCCTGATGGCAGGACGGAGGCTTGTTAATTGAACTCAATCTATTTAGTTTATCCAAGAGAAGGTTAAAAGGTGACTTCATTATGCTATTTAAGTAGCAGTGTAGGGAAGACATTTCTGGTGGTAGATGCATTTTTAATCTAGTAGGGAAAGGTGTAATGAGATCCAGTGGTTAGCAGAGGAGGCTAGAAAAATTTGAAGTAGAAATGAAGAAACTTTAATGATGAGAGTAATTGATCATTGGGAAAACTCAGCAAGAGATGAGGTGGGTTCTTCATCATTTGAAGAACTAAGATTGGATAACATTCTTAAAAATATGATGTAAGTCAAATAGAGATTATAAGTATAGAAATTGCCCTCTACAACTCCTTGCCCTGTGTCATTTAAGAGGCTGGGCTAGATCATCATTGTGATACATTTTATACTTAAAATATAGGAATCAATAAGTCAGAGAAATAAGAAGTAAAATTCAAGTCTCTGTACTTACCTGGAGTTACCTCAGCAGCTTCTTCCAACAACCTGATTTGATGGCTCACCCTGTTTTTTCTCAATAATGTTTCAACAGCTGCTGCCTCGCTACTAGAAGACTAAAAGCCCCAGGCTCTTTCTGCATATCTGTTACTTCAGACTTCTTACTCCATACACTCACTCTTTACATGATTTGAAGATGGCAGCCAGGACTGAAACTATTGCCCAAACTAAGAAGATGTATATCTCACAGAGCAAAAGTCTTTATGGAAGTACAGATATAAAGGTACTAGACCTTTTCTATCCACAGACTGACAATATTTTGACAGGTATTTACAACCTCTGAATCTTCCAATTCAGGTGAAAATGTAGGTTTACATTGTTTTTAAATTTAAGATGAAGTATCTGCCAGCTCCAATCTTTTTCCCACTGCTAATGAAAACAAAGTATACAGGGAAAGCTGACAACCCACGTGTGGGATAGAAAAAAAGCACAGACTACCTTATCTGTACATCTCTAGAAATGCCAAGAATATTCTATCATCATATCTTCTTCACTTAGACAATCTAAAGGGAGGCTGAAAATATCCTGACCTCTGCAGAAGATGTAGCTGTTGCTGTATTAACCAGAAAGGGATATTACTGACAAGATACATTAATATTAGTTGGTGTGATATGGCTTCTGGAAATAACCATTTCTTATTTCATTAGTCAAGAAAAAGCCAGATGAATTCTTCCAGATACTATTCAAATCTGATAAAAAGGACATATTTAAAATACGTTAATCTTTTTCTATTTGTGAATCTTCAGTCCAAGAATTTATGCAAATGGAATAGAAGACAGATGAATAAAGAAAAACAATGTTGGGAAAAAAGGCAACTTCTGCATTAGCAATGTATATAATGTAAGATCCTGCTGGGTGTCTCGGTGACGGTCTAACCTTAATTATCCTTGTAATTGTCCAGAGCTATTAAGGCTGTCCATTCTGGGATACCTGTTTCCCTTTTCTTCTAGCTGAGATAAATTTTCAGAACTGAGACATCTCTTAGAATTATGCTGTTTAAGGAGCAAGAAAAGATGAGGATTGCACATATGCAGCTCTAGGATTTCATGTCTCTCCACCAATGCTGCACTTTTTTGTTCATACAACCCACCTACCTCCATACCATTCATCCCTGCTCATTGCCTTTTTGCTGCTAACACTTTCAGAAAGAGATCAGCACTATGTAAAATGTACAATAGGGAATGAGGACACTTCTCAGAACAACAGAAAAAGTATGTTATCACTCACGAGTTCAAAACTTAACAACCATTTAACACAGAGCTACAGGTCATAGTGTTACTGAAATGCCCGTGTGGCTCTCAGCTCTCTGCTTTTCCCCAGCATGATAGCCAGTTCAGTTGATTATAGCATCTTGTCATTTGGGGTTCTCATGCTGCTCAGAGCTAATCTCATAATTTTTTCATGAATGTGGGTTGTTTGAGAATTTTTCTAGGCTAAGGGGCTTTCACTCAAAGATGTTATTTCTTTAAAAGAGACAAAGAATTGTGGAACTGTACATTGCAGTGTATCACTGAACAGCTTTACAGTGTTATATGGGCAAGGGGGCTATTTTAAGTAAGGTACCCTACTGCTGCAAGAAAAAATATGGTTTTCTTAATGTCTCCATAGTTCTAAATTGTATTTCACTTGCTCTGTAGTGGTGTCATAGCCACATGATTATGCTTTCCATGTGTTTTCAGTCTAGGGTTTTACTTTGTTGACAAGCAGGTAGCTCTTCTGGGTCTTGATAGGAAAATAATAAGAATGTGAAATAGATTTCATTCCTTCTTATGAATTATTTATACAACAATTCTATTGAAATTCAGTTAAAGAAGATAAAATTAGTACTAGAACACATTTAGGACCCAGCTTGATTTTTAGATTCCAAGGTGAGTGACATGACCAATTATTCAACAAACCCATACATGTCTTCTGGTTTCCATTTCTGCAAAGTTTATTTGTTATGAAATGTATGTGCATCTGGGAAACACACAAAAAAAAGATGGAATCCCACAAGGCTGCTTCAACAGAGGACGTCTGTATTATAACAAACTGCAGAGACATCAATTTGATTATGTGAAAACTCCCTGCTGCATTTTGATATTCTGATTTGAAGGATACCAGGATCTGCAGCCTGGCTTTTATGTCATCAAATACTGTTCTGTGGCTGAGATGCTTTTCTTGGATGGTAGATCTGCATCAAACAATGAGTAGACAACCATGTGTGCCTTGAATGTAGTCACTGATGATAATGAATTTCCTTTGTAACAGAGCTTTTTAGGGGACTGATTACACCATTTTTCTGAGATAGTAATTTGCACGAGCTAATCTGAGAAATTACCTTTTTTTTTTTCCCCTTTTTTTGCTTTAGAAACTAAAGATAGCTATTTTGCACCTAAAAAACCAAAGAGTTTTCTTCCAGCCTCCTTGAGCCTTGCGAGTGTTGAAATCCTTTTTTTTTTTTTTTTCCTGCCAGATGATATTAAATGGATCCATTCATTACTCCTATGATTTTGTCAAATTTATAATGGCAGAAACCAGCAACAGGATCGAATATTTATTATGCTTTCAATGTTTTCTAGCTACTTCTTACCTCTTTTTCAATCAAACCCAACCACAATTGAAAAATTTAATTCATGATTTAGTTAAAGCTCCACATCATAATATTTTCAGTACAGAAACATCTGTTTTTGAAACTTTTTTAAATGTGAAAATAGCTTTCCCTGGATAAGGCTAAATAACATGACATTAAAATATTTATACAAATAATAGAAAAGCATATTATGGAATACAAGTCAAAGCTCAGAATATTTGTATTATATTAAAGTAGTAACTTCCATATGTATACAATTGCTCAAGATAAACTTATTGTTCAGATTCACACTTCGTAACATTATTTTTCACTTTTAAAACAATCTCTCAAGTCTTGGTGTAATTTTGTTATTAGCCATCATTCAGTGTATGGCAGACAGCCAGAGAAGCACTCAATAACATTTCCGCAAAATGAAAACTGATATATATGTAAAACTAGAAAATTAATCATCCACAGAATCTGTTTGTTATGAATTTGCATGTTGCTCTATACTTCCAAATGGTAAACAAAAATATCTTTGGGACTGCTGTGTTTTGGATGATATCCATCTGTATCTTTGACACTGGCAATCTCTCTCTTATGCCTTTGCATTCATTGCATTTTTGAGGCATTAACTTTCCTTCTTAAGGATAATTTTGTTGACCATAATCTTCTATTCTGAGCAACACAATATTCTTACCTTAATTAGTAGCATTTCTAAATCACTTTTCTTTCAAAAGCATTGTTTATAAAGCCTACAGTTATATTGTAATAATGACACTGCAAGCACTGATACATAGTGTCTGCTGGATTGTTAAAACTACAAAATAATAAATGCTCATTGCTGTGGCTATTTATTGCAATAATGTGTATGGTACTGGCTTGAAACAAAGTTTGATATTGTTGCCGTAAGAAAGGGGAAAAAAACTTCCAAGACAACTTTATGTGGGTAAAGTAGAGAAGAGTTCTTTTACTT
>JAWWTY010000037.1:23258610-23299149 GCA_035222235.1 Margarornis squamiger
CCTTTCACCAGCTTTGTTGCCCTCCTCTGGACACATTCAAGGACCTTCACATCCTTAAACCGTGGGGCCCAGAACTGCACACAGCACTCCAAGGGAGGCTGCATCAATGCTAGACAGAGAAGGATAATCACCCCTTTTGTGCAGCTGGTGATTCTGTGTTTGATGAACCCCAGGATGGGGTTTGTCCTCTTGGCTATCAGCTGTTGATCGTGCTACCAGCCAGCACCCTCAGATCCCTCTTTTCAGGACTGCTCTCCAGCTAATCCTCTCCCATTTTATACTTGTGCCAGGTGTTGCTCCATCCTAGACACAGAATCTGACATTTGGACTTGTTAAATTGCATCCTAGAAATCATTGCCCAATGCTCCAATCTATCTAGATCCCTCTGCAAGTCCTCTCATCCCTCAAGAGTAAGTAATTTTCTTATGAACACATTTACTGTGTATCTATTAGGGCAAAATATGTAGAAATCAATCAGGTTAGTGTGCTTTTATGCTTTTTAGGTGCACAGATTTTATGCAAAATTGTATAGGATTGTATCTTTCACTGAGAATAAATCCTAGCATGAACATCAACTTTGTCCTTTTTGTAAAGACTTGAAATTACAGATTGATTATCATGAACATACATGATTTATGGAAAGCAGAGTTATCAAAGCTTATGCTCTTCTGCAAGCTATACGAAATATCTATTATATAACTTTTTGCTGTCTGCTGGAAATATTGCATGTCAGACACCATCAAGAGTAGTAGCTTAAACTTCTAATACTTGCAGTTTTCTGCACTATATTAAGGTTTAAAATAGCACTTATAGTTTCATTGACCATACTTTCATTAACATCGTGCAGACCTCTTTATATTTCCATGTTTGGGTCCTGGAATACTTATTGGGAAAAAATTTGTTTTCTATAATCAATTCAGTGGACAAATTCCACTGCTTTCTTTAAGCACTAGCACCTGCAAGGGTGACTTCCCCACTTTTAAAGTGTTTTCAGTTGTATACCAAATTTATCATAGTCTAGAAATAGCCAAGCCACTTGAGGGCTTGCTTCTCCCCACATTTCACTATTGAGTGCAATTCTGATCTAATTTACACCAAAGTATGAAATTTAGGCTAAAAACCAGTAAAAGTATGTTGCAAGAGAAAAAAATAAAGCTAAATAAAATAATATGAAGTAAAATCTGAAGTTTAAATCATGCATAGATCCTTTTAGCAAAGGCAGAAATGCTTTGGTAGGACTCATTTCATCTAACATTAATAATCTAAAAGTTAGATATTTGGAATAAATTAAAATATTACTTTTCAGTGAATGAAACATGGTGAATAACTAATGAAGATGATTTATACCACCCTAAAAAAAATCTGAGATAGGTGGATAAAATTTGCGACTGAAAACTCTGAAAGTGACAGTGTATTTCCAGTAGAGAATACCTAAACATCCCAATTAGAGTGGAATAGTTTTCAACGTGTTTTGTATTAATTGTCTAAAGGTTGGACTTTTTAGTCCAACATAATTTTCTCAATTCTATTCATTACAGATACGAAAATAGTTTAGGATAGTGGGGGTTTTTTTCTGCCTACCTTAGTAACCTAGATGGAGATACAGTCATAGAATCATTTAGGTTGGAAAAGATCTCTAAGATCAAGTCCAACCACTGATCTAGCACTGCAAAGTCCACCACTGAACCATTTACCTTAAAGGGTAATATCCTATCCAACTATGAGCCATGGATCACAGTATTAGGAACTAGTAGTTTGCAGTGTGGCAGAAAATGGATTTGGAAAGATTACTCATTTGACTCAAACCGTAAAACTTAAGAAAATAGAACATTTCCTCTGGTAGTGTATTAAGTAGTGAAATTATGCACTTTGAAACAAAGTAGACAGTAGCTGGCCAATAAAAGGAAAGTTAAAAAAAAGATCCAAGCAGCCAGCCTTGATGCAGAAACCTTGAAGCAGAAACCAAGATGGTGAAGAAGGTTGAGGAGCCAACGAAGTATCTTTCTTATGTTTTGCTAGCTTTATAAAGACAACAAAACTTCAAGGGGGTGGCTGTAAAAGGCTGATAAGGATATTAAGACAGAGTAATAGATCCATGTGCAAATCATCCACATGACCAAATATCTTGTGCCCCATTAAATTTGATTTTAGATTTCTGAAATTAGAGTAAATTCACTCTTACTTTTTTTTCCCTCTATTTTTCAAAAATGTTTGAGCAAGCTCACCATTTTCCTGGAATCATGATGGATTTTTCTTTGAAAAGAAAGTCATCAGACTATCCAGACTATTAGATATAATTCAAGCAATAGCATTAAGCCACAGAATGGTTGGAAGGGACCTTAAAGATCATCTAGTTCCAACTCCCTTGCCATAGTAATGCCACCCACTACATTAGGTTGCTCAGGACACCATCCATCCTGGCCTTGAGCACTTCCAGGAATGGAACAGCCACAGCTTCTCTGGAGGGCCTGTTCCAGTACCCCACCACCTTTATAGTAAAGATATTCTTCCTAACATCTAATCTAAATCTCTCCTCTTTTAGCTTAAAACCATTTCTCCTTGTCCTATCACTATCTCCCTATGTAGAAAGTCACTGTCCCTCCTTTTTAAAAGCTCTTCTTTTGATGAAGTCCAGGATATGCTTGACTCCCTGTTCTGCAGGCACACATTGCTGGCTCATGTCCAACCTCATATCCACCAGCACCCCCAAGTCCTTCTTGGCAGTGCTGCTATCAATGAGTTCACATCGCAGTCTGTACTCATGTCTGGAATTTTCCCAAGCAGGTGCAGCACCTTGCGCTTGTACTTGTTGAATCTCATGAGTTTCTCTTGGGCCCAGTTCTTAAGCTTGTCCTCTGGATGGCATCCCTTCCTTCTGTTGTGTCAACTGCACCTCTCAACTTGGTGTCATCTGCACACTTGCTGAGGATGCACTCGATCTCTGTCTCACTGTCTCACTGCCTATGTAATTAATGAAGACATTGAAGAGCACCAATCCCAAGACAGAGCCGTCAGGGACACCACTCATCACAGGCCTCCACCGGGACATAGAGCTTAGTGCTCGCAGACCACAAATCTCTCTTTGAGTCCATCCAGCCATTTCCTTATCCACCCTTCAAATTCATGTCCCTCCAATTTGGAGACAAGGATGTCATGTGGGACCGTGTGAGAAACCTCACACATGTGTATAACAACAAACAATACAACAGCTGTTGGGCCTATATTACTGAAAGTGGTACGTTAGTCAGAATGCTTCCTATCCAGAACTTCCAGAATCTGATTCTTATAGTGAGTATCTAAACTACAACACCTAAGAGACGATCCTCATTTAGACATTGGAACTCTATTATTGTCTAGACAACCCTGAAGGACTCAAACACTAAAATTCTTTGTTACAAGGACTTTAGAATCTCCACTAGGCAAGCTGAAATCTATGTATCATCAAACGCAAAGTCCTTGAATCTTTATACAGTTTTTATCTACAAAGGCAATGTGGCTCTTGCACAGTCTTTTCTGTCATTATTTGTCTTTGGCTGACCATAACATTTCATTTTTCAAAATAGAAATAAGGGTCTCTGCAGAAAAGAGGTAATTTATGAAAATAATATAATCCATTTTTTTAATGAATAAGGGAAGGGGAGAGGTTACAGTATTTGGTCTTTATCGTAGCTTTTCACAGTCTCATAGTTCTTTTCTCTCATCAATATTGCGAGGGAGAAGGGACTTGTGAGACTAGAAGAACAAGACAAGAAAGCCTGTGTGGCTTTATCTTAATCAGATCCGAGCTCAATCTGTCTGCAAACACTGAGGGGAAGATCTGTTCCATAATTTTAAATTACTGATTGTAACACCAAAATGCTGTTTACAACTTCAAGTTACTAAGTATGAAATTCATGTAACTTTAGCCATTTAAATCTTCCATATCTAGACCATGCTTATCGTCTAAGAGACCTTTTCCAGTCAATGAAAGTAAAAGAGGTCCCTTCAAGCTGATCCGTCCCAACTACCTTAGACACAGTTTCTATGCTGTGGTACTATGCCCTCTTCAGTAACTACAACAGCAGGGCTAGACAAGCAGCACAGGCTAGACACATAACTTTTTAGATGTCTACAGTCAAGTGTGATTAATCTCATACTAAACCACACAAATATAATGGGTTTGAAAGCATGAAGATAACGACAGTGAGAACTAACTCCATTAACCTCAGAGTGCATAAATAAACTGTTAGCTAGGGGTCCAAAACTGGCAAGGCTCCTGCAGCTTTGTGTCCTTGCATCCACCAGCAGTTATGCTGGGTATGTGTTCCCAGCAGACACATGCACACAGGCACACCTGGACTCCCCTATGTACCCCATGCTGAAACACACACCACTGGACACATGGATATGTGCACATGGGGACACACAGCACTCATGCAGACATAAGCAGCATCCACGGCCTCAACCACTCACCAGCACACACATACATGCCCTCACACACATATATGCCCTCATGCATATACATGCCCTCACACACCTGCTCCAATTCCAGCTGCTGTCTTGCCGTGAACACATGGGCCCCAAGCCCTGGTCCCATTCCAGAGGCTGCATTTAGAATCCCAGACAAACACATGCACATGCACCTACATGCAAAAGAGCCACTCAAATGGTCACTCAAGATGAGATTGACTCATATTGATGGTTTCACACATGGATCATGGAGCTGAGGATATCCTGGGACAGGCCTGGGAGTAGCCTGGGCAACAAGTTTCCTTCTCTGAATCCCTAATTTGAGTTCCTGTCTGTCCTTGTTTCTCTCTACTACCCTGGACTGATGCAGATAGGCTTTTGAAAGGCTTATGGCTCCTTTGGTGGGACAAGCCACATCAATTTGTAAGTTGAGAGCTTTACTAAAGAATCTTGTATTCAAAATCATACTGCTATTTTGAATGCAAAGTGTTGTAGACACCGTAAAATTATTTCTAGAAAATCCTTTGAAGTCTAATGGCAAGAAGGTGAAAAAAATGTTTCAAATTTCATACACTGATGGATGCCTTCTCCAGCTAATCTGAAAGTGGTATTATTTAAATAACAATGAATGGTAATTTTTATAGTCTATTAGTTATTGTGTGAGAGCATATAGCTCTCTGGAATCACCTGAATAGATCTTCATAGTTAGCCAAATCCAACGTCACTATGATGCCTAAAATCCTGCAAAAGAGTTTCAAAGCAACATTAGTGGAGAGAGAGAGTAGCCCCTTTATTAGAAGCTTCCAAGGTGCACAATAAACAAGTGCTTCAGCCAGGTGTTACAGTTTTTATAACTTTCAGTAACTAACATACTTGTTATCTATAGCCAACCCATGGTACCATTTTCCCTGGTGCCCACTCTCAGAACTCCTCAGAAGTGCCCCTTGGGGCCCCTCCCAGGGCTCTGAGCAGACTCTTCTGTTTTGCCTATAAGCTGACTTATTGCCGCTGTTGGAGTTCCTGCAGGTGTCCTTCAAAACAGTGTGTCCTCAGTAATGTGTGTCTAACAGAACTTCAGGAATGTGTGAGAAAGTGCTCAGTAACTTCTAAATACCATCAAAAATGTGAGAAGCTTTGGGAAACTTATTTAACTTATATAACTCTATGAAAATCACAAAACACACACTGAAATCCTTAGGCATCAACTAGTCTCCTCAAAGAGACTCCCCTGAACTAAAGTAGTGATTTCCAGTAGTGAAGTCCTGATCGTGATCTCAGATTGCTTACAAAGATGCTAATGCTGGCTATCAGTGCAACTGTTCTTAAATAGGATAAATTCATCAAAACCCAAAGTAAAACTTGTTGCTCTCAGGAAATAAAAGTATATCAGAGAATATTTATTTTTTTTTTCTTTTTTAGCATGAAAGGTGCTTAACAAGAAGGTGATGGGAGTTGTTTTGTACAGTTTAGACCAATTCTTGATCAGATATTTTGATCTGATCAAAAGCACACTCATTGTTCAGCTCTGAATGTTGAAATACTTTTCTCTGGGAAGTCTGCTGTACTGATTCCTGTACACCCAACAAGGTTTATCAAAAACACTAATAATGACAATGTGAAGATTCATAAGAGATAAAAATGGTGGTGAGTATTCTACAACACATTTCAAAAGATAATGAATGAAAATAATGTAAGGGAGCAAAGCTGGGTTAAGATTTCCAATGCACCACTGTCTTGCATATGGTTTTAAAAGGAAAATGACTGCAAAGTGCTGTATAGTTAGTCTGCATTAACCTAGCTCAGTTATTCTTGGACATTCATTGTAGATCTTTCATGATTTTTCTTATCTGAAGTTGTCAAATTTAAGGCAAACCTGTTTGAAGTTATTTATGCACTTGTATTAGCCTTACTGAGCCACTAAAAAACCTTTGACTCTGCAATTTTGAGGCAGACCAGGGACAATATTTTCAAGTTTTTTAATATTTTCAAGAATCACTTTTATTTCCACCAGGTGTTCATGGACTGAATTCTTGATTACTGATTGCTTTGCCAATGTAAAGGGTGTGTTTCTCTTCTTCTGGGTGAGTAGGTTAGTTTGAGTGATACTGTATTTAAACTAATATAACATTGCAAAGATAGATAGGAGACTACCTTCAAGTGCATGTTCCTTACTTACTTGTCCCACAGTGCACACACACTTCAGTTGATCTACCAATTGCCAAATACTGCTGAGAGGCAAATAAAATTGCTCTGAGGTATAGATAACAGCCCCAGCTTTACTCTTGGAAATCTCTTGTGGAAAGCAAGAGTGGCATCTGAAGCAACAGATTACCAACTCAGAGAGACTTTGAGAAGCCAACATTGATGACAGAAATTACCTGTAAAGAAAAAAATTACCAAAAAAATCAGTATCATCTACAAAACTAATCTGCAAGGAACAGTCGTAGCTAATCTGCTAGGAAAAAAACCTCTCTCAAGTACTAGAATTGCAAAATATTTTTCTTATTTTTGATTTATTACTGTGGGAATAGAATAGCTTATTTGAAGTGTCATTTTGTTTTCCTTTGGGAACAATGCCAGAAAGGATCTTTAGTGATTTGTTGTCATCTGTGCTAGATATGGGAAGGCACACTTAATAACCTAAGAATAGGTTCTTAATGCATTGTATCAGAAGTATTAAATCCTGCATGCAGAATAAACAGATAAAAAAAAGTCAAAACTAAACTACAGCAAAGTGCTCCTATATTATGTAAAAATATTTCTTTCCCTATTTTTTAAGAATTCAAAAATTTTGTGTCACTACAAATCTGTATTAAATGGCAAATTTTCTTAGTGAATGGAAATAAAAACATGGAGAAAATTATTTGAAGTGTCTAAATTCTCGTATAGAGGCTTCAAACAAAAATTTAAATGAAAATTTATGGAGATTGTACATGCAGAAATTATTCTTTTCATTTCATTTAGAATTTAACTTTATAAATGAGAGCCAGACTTCAAAAATATTTGGAATGTATAATTTAATCACATCCTGTACTAACTTTTGTCTCCATAAAGGGAGAGATGTGATACCCCTTAAAGGGGTGACACCCCAGAGGAGGCGACAGTACCTCTGATTCAGTGGAAATGCTGCACAATGAGGATTACTAATCTTTGATCATCACCTATTCAAATGGAGTTGCTTTGAATGGTAAGATACCTGTCCCTTTGCCAAAGGAAGCCAGGGTCTTCTAATTTTTATTTTAGGGGGAATGTAACTAAGCAACAGATCACCAGATGGAAGACTTTGATCACTGGAGGAGATTGCTAAGAGAGATATCAGACAAAGTGGAACTAGGTGGAAGGGATTCACAAAGATAAAGGAAGATGGAGCAGAAAAAGGACATGCTTTCACGATAGAAAAGTCCTTTTGAAAGCAACAAGAGTGACATGAATAATGGACTTTCATGTAGGTTGCTCATCTTTAAACTGAGGAAAAGAAAAATCTTTTCCCAGTTGACCTGAAAAATGATGCTGCTTCTTTTTTCCACAGAAAAATAAGCCAACAAAAGCCTCAAAATCCAGCCTTATTGTGAATCTTGCAAGACTCCCATAAATCTTCAAGTTAAACACAAAACTCACTATGCGTGTTATTTCTTAACATCTCTTTTTATATTTTTGCATCTTAGACTGATTTTGAAATGAGTAGTTCATATATCTCCTTGATTGCTTTGAGGATGAAACTGTTCCTGGATTTCTGAATTTCAATTGTGTAGTTTCAGTAAATTTGCTGTTTGCTGAACTAATTTCACCCAGCTTTCACCACATATTTCTGTTAACTCTTTCATTTTTACTCTACCTTAATTCTTTACTTTTTTTATTTTAGCACATTTAAATCTATTTCCTTCCCCTGACATTCCTAAAATGGCTGGGGTTTTCTTATTGTCAAAGTACCTCGTATTGCACCTTTCCAAGTTGACAGTTAACAACATTATTCATGCTTTTTGTAAAAAAGCTCTTTGATGTTTTATTTAAAGTGAGTAACGTCCTAACAAAATGCAAAACTAATCTGTTTTCAGTTTAGTACAACTTTTACTGGACAACAAATACCATCAATGACAAACCTAAAATTTAAAGGCCACTACTTCCATACACCAAAAAAACCCAGACTACAAATCAGTCACTTTTCTTGGCAGAACTGAAATCATCATAATATAGCAGCACACAGCCCAGCTGCAACAACTAGAGGGAAGCTTTTAAAGTTCCTAGGAAGGCTGGCAGCTCCCCAGCAGGAGCTGCAGATCAGAAAACTAAGCCAGAACTAACCATGTCTTATCTTTGTCTCCCATTCACATCTCAGTTCCAGTTGGATCTGGGAGCCCTGTTCACAGCTGCACTTGCCTAGAAAGACAAAACCATGAGTGCTGGAGGGCTTCTTGCTACTGTGCTGCAATCAGTGTGAAAAGGCAATTAAGCAGTTTCCCTTTTGCTCTCAGTTTGGTTCCATTAAATCATCTCCACCAGTTTTGACTTACACAGCAGACATAAAAACAAGTATTTTGCCTCTGGAACAGGAAGCTTCACACTAACTGGTGAATATTTTCAATACAATTTCATGTAGAGAGTGAAGTTCTTCACCCTCAAGGGCTGAGCATCTACTCTCATTAGCAAATTAATTTATTTTTGTTATTTGCTAATAACAAAGTTATTTTGTTTTAAACTTTTCTTATTTAAGGAAAATGATCTGTATTCAAAAAAGCACTTACAAGGGAGAACATCACTTTTGAGAAAACACAATCTCCTTAGAGCAAGAAGAAAGAATCTGCCCGGGGAAAAGGTTAAAATTGTTCACCAACAGGAAAAAAAAATAATTTTGCATTAACAATTTAAAATTATATAATTTTGATAAAAACAATTTTACTTATTAATATAAATAATTATGCAGCACAAGTTTTCTGTGCCAAGAGATGCTGTAAACACTTTATATTATATAATGATTATCCTTGCTGTCTGAGGAACACATACTCAGAAATCATCCTGACATTTTTAAGTCTATGACAATTTCCGTTATTTCAGTACTTTTTTTTCCTGATTTTTCTCCTAAGCTTACTATAGAATTGTAACACTCTCAAATGAGATGTTCAAAAGTTTTGCAGTATTAGTTTCCTGAAAAGCAGGCGTTGGGCAGTTACAAGCAGTGCCAATCTCAGAATGAGAGTGCAATTTTGAAAAGTACAGCCTTGAGCAGACAAACCCAAACTATTCCAAAAATCAAAATTTATCCTTTTTGTCATGGTATTTGTTCATTATTTTTAATGACTACAGCATTCCTCAGTTATCGTATTTTGCAAACATGAGCACCAGGTTCATGACAAAGTGATGTGACAAGGTCTTGTGAAAGCTGCTTGCAGCAACCCTGGGAGAACCAAATGTTGCACAGCCTCCTTTCTACCTCTAATCTGACTTTCACTTTGAAGAGTCATGCAGCAACAGCTCAGAATACTTTTAAATCATTCACCCAGTCTTGAACAGCAATCCACTTTGCATGACCACAATCTGATCTCAGAACCAGACGGTGATCTCAATGGAGCTTTTTTATGACAATCATTGATTTACAAAAATAGAAATGCATAATGTAAAGATGAGATCTTTCCCTTTGACTGTTCCTTATTTCATTTCCCACAGCATATTCCTCAACCCTTTCATTTATAAAGACTCTTGTATCTCCTAGTTCTCTTTTACATCTCTGCTTTTTCTCATTTATTTTGTAGTTATTTCTATCCTTATCTCTACAGCTTCTCAAGACCGGAGTATCTCATTAAAACAAAATTGAAACTGTTAACCTCCCTATTCTCAGTAGTTTCTCAAGGTCTTTGACGGACAAAAGAATGCAATGACATACCCATCAACTTTTAGAAACCTAGAATAACTTTTTAGAAATGTTGAATATTAAAAACAGAACTAGGTAATGCAATTCCTGTCTTCCCTCCATCATACTCTAAACAGTCACAGAACACAGTAAGTTCTAGACTCCGGGACAAAGCTAGAAGAGAAACCTTGAAGTGAATACAAGCAAGAAAATAAGACTGGGTTTACTTTGCCATTAAGCACAATGCCCAGTAAGACAAGGTTAATTTGAGAAATGTATTTACGTATTAATTATAGAACAGACTCTGGTTTACATACCATATTTCTTTGGAAAAGATGATGCTAAATTGCACCTTTTGGTGGACTGACAGCAAAACTGAGTCTCTGGAAGAGACCATCATTCCTTCTTCACCACATTGTATAAGGTCCATTCTCAGGCTGTCCCTCAGTCAGGGTGGACATAGTTGTCTGTTCTGGTTTGCTCATCAAATTATAGAGATTGTTGCTGACCAAGTTAGAAATTAATCTGGTTTTTAGTAAAATCTTTCAAGACTCTTCTTCTAGGATTTCACATGATGGAGTTTTTGTCAACAGTTTTTTGCTGAATTCTGTAGAGCTGCCTAAAGTCTTCTCTGAGGTTTGCTCCCTATGTCTCCAGGCAGAATTCATTACAGAGAAAAAAGCATTAAATGGTCCCTATGAGAGAAAAAGAGAATCAGGCACAGAGCATATAGGACAAAGAGGAAACTGAGAAATTATCTTCCTAATATGCCTGCTGCTTTCCTATCTGACTACTGAAACAAATATTATAAAATAAGATATGTGAGCATTCAAAGGTTAAAAACAAAGTCAAGAATAGTAGCCAGGGCAAATGTTTGAGGTCTCAAAATGGAAAGTAAATTTGAATTACTTTGACTAAGATTACATTTTCAGTTAAGAATGGGAACTAAATAAGCTGAGTATAACTGGAGTTTGGTGAAGCATTTTACACAATGTGTCACAAAATTACTTATAGAATTATAAAAAATGACACCAAGTATATTGTAATATGAGTAGTGGTTCAAAGATGATTGATGTAAAGTAATCTTAAACAGAAGAACATGGTTTAAATGAACTCTCCTGTACCTCTGAAATTTGTGATAGGTCCATTCTGATTTAGCAATTCTACACTCATGCTGAAAGAAGCAGAAAGATGGTATAATAATTGTTCTTACGGATGATAATTAGTTAACAGAACTTGTAAATACACTGAAGCAGAAAATACAAAAAGGAAGATAAGGCATTTAAGACTATTAGTGAAATACACATAAAATATAATTCCCTTCGGAACAGATTCTCCATAGGAATAATATTGAAATGAAATTAAAACACAGTTTTTCTTCCTAGTGAAAAAAAAATCTTAGGAAGCTAATGCTGTAATAAATATCATGTTCTTGATGCTTGGCTGACATTCACCTACTGAGAACCTAAATCAGACTTCATCTGCATAAGGGACCTTTGTCTTCTCACAGCCTTGTTCTGGGCTCTTATCTCCTAAAACCGAGCTATACATCCTTCCCCAAGCAAAGTTTGTTATACCTTTCCAGCTACATTTATGTGCAACACTCTTCCAGCACTGAAACACAAGCCCTTAGCAGACTGGCAGGACATATCAAATTGACCTCTGGCATGGCTTGCACTGTTGTCTTCCCCTGTGTTTTCCCCTGAAACATGAGAACTACTACAGGCAGCAGTTAAAATCATTTGTTTTGACAATGTAAAATTAGGGATCTGTCTGTCTTCACCTATTGATTGACTTAGTCCTTAACTAAACTCTTCTCCAGTGATTAGCTTAGTATGAGGAAAAAACACCATCTTCTGCCTGGAAGGACTGTGTTCAAATAAGTCAGGGTTTTAATACATTGAATCATATATTCCGTATAAAACTTAAAGTCTTCTACTCACATGTTACTCAGACACACAAAAAGGATTAATGTCTTTGGTTCATTATTGATTCTTGTCTCAAATGTGAACCCTTATGCCATCTCTGACTGTCACCATGAAACTAATCGCCACTGCAAGCCATTTAAATTCACATGCACTGAATTATACCCTCCTGGCAGATGTTGCTATCAGGTAGGCCAGAGTTAAGTCAAATAAATCTGGTGTGTAAGTTACTCTACTCTCACATTTTTCAGGTCCCAAACAGAGAGAGTGTGTTTTCTATCACATTTTTCTGAATCAGTATCCTGATACCTGTAAACAAACTTGGAAAGCTCCCTACCTGGTTGGGAGAGGGCCTGAAAATATGTGCTTGCTGTTTTGTTTTAAAATCCTCCATGCCCTCTTCAACCTCTGCTCTGGTTAATATAGTCTGCAGTTTGCCTAGAAGCAGACTTTTAAAAAATCAAAACAAATCAATACATTGATTGCCTAGATGTGGGCCATACTCTATTAAAATTTGACAACTATTTCAGTCAGCAGTTGTAATCAGCAAAGTGCACTGTAATTTATATCTGGAGATATCTGGACATATGTCTAACAAATCATAAGTTATACAGAAAAATAAAATCTGTATTCTTGGGAAAGGGGATACTCCAGCTTCCTTTCAGCAGCTTTAACTAGTGTGTGGTGTATTTCAGCATATTTAAAGAAAGAATCTTTTTATATCCACTCATTTCTTCTGAAGTTTAGTTCTCTGTGGGAGCAAACTGATACTTAGCTTATGCTATCAATTATGATACATTTGTTTTGGTTATTTGAAAAAGAAAATTCAAATATCTTCCTCAAAGCATCTTTGGGCAATCTAATTTTTGTATATATTGTCTTCTTGCCTCAGGAATAGGGTTGCCACAAATACCAACGTCAGTTTCTCATTCCTTATTCTTACTTACTGGAGCCCTTATACTAATTGGACATCATTGTAGACGTGTGCTTTAACCACATTTCAATACTTAGATTGAGCACAAATCTAACTTATGAATCTTCCTACTGACAACTGATTTTTCCCTTTCTTGCCCAAGTGACTGCAGTCTATGTGAGGACAATGCACTTGAGTATCTTAACTTGCTGTCTTCTGTTCTAGCTACACCATTTTCAATTTGTAGACATTACCTATATTAGTTTATCTTTAATCAAACAATTATTGTTCAGTCTATTCCTTATGTCTTTCTGGTCATGCTCATCTACTTCTTCCCTCTGGACTAAAACCTAATTTGTGTTAACTGTGGTGCTACTTTTATCACTAAAATTACTTATATTTTTTCATAACATGAAGTGAGCATGGCTTAGATGGCACTTTAAAGAGAACTCTTGAAGTTTAAATGTCTATGAATGTGTAAATTTGTCAAGGAGTCCCTGTCAGACACTGCTCATCAATCAAGCACAAAAATTATTTGGCATCAACCACATCTCATAACATTTCCCTTCTTGAGGTTAATAGAATGTATTTTCATATATGCATGTACACTGCCTTGACTAAAATGTGAGTGGTTTCTCTTGTCTTTTTTATTTCTCTTTTTCTAAAGTGACCAAACCCGAGAACTATTCAATATAAATCTTGTAGTCCTAGCACTTTTAGTTTCTCCCTTAGAGTAAGTGAAGATTGCTTAAATGCACAGATGATGGGATGACCTGGGTCTTCCACTTCAGTTCTTCCTCACTGCTAGGATAAGTTTCTCTTGAAAAACACTGTCTGGCTTTTCCTCAGCACAACTTCTTTTTCTGAATTTACCTTCATGTCCTATAGGCCTAATTTCCTTTTGGTTTGTGGTTTTGGGGGTTTTTTTAAGGTAAGCTCATTTTTCACAATCCCTATTTGCCTTTTTATTGCATTTTCAAGTTTTTCAGAGTTAGTGCTTGCTGCAGTATCCATGTACCAGTCTCCATATTAAATTAATGAATGTCCAACTTGCCTTCAGATGAAGAGTCCATTCATCTTCTATCACGAAGATTACATGAACAGTTTCATTAAAGTTATCAACAAGTTTTTTCTATGCTATATGTACTTCTTGATGGTTGTGACTCTGACCAGCATATGTCAGATGAGGTCCTCTCACCTTTTCCCAGAAGCTGTATAGTACTCAAAGTTGTGTTCTGTTTTAAAATATATGGTGGCCTTGTCTTATGCTTGTTAGAATTTGCAGAGCAACAACAATCATAAAAGCCTGGTTCACATTTCTCACCAAGTGTTTATTTTCAGTCTAAGATTTTGTTCCTAATGTGGTTACAGATTTATGAAAAACCTACAGTGACCAATTTCTAAAATATTGGTTTTATTTGTACTCTCTTGTTAAAAATCTATAACCCAGAAGTTTTATTTTTAACTAGATGGCATCATTGTTCACATTTCAATAACAGAAATTAAAGTCAAGTAGAGAAATGTGTGCAAGAAAAAAATTAATTTGAAAAAATAGTTGTTGTAAATGTTATTATGAGAAATAAACCCACTATCAAATTAACTTTTACTTCACTAGCATGAAAATGCTGCTTGAAATTCTTCTACTTATTTGCCTTATTTCCAGGAATTTTATCTTTGATGAAGCCAGGACTGATGACAAAGCTTCTTCATTCAGGTTAATTTACACATACTCATGGTAGCCTGTAGCACTCGAATTATTCTGGACATAAGGTCCTTTGAAATAATTCTCCAGTGAAGACAGTATAAATTAGAACAGTATGAGAAAACTTGGGTTTCTGTAGTGCCTCCTCAAACTGCAGTGGGAACCACAAAGGCTGTTTTGATTTGTTAATGTATTGTAACTGCAAAATACTATGGAATAAAAAGGAAAATGAAAGTAGAGGGAGTCTGTCAAGTGAGTGATGTTTCTGATTTTACTATATGTCACAGGAAAGTAGTTGTCAACATCATCTGTAAAGCTGCTTTTAAAATTACAAAGGTCCTATCACAGTCAGCATTATCCTTTCCACCCAACCATAGATTTTATCATCATGCCCTCATCTCATACAGAACTTTGTTAAGAAAACAGCTTTCTTTATCCTCCACTTAGTGTAGTACTAAGAAGATCTAGTGATTTCAGGTTACTTAGCAAAACAGGCAATAAAGGACTATCTATAAAGATGACAGATATTTTATTAATCATAGAAGAAGAAAACAAAATGTTCTTACACAATAAAAATTTTAGAAAGCAAAATGCTATGAGTTAATGAATTCCACAGTGGTATTTCCCTAGCTTTTCCGTATTACTAACAAGAAGCTGAAAGAATGGTGCTTGAGGAAGTAGGCAACTGAATGACATATCTTCCAGCTGAGCTATGCTGTGAACTGGTGCTGTCAGCTGTTCCACAGTAGTGGTCAGAGTGGTGTCTCCTGAGGATCCCACAATATAGCTGTGTTAGGCCATGATCCAGCGCCACAGTGAGCATGATTCAACTTACCTGCTTGATAACAAACTACCTCAGTGTTTCTCTGCTGCAAAAACCTGTAAATACTGTGTTGGTTTTGATGAGTTAGGAACCCACAACATGTGACTGGAACGCACAGGACGTGACTTCCTAGTAGCTTGTTTTATAGCCTTGACCATAGTTTTGCCATTGACTTGTCTTGTATGAACACTATTCATTTAAGTAAACTTCAGCACTAGCTGACAGAAAAATACTGAAAAAGAAGTTAAACTAGAACAGTATCTTTTTAGTTCTAACTTCATTTCATCTGCAAATGTTCCTTTTTTATTCCAGTTAGAGGTCAGCAAAAGTTTCAGGGACAGTTCCAGTTCTGGATCAAATATTGATCCATTTTGGTCCAAGTTCACTTTGTTTCCTTGGCATGAAATTCATTAATCTGGGACACGCTACTTAGAAATAAAGAGAAAACAACAGATCAGTGAAAGATGAATAATAGAAAAACATGTTACTCTTGGGGAAGAATATGTGAAACTATCCTCACAGATGCAGTCCCCACAATAGGCCTCAAGAGAAGACCAGAAGGTCCCATTCTTTTAAAGTCTTTTTTGTCTTTGCTATCTATGATTCAGCTTTGGAATTAATTATGACAGGTTTTATTACTACAATATTTTAAGACTAAAAATAAAATGGGAGAGTGTGCCATCATTTGTATTGCTGAACTCTTTAGTGTCTTATTAATGAAATATTGCTAGAACAAAAGTTCTAGTAACTAGTAACTTCAGAACATAATGGAATATCTACTTTCTTTCTCCTATGTGATGACACTGTGCAAAAAGTAAGAGTCTGGCTTTATAACTTTTGCTTGGTTTAATTGGTTTTGGTTTTGTTTTGTTTTGGGTTTTTTATTTTATTTTATTTTTTTTATTATTACAATGGCTGCAAGTAAATCAACAAGAGTGTGAACTCAACCCATTAGGATTTCCATGGTCAATGTCAGCAGTGATATTATTCTGGGAGTAATCCTAGATATTTTTCACACTCAGTAGCATGGCTTCTCTATAGACAGTCATTCCTACTGATCAAGGATCCCATGCAGCAACACCACTGCTGGGCACATATGGAGAAGAAAGAATGCTATTTAACATCCACATTTGGCACTCTCAGTAGGATTCATCTGATTTGCAAAAGAGGCAGACAAGTGATGCAGCCATTAGTAAAGATGATTCACTATGGTAGATGTTCTTTGAAGCCTATACTTAAAAAGATTGTCTGCTTATATGTGTGAATTCTATTATTATTTTTGAAAATTTATGGCAAGTAAGCTATTAAGATGCAATAATAACATTATAATTAAAATACAATGACACCCCAAAATGTAGATATATTCTCTTGATATATTATTTGCAGAAAGCTTTCAACAGAAGAAATATTGATGTAGCCCAGATTAAGATTTATTTGGCTGGCATCCAGTTCCCTGGAGTTCCATTTAAGGATTCCACTGCTCTGTTGGATCAGATTTCACAGGATGAGGTTAAAGAGGCAATTGCTTCCTTGAATTGCCAATGGTCCCCAGAGAGAAATGACTTGGGGCTTATTTTTATGAAAATGTTTAGATCTCTCAGCAAAAAGAAAAATTTATCAAAAACTGGCATTATAGTTTTGAAGAGAAGTTTAATGGCCTTTGAATAAATAGAAATAAAATGGACCTGGGGAAAATCAAAATAGTTTTCTTGCTGTTTGTTAATCGCAGTACTTAGTATGATATTCAGGAGCTAATAAGGGGCAGATATACTTAAATGACTAACAGATCCATGCAAAGAATATTGAAAAATTAGCATTGTTCAGAAGACTAAACAGAGATAAAGTTACCCAGATTATGCTATCAGGGAAAAAAAAACAAACAACTCTGTCCTTTTTTTTTTTTACAGGCCAATATACAAAATTGCTTAGTGCTCTATTTTCCTCTACCCTAACAATTAAATTGTGGCTGATCAATAAATCTCTCAACATAATTTGAATCTGATTCCAGCCCAATGATAACAGCTAAGGTGTACACTAGTCACAGATTAATCTGTGGAAAAACAATCCAGCATTCCTGGTGGTCAGTAAAGCCCCAAGACAAATTTTTTTATATGCTTTGTGTTCATTCTTTGCAATGTATCTGCTCTCAGTTCCCACCAGAGGCAAGACGCAAGGCTGCACAGGCTTTCGATTTGATCTGGCCTGGCCAATCTTACCTTAGTTTGAGACTAGAGGCAACTGCAATTCCATCGAGGTTGTCAGCATGGCACTTATGGTAAGATACCACAGGAATAAGAGATGAGAGATATTTTTAGCTGTAGAGAATTTCATTGTTGCTTTCAAGAAAGTTTCTGCTAAGCAGAACAGCTCTCAAGACAAAAATATGAAATATTTTTTGCCAGCTGGAAAAAAAATAATAGATGGATGATCATTCTGGAAAAGACACAGTTTTATGCTCTATTCACAGTATTCATTCACTTTGGACAGGTTGTAAATTTTAGGAAAATATTTTAAATTCTGTATGAGGAAAAGATAGTGAAATATCTTTCTGAAAATCTGCATGGATTTTCATTACTTCATGAATCGCTTAAATGAATCCCACATGTGCACGAGCCATTTTGCTGGTATTCCTGCTGCTCACTGCATGCCAGCACAGGCAAATACTAGTAAGTGTGCAGCCATGTCTTTTCTGAACAGAGATGCACAAACACCTGCCATCAATGAACAGACATTTATCTCTGCTTGCTGAGGATTCATTTAGCTTTCAGCTTCGGGTACAAATGAACACTAAGGAATTACCCCTTTGATGGTTTTAGTTCACCTACTCCATCACTTCTTAATTGCATGAGTGTTGAAGTTTTATATATCTTTTAATATCTCTAACCAAATCCCCCCCCTCCTCTCCTTTTTCTCATTTTTGTTTTCTTTATAATTTTGTCTCTATCTTCTCTCTCAGTTTCTCATGGCTCGTGTCATTTTTATTACATTGCCAGTTCTGGAAACACTGAGAAATCTGTCAAGAATGGATGTAAATGAGCTATAATAGAGGAACATTTGAGATTTATTTTAGCAATCTGAGTGATATTAGAGAGACAGGGGGAAAAGAAAATGCTTGTTTAATATATAGTGAGAGACAACAGTAGACAAAGTGGAGAGCAATACATAAAAACAATCTGTTACCCCCAAACATAGTCTGCTCAGATTAGCATGTTCAATCAAACCTTTGCTACCTTTAAGGTTGTTCCAGAAGTGACATTTTTAAAAATGGAAAGGCAGGTTAGGACTTGTTCATGAAAATCTTCTGCAGTTATTGATATTATTATTTATTCTAAAAAATTTATATGCTTGGTTCTTTATCAAAGAAAATAAAAAGCACAAATCTGGGCTATAAGATTTCATGATGCTGAGCCTTTTCACAGTAAATCAAGTGGGTAGAATTCTACTAAACAGAGACCTGCTGATGTTAACTTGTTTCTACTTGAGGCCAGAAATTTGCTGCTATAGGCAACTTGCAAGGTTAGGCCTTTCTTAAAAATCCAATGTAATTAATTAAATAAACAATCACATTTTATTTGAAGGAATAAAAAATCACAGGTCTTCCAACATATGTTTTGACAGGTTTTCATTTTAAATACTTTGCTTTCAAAAAACAGATATATTTGTTAGTTACAGCTGCATATTGCTTTCAATTGCCATATTCTATTCACTTCTTGCAAATTAAGTTGTCATGCTTGCACTGTTCAGTAGGTGCCTGTAACCCAGGAATTTGACAGAGGCCAGTGATCTTCATATGAGAATTTTAGTTGCTCACAACTGTGTAACACAACAGTCACCATAGCACAGCCCAGGCCAGAACACAGCAGACTTCTTCACGGCAGGAAATGATGCAGGAAAGACACAAGTCTGGCAGAAATCCTAGCTGGGAGAAGACAATAGAGCATAGGACATGAAATAGAACAAGTCAACAACCACATGTGGAATGATTTGGCAGCAAAGACCTACCATAGTGAATCAGATGACAGGTCCATTACCAAAACAGACAACATAGGAACAAATGAATCATTAAGAAGCATATGAACTGTGGGCTTAAAAAGTGAAATTTTGGCTATGGAGAATGATTTGGAGTTACAAAGATATATATGTTAAACAGTACGAGGATTTAGCGTAAGTGAAAATAATTCCTTTGAAAGTCTTCACTAATATCACAAGGTTACTACTCTTAAATGAGTATTTATTAAAGAAAAAAATGCCCATCTTTTGTCAATGCCTATAACTATGGTTCTAAGTGATGCTCTCTGGTTCCTGATAATACTACTGAATTAGGCTGAAGGCACAGAGAAGAAGGAAAAACAGTGCCAGGAATCAAAGAACTAAGAGATCATGCCAAAATAGTACTTACTTTGTGGAAGAAAAGCAAGGAGCCAAGATCCTCACCTTCTGAAGCCAACAGAAATATCAGTAGATTTAAAGCAACCCGTGTAATTATTTTATTGCTACGCAAACAGAATAGGGAAGTTCCTAGATATATATGAAATAAGAACATTTGCATTTGGTTCCAGTTTGGCTTTATAGTAAAACGAAATTCAAGTTAGTAGACCTGTGTTGCACTGACTCAGCAATGTGCCAAGATTAGCAACCCTGTTAATACTTTGTTGTAAAACAATCCTATCAGACTCCTATATTTGTTTTCTTCTGAATGCCTTTTCATTTTGCATGCTGTACTGTATACTGACGAAGAAGCTTCTGAACAAATCATAGAATCACCAGACTCACAGCCACTATTAACTCCCTCTCACCATGGTAAAGGTGGTTTTCTAACTCCCTATTAATGTACTTGCCATGGCTTTTCTGTTTAGGAAAATTATCAGGAATTCAGAGCACTTGACACCTTCAATGCATAACCTAGACAGAAAAAATAGTTGCAAACTACCTGTTTGGAGGTCGTATGTTAAAGATCACAACTGCTCTGCTAGAGAGAGCCTGGATGTAGAAGCCCACAGTAATAGTAATTCTACATTTCTCACATCTCTATTTACATGCTCTGTTGGCATAAGAGCTGTGTCAGTCATCTTTCATATGGAGTCAGAATACAGTCTAAGTGACTCTCATTCACTGTGTATTACATGACACACCTCACACAGCTTGTCATGTAAGAGTTAGTATCTCACTGAAGCCAGTTATCTTTGCCAATACCAAGAAATAAGTACACAGACAGAATGGGTGCAACTATTTTCAGCAACGATTTTGATAACATAAACCGTCATCTGATAGCACTTATCTTCCTCCAGGAGTTGCACTGGAAGCTGGAGACTGACTTCAATTTGATACCCAATTACTGGTTAATTAAAATGAACCAAAATAAGGTCCACTACTTTTAACAGAAACTGCAAGCTAAATTTCCATATTACTAAGAAGCAGTTCTCTTTGAACACTCCTACTCAAATGAAACTTAAAAAAATAAGATGAAAGACTTCCTCCATTTTACCTGGGTGTGTTTCTTCTATGTGGATCACCAGTGAAAAGTTTGTCTGTAGGAATAAAGTAAACATCATAAAAATATCCTAAACCTGCAGGTAAGACCAGCAGTCTTACCTTCAGTATTTTGATGACTTTTAAGGTTGAATAGGCTGAAAGACTGAAAGCACTACACAAGCATGGTCTGATACAATGTATACCAGCCTATATTAGAACTAATATTACATAGGCAGTTACTTCCACTTAGTTTCAGTTTTAGAACAACGTTTAAAAGATGTCTGTTTTCAATCTTTTTTTTTCTAGCTCTAAATTTTTTACAGATTTATACTTTTTCTAACACTTAACTTTTCAGCTTTGTAATGGTTTTTTAATATTGAACTTCAAAACAGTAATGCAGTCCCTTAGGTGGAGGTTTCTTAGAAAACCAGGGATAAATTTTTCATTCCTACCCATCATGTCATACCATACCATGCAGTTCTCAGCTTTATAGAGGCCTCAATCCTGGGTTAAAAAAAAAAAAAAAAAAAAATTTAAAAAAAAAAAAAATATCTTTCCCATGTGATAGCCCAAATATGGAATGCTCAATGATTTTCTTTGAACTTTGGAAATACTCCATGTTAAACAATATTCTTACAGTGAAGAGCTAATTGTCATCCTTCAGTTCACCATATCACTTACATTTTACCCTCTAGGGCTTTATTTCAGTTAGCTGGTAAAGTGAACTATTTGAGATTTGTAAATATCCCCACTAAGCTTAACCCATCATTTTTCTCAGAAGATAGGAAAAAGTTTATTCCTCTACACATATATATTCCAATTCCACATATGTATTTGCAATTTATATTCAAATCCTTTTTTCCTTCACAAGACATTCTTAATCAGGAATTTGCACAGCAGAACAATTAAATCAACAAGAGAATTTTGGCCAAACTAAAGGTAGGCATACTTTTCATAACTTGCAGAAGCACTTCAAGAGATTTATAGGGAGTTCTTCACAAAGTACAAACTCATCTTAAAACAGTGTTACCTTGAGAATATATGCTATGTAGGGAGTGAATTTAAAGCAGAAAATCAGTAGATAAAATACAATATGTATTAGAATAAAATATTTACTTTTGGGTGGAGTAAGAAATTATTATATTATTTCGTTCTAAGCAATATTTCTCTTATCAGGTAATCTGCAGCAGTTAAGCAATCTGTACAGATATAGAAGTTTTTGCAGTCCAAGAGAATCAGCTTCACAATTAAATTATTATGATTCATGCTATGTTCAAGCTCTCTCTTGACTTTCTCATGGATATACTTTTTTTCCTCTTATTTCTGTCAGCTGAGTGCATAGTGCTCTCTGGCAGTCATTAACAAGACAATTCAGGAAAGCAGTTGTCAAGTTTATGTTTCCTGACAATCTTCATTTCTCACCTCCTTGACATACTTATTTTTCTGCTCTGGCAACCACATTTCTGTATTTTCTCTCCAGGTTATTTGTACTTTAGATGTTTAGTTTAAAATTAAAACATGCAATATTTGACAATCTTATCTGAAACCTCTTCAAGTCCTGTTTACCCAGGATGTAAATCGAGGTGGTTTTTTTTATTTTAAATCAGTTTGGGGCTTTTAACTGGTGCCAATTTTTACAGAAATTTTTTGGCACTCAGGTACTATCAAATCTATCACTGTGGTAGAAATGTTTTCCCGGTGATTTGCCCCTCCTTTCTCCTTTTAATATAGTCATACCTGGCCACTGGACATATTATTTTCCAGACAACCCATAATTGACCTCATATGAAGGGAGCAGAAATAAGTGCAACCACTAGATTTGCTGTATGCTATTGAGAACAATTATAGGGTTTGAAATCAGGACAGGAACTAAAAACTTTCAGTGTCCTTTTAAATCTAACTGGTAATCTGCTTTCCACAAAAAATATCGCTTAAGAGAATACAAAAAAACCTACAACCCTTATAACTAAACTGAGATTTCCAAATCAATGTTTTTGTGGAAGAAGGAGAATTTATTGTGGAGAAAGGAGGATGCAGAAAGGAGCATAGAGAATTGAACTCTGCACAGAGAGTCTCCCACACAGTTCAGTTAAGCACATTTTTTCACTGTAGAACATCTGAAGTAATATATTACCTTGGCGTTTTTCTTTCTGACACTTAAACTTTCAGGCTTGTGAGTTTTTTTCTAAGGTTATGGAAAACATAACCAGAAAATCCCTTCTGAACATTAATTTACTATAAATGAGCTTCTGAGAAGCTTCAAGGTTCAGAGTTATACGGAATGTGATAACACAGCACTACAGGGGTGCATCTGCTCTCCGAGTGCTCTCTGTCAGGGCTGGAATACTTTGCTTCTGTATTCATCCCATGACAGGAGTGATGGCAGGTCTGAACTTGCAGAACATAGCTTGTCACATGACACTAAAATGTCAAACAGTATATTTGCACTAATTTCATCTTGGTTTACTTGGAATGCAACAAAGAAAGACTAAAGTTTCAGCCTTGAAACTACCCCCATGAAGGAGCAGTAATTGCTTTCTCTCACTTAAATAGGTCGTACTTTGCTGGGAATCTTTAATAGGTCTAGAGGACAGATTTAGTAAGTCTTAATAATTTTCCTTTGTATAATCCTATCTGATAACTTTAAGCTTCCTTCTCAGAAAATAAAGATGCATTATAGCTTCACTGGAGAATCTCAGCATCTATTCTGTTCTTTGACTTCAAAAGTGATTTTGTTTTATTGCTACATTACTGACTAACAACTAAATATTAACTGGAAATACAGCTCTGTGAATAAATATCCAAGTATTCGCTAGAGTTAATACAAGCCATTTTTTAATAAACTATAAGCAATGACTTTTAAATTGTTTCTCTCTATATAAAGTTAATTACCTCTTTCTTTTAAAAGTGAATCATGTACAATCAAAGGCAACATAGGTTATACCATGAAGTTTTCCAAATAATCAACAGCAATGTTTTCTAATTCTTATGTATGCACTTTCCCACTTTCATGTGCCATGCTGGGAAGATCTGTATTTTTGGTCTAAATCAGATGTAATTAAGTAAGAAAGGTGGTGAAGTGTCTAGAGAGCAAGTCATATCAGGAGCAGCTGAGAGAGCTGGTATCATTCAGTCTGGAACAAAGGAGGCTCAGGGGAGATATTATGTCTCTCTAAAACTACCTGAAAGGAGGTTGTGGCCAGGTGGGGGTCAGCCTCTTCTCCCAGGCAACTAGTGAGAGAAATGGCCTCAAGCTGTGCCAGGAATGGTTCAGGATAGACATAAGGAAGAATTTCTTCATTGAAAGAGTGGTCAGGATTTGGATCAGGCTGCTCAGGGAAGCGGTGGAGTCACCATCCCTAGTGGTCTTCAAGAAATGACTGGACATGGCAGTTTACACCATGGTCCATTTCGCTTGGTGACTAGTTCAGGCAAAGGTTGGACTCAGTGAGCTTGGAGATTTTTTCCAACCTTAATGATTCTATGATTCATCCACTACAATATAAAGCTATTTTCTGAAAATTCTTTACCCTAGCAACAGTCCAAGAGAAAAAAATAAATTAAAGTATGTTCTCCTGGACTGTTGCATAAAGGGAAAACAATTACTACTATTCTAAGGAGATCAGCAGAAACAGAAGCAATAAAAATTCATCTTCTACAGACTCAAATATCGTACGGAGAATGAAGCTTACTAGAAAACCCAATGGGCTGTTATTACTTTTGTTGCTGTAATGTCTGTCTGCATCTGTTTATTTATAATATTCTCTATGCTAAGCACTGTATATGCACATGGGAAAAAGCATGATCTTTACCATCAAAGAAGCTGACCTTTAATACAACTACTACAGAAATTTCAGCAGGCTAGAAGTGAGATGAGAAGACACAGAAATAGAAACAAAGGTATTGTACAACATGGTGGGTGATACAACAGTTTCATTAGTACAAACCGAAACAAGGATTAAAAGTCCCTTTAACATATTTACTGTATTAGGCACTGATGACTCCACTACCCAGAAGGGCCCACCTTGTTTCTTGCAGGAATTTCTTCCACTACTAATGCCAGTAATGAAGATAGCTCAAAGAAATCTTTTTATGCTATCTTAGCCCAAGTGATGAAGTATAAAAGTAAGAATAAGATTTGAAAACAAACAAAAAAAAAACCTCCTTAAAAATAAAAATTGGTATTTTAATGCTTGCTGCATTTAGGGGCCTGTGCGTAGTAAAACACCAGGATATTGATTGCTGCTCTTCTAGTGCTCTGAATTGTAATCAACTCAGACACATGGTTAAGTACAAAATTACATCAACAACTTTACTGAAAATTCCCTTAATGGTAACTTTTATATTACAGTATTCCTGTGCCAACAGTTCTAATTTAATGTACTTACCAAATCCCCAGCATTGCTGTCAGTATAGGAATGAACAATTAAAGTCACTGAAACAATGTTACTTCTATCCCCACATCAGTATACTTTGTGTACCCAGAACATCTGGCATTTATGGTACATAATTAGAAAGCGATACAGAAACCCATAATACATTTTAAAGGGAAACTTAGTTACAGCATTAACTATGGAAAGAGTCCATACTTTATTCCTTCAAAGAGCCAGTCAAGTATTAATTAATTCTCAGGATCCTAAGAGACAATCAAATCACCTAGTTGCTTTGCGCAGAAAGTTTGCTGGAAGGTAGTGTAGCCTATGCTGGATTTTTCAGTATTTTGCCTCGGACTATACCCTCAGGAAATAAAACATTATAGTAGGATCCCTAAAGGCTGACTTTGACTTTGAAAACATACATGATAGGGAAATACATGTTGGGAAATGTCCTACTTTTCTCTGTCATCTTCCTCTTCAGTCCTTGCCAATTTGAGCCATAATGTGTTAATGGATTAAATACAGAAGGAATTAGAATACCAATGTTTGACTATTATCTTTGTGTTAATGCAAAAAATGAGTTTCCTAAAAATAGTTTTTCTATTGAGAAAACACGAACAATAGTTTGCCACGACTTTCACATTCATAGGCTTTGAGCCTCAAACAATGATTATTGGATGAGCACCTCAGATAAAATAATACCAAAAAATCAGATTACCTAGGTCGTGATACTAGAAGATAAAATCCAAGCTAGTGTTCAGAAGGTGACACATCTGTATCTTTTGCTTAGTCCTTTGTGAGGGCTTTCAGTGGCAGGATACTAATCATATCTTTATATCTTTAAGCAGAATTCCTGTTGTTTTCCCTCATTCATCACATACCTAAAGATGATATCTGAGATTATCTACATGTTAATGCCCCAGAATTGATTGTTGAGTATACACAAAGGACTTCAGTTAACACTGATATCAATCTCTTGCCAGAGCTGCAAGGTTGATTGACAACAGGAAGTCGAAACTAGGTCTCCTTTGCAGTGATGTTGCATAGAGGTACACTGACAGTGCAGATTACTAAACTTGCTGGGTTTTAATGCACTATAAAATTAGATGTTCTGAAATACTAGCAGCAGTTCAGATGAGAACAAGCCTTTCCACTTTTAGCTGTGTAAAAGAGATGCATCTACATATTACTCCAAGGTAGTGGTGTGAGATGCAACTCTAAAGTTGCCTACCATCCTGTTCTGTCTGGGGAGTAACCCTTGAAAATGGTGTCTGAAAACCACCTGTCTTATATTTCAGTGGTTATGACTGGTAGACCCTAAACCAGAAGAGTGGACTGGAGCAAAGTAATTTCTTTTACCTTCTGCTGGCTATTGCATCCCCTTCATTAGAATTTGTGTTAAATCTCTCCAAAAATATGTCACAGAAGAAACCCAGAATTCCGAGGATTTATGATCCACTTACTTGGATTTTACGTTACATCTTCTTCAACTGGGAAATCAAGCTGTGTGTTCATAAACATTGTAGAATGTGACCCAGAAAAGACAGAAGACCTTTACACACAGACACAGATAAAACCACCAGCTGGACAAGCACTAAAATTCTTTGTGTATATGTTGCTCTAGATAGCAGTCACACAATTTTCTCCATCTAGTTTATCATTAAATTAATTAAAAACTGCTAGTATGGGAAAAGAGCCTATTCTGGCCTGAAAATATTTGTCACTCTAATATGTTTTGGTGGATTTTTTTCCTGTGTGCTGAATGAAACTGAAAACTTAAAAACCAGTTTGTTAATAACAACCCAAAAGAATCAAATTTTATAAATTGACTTCTCTTCAAAAGATAGTTATAAGCCAATCTTTCTATCACTATGTAGTCTGTACTGGGAAATATTCTCTTTGAGAACAGGATACAAATTTTTCCACAGGGCCTCACCCAATTAAGGAATAACTCATATTTAGGGAAAAATACCACCTGCAGTCAATAAAGTCTCATGGTAAAAATGTAAGATCCTAATCCTGAAAGCCTTAAGTCACCTGCACTGTTTTAAGACAAATATGAGATACCTCTGCGTAATGTAATATTGAGGTAATACCCCTTGAGTTTCAACAAATTGGTTCAGGCTCAACAGCAGTAATACCATTCACTCAGGTTCACGTGAGTGAAAAATGAGGCTTACAATCAGGTGTCTGCAAAATATCATATAGACAGACTCAAAAAGGTTCCTCATTCCTTGTCTGCCTTGGCATCTCATGCACAAGCAGCTTGTTCTGTGATGAAGAGCAAAAACTGGAGCAGTCGAACAGCAAAGGAATGGCAACAGTTGCAGGTGGGCACAGCCTTAGCCCCTGAGTGAAGTCAGTGACCAATGTTAGAAATGAAGCCCAAAAGACTTGGTGCGTGACAGTAGTGCTAGAGTGAGAGATGTAGCTTGTTAGGTTGACTGATAGACAGACTCCATATGAGGATAAAAAGTTCTGTATTTTTTTGCAGGTAAAAAAATGCCTTCCTGTCAATTAATTGAAAAATTACTTAGTTCACATTGACTGAACTTTTTATTCTTGTGCCAGAAAAACATACAGAAAAGCTAAAATAAAGAATAAATGAGACTATGCATGAGTGAGATTTACAGGATCACCTTCCTTCCACAACTGAAAAAGGTGAAAGTCTCCAATAACCTCATTAATCCTGTCAATTCATATTTTGTCTGCATACTAAAATACTGAAGAAGCCACCAACTCTCTCATAAAAAGATATCATCCAAGCAGAATGTAGGAGAAGAAAATGGAAGATTTTGGCGAGGAGGAAAAAATAAGAGTTTTCACTCAAGGAAGTTTCTGCGGTTAGGGAAAACTTAGCATGGGAGAGAATTTTTTCCCATGAATAGCTCTGCAGTATCTTCTTTGACTCCCAGAAAGTAACTCCCCTGTTGCAAGAAGAGATTAGACTCTCACAGACATGACTAAGGCCTCTGCTGGGAGACAGGTAGACCATAAAGCAAGGGGAGAATACACCCTTGAAGTTATGCACATGTGAAAGGTGTTGATATAAAGGCCGGAGTAAACTTTTCCTTAATACTACTAGCCATGGTTTGGTTCTCTGGGGTACCTGCGTGCATATCAATTCTTACACAGAAATTCACATAAGCAGAGTACTGCTAATTCAGTTGCAGAATTATAACTAGCAAGTTTAATTTTGTCATGCAACTAGCAAAGGCAAAAATTGTTTAGAAAAATTACAGGATTGCAGAATCATTATCCCTAGTAAATGCTACAAGAGTTTTGGAGTTCCTAGATACCATAAATGAATAAGCAACTGTGGATCAGGAAGTTTTAATTAGCATTAAACACATTCATGGGTTGAGGGCTGGAACCTCACTGCCTTCTGCTTATTAGGTTGGTTGTGACTTTTACTCTGATTATTAATTTCATTTCATTTTGCATAAAATGAGACTTTAAAAACCACAGCAATCACTTAAAATATAGTATTGTTTAAAAGACTAACTGGCAGTTATTTGATCCAAACACTAGTTACAGTGCTACAAGATTATTTTTGTCTTTGCTTTCCATTCACTTTAAGGCAAAGTTTTACTTTAGACTAAACTGCCTAGGAGACAGTCTAACTTGAGATTATATTACTTACTGAGTTTTGTAGAAGATTACTTACAAGATAGTGCACTGATGAAAATATTATTTTTTTTTCTGGTCACAAATGCTCTAAATAAAATATTACTTTCACTGTTATTTTTCCATATTTCCTGTTTGTAGACCCTCTTTTTACTTAATTTTTCATTTCTTTTCTGTTCCAAATCTCAATTGAAGTTGTGGACTCTTCATTTCTGGAGGTGGTCAAAGCCAGGATGAATGGGACTCAGAAACTTACTAGTGGAAGGTGTCCTTGCTTATAGTAAGGGGATTGGAACCAGATGATCTTTAAGGTCCCTTCCAACCCAAATCATTCTATGATTCTATGACTTTGTCTTCTCAGACAGGTAACCTACTGTATTGTAATTTTAGAAGAGTTCTCTAGGAGATTAGATAATCTTACCTTGTAATATATGTATTTTTTGTAGTAAGACCTACCTGGAGAACAGAGCAAAAATGGGACACCATGGGACAACCAGCTGTCAAAAACAACTTTGAGGGTACATGATATACTGGGTTTGACTGGGAGGGATCTAACTTCCTTCATGGCAGCCCCATACGGTGTCTTGCTTGTGTGGCTGAAACAGTGTTGACAATACAGCAACATTCTATCTGTGGCTGAACAGTGCTTGCACAGGATCAATGCCCTTCCTATTTCTCACTTTGTTTCCCCGTAGAGCTGACTGAGTGTGGGCAAAAGGTTGGGAGGAGGCACTGCAAGCACAGCTGACTCGTAGTTGATAGCTTTATCAACAATAAAAACCAGAGTAAGATATTATAACCTTAAAAACAGGTGCATGACCTACCTTAAAACTGAGGAAGTACTTACAGAAAGAAAATTTAGCAATTTATAAAGTTTTAATTAAATAGATACAAATATATACAATCTAAGTTTGATATTCAGGATATGTAGCGTAAGCTCCATATTTTGAATAGAGGCATTATGATTGCATGATTCCATTATTTGTCAAGGAACATATGTTGGTATTACCTACAATTCATTTACAATTGGTGAATTTTTATTCAAATATATCTTATTTGTTTTCCTTCTTCATGCTTTCTCATGGCATTGATTTCAACAGGAGGCTTTGTCTGCCTTCAGGCTGTATTTATCATGCACATTTGTGTTATTACAGACCTATAATCATCAGCTTCAATTTGTTTTCCCCTGTCATTGAAGAATTGATTTATTATCTAGCTCCATGTTTTTAAAACAGTATCAATTTATACATGAGCTAAATACCATGCCTCCACATAGATTCAATGGGTATTTGTGCATTAATAGATGCTTGGTTTTAGTGGGCAGAAGACAGAGGAATTTTGTACATATAATGCAAATGAAGGCACTTAATTGAACAGTCATTTGGGGTTATGTGCATGTAAATAAAGATCAATGGGGTTCAATAAATACCCATGGAAGCTAATTCATTGCTTAATCTATTTTTAGTTAACTAAAGAATCAGCTGGGTCAATGAAATGCCTGTTAAGGGTATAAATTTATGTTCAACTTCATCATTTCCATGAATTTCAGAGATCAAAAGAATGGTGACGCCATAGTAAGCTAGTTCTCAAAGTCCCCTTGGTAATGTTTGGAGATAATTAGGAAATCTGAAAGGGTAATTCACAGAATCACAGAATATTCTGAGTTAGAAGGGACCCACAAGGATCATCAAGTCCAAATCTTACATGAATGGTCCATACAGAGATCAAACCCACAAGGCACTATTAGCACCATATTCTAATCAACTGAGCTAATCTCAGGGTTCTTTTCATTCCTTTTAAAAAAGAAAATAATTACAGGTGATACAAATTCCCTTAGCAGAGCTTCTCTTTCATAAGTAATTTAGACTAGATGCCAGAAGGCTTACATTAGTGAAAATAAATCCCATCCAAAGTCACCTCTTCAGTTTCGGAACATACAATTTTGGGTTTTCAGTAGCTCAACACAGGGATTCAAGAAATGCAATGTCAGATTATATCTTCAAGTTTAGACAGTAAAAATTAAAAATTTATAGAAATGTACATTTTACCAAAGGTTGATCCTAGTCATGACTGTAGTCATGAACCTGTTATGAAATTCCTACTGCCTTCATCTACTCAGGTAGAAAACAGCCAGACATGTCACATGGAGTTGTCCATTAGCAAAAACGGGAATATTAGAACATTCAAAGGTAAGCACTTGTGTGAGTGCTTTGGTCAAAGGATTCTCCAGGTTGCCTGATGGTTTCTCTATCCTTGTCCCAGGCTTGCTGAATGGACTTTTAGGTTTGGGTTAAGAAAGGTCACATTTAACTTCTCCTCCCCAAAAACAAGTGCTGCACCTTCTGAGAGTATTTCTCTTGAAGTAGCTATGCAACCTTCTTACTGTTCACTGTCTCTTTTTATTCTTCATTTACAAAAGTATTAAAAGACTTTTTCTTCAGAAATAAAGACACATAGTAATAAAGCATCTTAAAGACCTGATATAACAGCCTTTGAAATAAGTCAGAGTTCTTCTATTGACTTCAAAAGGTTTTGAATTGGATCCTAAAACACTAAATTTAGGAAATAGCAATTAAAGAGTTCTCTCATCAATAGCAAAAAGATCAGAATGTCTGTAATATATTAATTCTACTGAAAACAATGGCATAATATCTGTTTACTTGTCTAAAATGAGTTATTCTTAGCCTCTGTGATATAAACAATTCCAATAATCAGCATATACACATAAAGATATACAAAATGCACAAATGTGTGTAGTAAGTAAAAATTAAATTAGAATTTAACAAATGTAATGAGATGTAAGTATTAATAACATCATTAAAAAGTCTTATGAAGACAAAAGCTTTTACATTATAATTACTCTCAGAAAGGAAGTATTGTTAATTTGTTGAGCAGCTGATGACACAGCAAATTATAAATAATGGCAACATTGCACAAATTATTGTAGATTAGGACAGAATAATTTTTATTTAATAACAGGAAGACCATTTTTTTAGCGGAGAGTAAGCATGATCATAAAATCATAGAATGGTTTTGGCTAGAAGGGACCATTCTATTGGAGAGTGTTCTAATTATTAGACTTCTTTTCTTTCCCATGATCCTCAATTTTTTAAAAAGCAGTCTGTCTTTAAATGAAGCTGGATGCTGGCCAGCAACATTGTACAAACACCACACCATCTGAATACTAATGAAAGACCTCCTTTCAAAAAGTTTTAAGGCTGTGAAAGACTAATGGGAGACTTTTGAAAATGTAAAGTAACACAAAATACAGTTGCTTAGGCAATTTTAGGCAATCATGCTGGTGGTATTTATATTGATTTGTTATGTAAAATTAGTGACTATTATAATGATTAAGCTAATTCTGGAGACACACTGGGTTTTTTATTAGTCCAAGTTACTTCTCATATGCAGAGACATAGCTGCTGGAATAGAAACCTAAAAAGACTAGGCTACCATTATTTATCATATTTGGCAAAGAAAATTCATCACTGCTGTATCATACAGAATATGCCAGCATAATCTACATTTGGCATTTTTAGTAAGTGTCATTAATACTTGTATCACCACCATCATCTTTCCATGTCTTTTAGTAACACACTAAATCTGACACATATTAAACATATTTTGTATATAAATTCCAGGAAGTGGCATAAAATACAAGTTTATCTTTGCCTTCAATTAGCATCATTATTTCTGTTTAGTTGTCAGTTCCTTGAAGAGACAAACTGAAACAATTACTTATATTAATCATGGCAAGAAATGCTAAGACATCCCATAGGAGAACCATTTTTTTTCCTTATTGGCTTTTTGTACAAGCTGTATTGGCAAAGTCATTTCACAAGTTTAATGGATGACTCCAGCTTATAAAATGCATTGGTCAAGGTAGGTCACATGGTGCAGTATTTACAGAAATGGAACTAGACAGGTTCAGTAACTAAAGTAGTTAAATAATAATGACAAAAATGTTACATGTTTACCCTTGCTTTTTATGCCCTCAATAAATATTTTTGTGCCATAGGAAATTTAATGTTATAATGCAGTCAAAAGATCAGGCTTTAATTACTGCAGTACCTTCTGGTCAAAAGTTAAACTATGTTGTAATTTGTAAAACCTGTCATCAAAAGCTTAATGTACCTGACGAAGACTGAAGTTGTGCCATCATGGAGGGTGTAATTATTTCTGTCCAAAAGCAAGACATGTGAATTGTCTGTAGCAGTAGCAGCAAATGAGTTGGGAAAACCCCCTTCATTGTAAAATAAAAAGCATTCATAGTGGAAGCTTTCAGTTAGCAACCAGCTACTAGAACTGAATCCAGTGGTCTGCTTTTATCTCAAGGTTTGAGTTTCCTAGTGTTGTAAGATGCTTGTGAATGTAAATTTACTATCATGAAAAAAAAATACCAAAATTCACACAATGAATAAAGGCAAGAGATTAACAATGAAAGTTACTTTGGGGTCCAACAGATGGCACTCTTTTTTTTGAACTTGGCTTAGCTATTTACACTTTCTGCTTTAAATTAAGGTTTGATTGTTCACTATTGGTGAAGGGCATTGAGTGCCACTAACCCTGAATATTTTGCTGTCTTGCCTGAATTTAATCTGTCATTGATTTAAAGTCCACTGATATCTCTGAATATTTCTACATAGGCAGGGGACAGAGATATATGTGGTTGTTCTCACCCATGCACTGATCTGCCAAAAACAAGCCAGTTCCCTAGCATTCTCACAGTATGACAGTGAAGTTACTGATATCTTTAAGGAAGTATCATTCTATTATTTCAGTCTGCATTAGTGTACCTATGTGTCTTTCCAAGTGATCCCAAATTTTCTTCAGCAAATTCACAGTGCATACACTGCCTTGTGTTTGTCCTTCCTTCAGCAGTGTAAACTTGTTCTCTATCACTGTTCTTCATAGCCCTGCTCTGCTCTGCAATCTGGTCTTCTGCCCTGGCTTCCCAGAAGGACAGAGATGCTCCGGAGGGGCAGTGCAGCCAGTGCAGCCACACAGATGTGCCCGGTGAAAACTGGGACTATCATACAGTGAAGAACTGGAAGTAGGGTGCCACATCAAGCTGCTGCCAATGATCAAAATGCTTCAGGAATACTACTGTGAGGTAAGAGCCTTTCCCCTTGTCATTCCTGAGCAGTGAAAATACACTTAGCAAAGCAAGACTTTTTCATGCAACTTGAAAGAAAATATGAACATACAAAATGTCTTTTTTTTCAGTGCTTACAGTAATACATTTTGAGCACTGGGCAGAAGAACACACCAAACACTTCAGATAATGATCATTATGCTGTAGAGTAAGTAATCACACTGACAATTAACAAAATAAAGCTCTGCAGTTTATGGGAAAGAAAACACTGCCTGTGATAAAAAGGGATGAACAGAATAATATCATGTTAAGATGCCCTTTCAATGCAGAAGTTACTTCACAACAAAGTGAAAAGACTGCCAACAAGGCTTTCAAAGTTAAATAAATCTACTTGTTTTTGCTGTTCTAATTTAGTAGGTCAGTATTTCAAAGAAACCCTGGAGATAAGCAAGCTGGCAGGAAAATGAAGGAAGCAGTTGCAGGGAGGAGAGTGAGAAAAGGGCTTGGACCTGAATTACTCTTGGCATTTACAGGTTGTGAGTAATGTTAATAAAAATTACAGCTGCAACTATGATGACTCTCTGTTATAATACATACTGTCAGGAGCAGCCTCTTCAGTGACCTCTCGTAATATGATTCTGCTGGTGGATGCTTGTGAATTTGCTGAGGAAGCAAGTTAGAGCTGCAGAAATGGCAAGCCATCCCTCATTCCCCAAACAGGAATCTGGCACTGAACTGGAGATTCAAAAACTACAACATACATTGTACAGAAAAAAATAAGAAAATAAAAAACTTTTCCTTTGTGAAAAGAACACTTCTATTCTGTGGGAGATAAGGGTCATGATAGCACATAATCACAGAATCTTTGTCTAACAGATTGATGACTATTCTTTTGTCTGTGTAAAAATGTCTTTTGTCCACGGGAAAACTGCTGAATGAACAAAACAATTGGAAAAAGTGTTGCCTTTTACATGTTGTAAGCAAACACTGTAATTTATTGCTCATACCTTTTGTTATACCTTCTTCAGCAATAGCACTCCATATTTCATCTTCAGCCCACCTTTAAAAGCACAAATGCAGCTATTATCTGCAAGCATTTGCTAGTGAAATACAACATCTAATTACAATAGCAAAAAGACACTAAATTTACAGTTCTTCTGGAATATGGTTTTATAATTTCAATGACACTTCCAAAAGAAAAAAAGACAGCTGCTTACCGTAGCCACGAATCCTGGAGAAAATATTTTTTGTCAGAGTAATACATAGTAAAAAGTAACTAATCATTAACACTCCACCAGTCTAGTTGCTAGATCTGTAACTACCAATTTCCTGGTGTTTCTGCCTAATAGAACCTGTATTCATCATTTCATTTGCTCCTGAAGTACAGCAAAGTCTTCAGAGAAGCAATGTTTATCTGCACAAGAGAGTCAGCTCCCTGTTGTGAGCAGGCTGTTTCCTGCCTATTACAGAAAAAAAATAGCTAAGCATTGTTTAAAAACTCATTTCAATATTGACATTTTTCTACTGCTTCTTTTCTTTCTTCTCTCTGCCCCACAAAAAACCTTGAGAAAAATATTTTTAATTCTAAATGAATATGGGAACTAATGCATAGGGATAACATGAGCCATGGTTTTAACCATTATCCCATCTGCTTCTTTCACAGAGAATTTGTCTCTGTTGCACTGAAAAATTCAGAGATGTTACTTGCCACTGTAGGGAGAATCTTCATGTGGCTGAAGGTCAGCTGGAGTTGAAGCTGGCCAGAAATGGGGGGGACAATAAAAAGAGTATTTTTCAAATATATTAATAGCAAAGGCAGTATAGAAATATCATCAGCCCTTTATAGAATGAGGATGGTCACCTCACAAACAGGGACAGAGACAAGGCAGAGGTGTTCAATTCTTTGCCTCTGTCTTCAACACAGATGACTGACCAAGGGGGTCTCGGTGCCCTGAGCTGGAGGACCATGACTGTGAGAATTATCAACTTCCAGTCAACCCTGAAATTATGCAGGATCTGTTGCACAGAGGGTAACAGTGAATGGGGGAACATCAGACTGATGACCTGTCACTAGTGGGATTTTGCAGGGCTCCATCTTAGGCCCCGTGCTCTTCAGCATCTTCATATATGACTTGGATGCAGGACTGGAAGGGATAATAAACAAGTCTGCAGGTGACACAAAACTGGGAGGAGCTGTTGACTCCCTCAAAGGCAGGGAGGCCCTGCAGAGAGACCTCGACAAGTTGGAGGATTGACCAAACACCGGCCATATGAAGTTCAACAAGGGAAAGTGCCGGATTCTGCACTTGGGATGGGGCAACCCTGGATGTACAGACAGACTGGGGAGTGAGATGCTGGAAAGCAGTGCTGTGCAAGAGGGACCTGAGAGTCCTGGTCAATGGCAAGTTGAATATAAGTCAGCAGTGCCCTGGCAGCCAGGAGGGCCAACCGTGTCCTGGGGGGCATCAGGCAAAGCATCGCCAGCGGGTCAAGGGAGGGGATTGTCCCACTCTGCTCCACACTGGGGTGGCCTCACCTTGAATATTGTGTGTAGTTTTGGGCACTGCCATATAATAAAGATATTAAGCTCTTGAAGAGTGGCTTGAGATCACTTGGTCTGTTCAGTCTGGAGAAGAGAAGTCTGAGGGGAGACATCATTGCAGTCTAAAACATTTTCATGAGAGGAAGAAAAGGGGCAGACACTGATCTCTTCTCTGTGGTGACCAGTGACAGGATCCAAGGAAATGTCCTGAAGTTGTATCAGGGGAGGTTTAGGTTAGATATTTGAAAGAGTTTTTTCACCCAAAGGGAGGCTGGACACTGAAACAGGCTCCCCAGGGAAGTGGTCACAGCACTAAGACTGACAGAGTTCAGGAAGTGTTTGGACAATATGCTCCGTCACATGGTGTGATTCTTGGGGATGGTCCTGTGCAAGGCTAATAGTTGGACTTGATGACCTTCATAGGTCTCCTCTAACTCAGCACATTCTGTGATTCTGTGAAAAGGTAACTGGGGCAAAATAAAAACCGAGGTGAGGATCAAAAAAAGCAGATAGAGAAAGCAATTCAGAATTGCAAAAGTATTTAAATTGCAAGCATTTTATATATACATTTCTTATAAGTCTATTATTATAGGTTTCCAAGTCAAATTTCTTCCACTCTTTCACATGTTAGAGCTAATAGACTAAGAGAACACTCAGAAAACAGAGAGATTTCAGATATTTCACTGTTTTCTTGATCATTCATTGAAATTATTAACAAAGGGAGCCTATTAGATTAAATTTTTTATACTGCTTTTGAAAAGAAAGGGTACTAAGATTATTTCCCTAGTCTGATTCTGGCTAATATTGCTATAATGTCTCTGATAACTATGCACTTACTACACCTAGGTAGATACATATGCAAAGTGGAACGGATCAACACATTAGTATATAATGCACAGCTATTACACATACTTATGAGCATAGTTTCAATGTTTGTGGATTTCAAGGTTCAGTTCTATGCATTGACATTGAGAACTCTCTTATATTGCCCGCAATGAGACCTGTAGCTCCCATACTTGCCATGCAAAACCAGAGTATTCCTTCTTTCTGTCACTGCAGACAACTGGTCATATACCCTTTAATCACTCATCCACCACTATTGAGTCCATACAGGAGCAAACTTATTCCCAGAGAGTTTCACTGCTGTTGGGGTAAGCCAGTCCCCTGGCAAGGTTTCTGGTTTTACAGACTCTTAGTTAAAGGCCATATCTTCTATCTGTGAGTTTGAGCTGTGGTCTTTAAGCCCTCAGTTTAGCTCCATTACCAGGTACCAATTAATGGATGCTCCAGGCTCAGATTCTTCCTGACACAGTCACACAGCCAAAGCACAAGAAAAATACAGTAAGAGACCTGGAAAACTGTACACTGACCGTGTGTGTACACATGCACACATACAGCACCATCTCAACAGATAATGGAAGACAGCGTATTTGTTCCTGTGTGAGGAATGCACAATTGCCTCAGCTTTTTTCAAAAAACTTATTGAATTAAAAAACGTCTCATTATTTTTCAGGTGAGTTAGGCACATAGGAATTTTTTTTCAGAGTTAAAATTCTATTAAGTAGCTGGGAAATAAGTACCTTGCATTTTGACTGGGACTTAAATCACCATCTCTATTTGAGTAAGTTGCCTTACATGGTCTTTGCAGTCAATGGAGAGAAGTTGGCATTTCTAGGGCACAGTTTATCTTATCTTAAAATAGCTGTCTAAAGCAGGTCAGACAAATTTTGCCCTTGCAGTGCCTTTTATTCCCCACTGACTATAAAAAGCATGACTAGCTCAGAGGTACACGTCTACACTGTAGACATTTACAGGTAGGTGATAAATTCCATGTTATTTGATTTATGATGAGCTGACTTTGATGGTCAAGGAGGGATGAATTCCAGTTGAATTCTGCCCTGCTCCAAAGCTGGATCATTTATAGGGTTTCTCATCAACGTGGATACCACTGTATCTCTAAGGGATTGAACTTGTGCTGTAGCCTTAAATTCTTGACACTTAAACGGACATTCTGACCTTACTTATTCATAGAATTCGTGGAAATGTGGTCATCTTTGAAACCATTCCACACTTTTGAAACACTCCTTGAAAGATTTAACTGAATGAACTCATAGATTCAAAAGTTATTAGAGGAAGACCAATAATGGCATGTACAGTTAGCACTGCTACATAAGTGTCTGAGGGAAACCATAATAAAAATTTCACGCAAAATTAGAAAAAAGGATTCTTACTTTGCATTTGCCCATGAGTAAGTAATTGAAATGAGATGTAATAGCAGCATAAATAAAACCACATACCTCTTACTCTATATTTTTCTTCTTCATCTTCTTCTCACTCCTTTTACATAATTCAGTCTTTTATTTGTGATAAAAAAAACACCTCCTACTGATCCCACTGAAACCAAGCTAGTATTAAATATGAATAAGAGTTTTATTATTCAGCGATCTGCTGTACATGCACTGTACATCTTTGTCTTAGAAACTGTAAGACTTCTGTGGTTCAGGGACCGTTCTTTATTTATTGTTACTTTCATAAGTATATCATCTACACAACTATCATATATGATCGAAAGAGTAATGTTATTTACACTGAGAGAATAATAAATTCACTGTAGTTTAAGCAAATGTCTTATTAAACAGGGAAATATCTTCTTAAGTAATGCTCATAATGAATTTTAATATGCCGCATTTTTCAATTTTGTGCTGCAAGATTGAACTTTGATTTGTAACATTTCAGTCTCCATACATGGCACAATGATGAATGTTGCTTGAAAATAACTGTTAGGTCTAGTTTCTATAATTTCATTCACTCTAGATGCTAAAAGCAGTATGTTCTTTTCCCTACTAACATTACCATAAGGGAGAAACCTCTAGATGTTCTCCAAAAGAGTTAGACTCAAAAACCATCGAATGCACTGAAGGATCTTACACTGGACTCAATTTCCTTTGGTTCTGGCCCTTGTAGAAGCCACTCTCACTTTAAGGATGAGATAAAAATAAATTATTTGTGTTTCTTCATGCAATTTTAAAGGACATTTTCAACTTAAATTTGTATGCTTTAATTCCATTGATCTATGAGAACCTTAATATGATATCCTGTTTCTTTGTGATAACCTAGTCCATTTTAATATAAACTCTTGAAAAAGAAAATAATCTTTTTTCAGAAGCTATAATTTCTCATTTCAGGGACCAGAAGTTATCTGTTGTATTATTTTAAGTTAAATTACTCTACAATGATAATCTGACTACAGAGTAGTACAGTTAAAATAAGGCAAATTTTGGTGTAAAACTTCTGTAAGGCAATAATTCTCATTTTCATCCAATTTATTTAGCCTCAAATAGCATGGAATCACTATATGGACAAAACACAGTCCTCCACAACACACTTTTCTCTGCACTGGAGACAGAAGGATTTGATGCATGGACTGTTAGATGGGTGAGAAACTGGTTGGACAGTCACACCCAGAGGGTAGTGATCAACCACACAGAGTCCTGATGGACATCAGTGATGAGTGGTGTCCCTCAGGGGTCTGTACTGGGACCAGTGTTATTTGATATCTTCACTAACGATACAGACCAAAGGATGAAGTGCACTCTCAGCAAATTTGCAGATGACACCAAGCTGAGTGGTGCTGTTGATACATCTGATGCCATCCAGAGGGACCTGGACAAGCTCAAGAAGTGGGACCAGGGAAATGTCATGAGGTTTAACAAGACCAAATGCAAGGTGCTGCACATGGCTCCAGCCAACGCCCTGTGTCAGTACAAGCT
>JAWWTY010000037.1:23299249-23309831 GCA_035222235.1 Margarornis squamiger
CTCCCATCTGAGCCCAAGCATATATAACCTTGGGGGTTTGGGACTTCTGGGACCACTTGTGGGATCCAGAGGAGGACTGGGACTGCAACTGCTACTCTTGACCAGACTGCAGACATCATCCTCAGCAACAGGTTTTCTCTTTCCTTTTACTTTGCACTTGGGGGGCAGGCACGTGGTGCTTAGCACAGGGGCTGGTGAGCTCCATTCTGTTTGTGCCCCGTGGTGCTTGGGTGTATGTCTGTTCTTTGTGGGTCAAATGGATTTTTATCTCTGCATCATTGTACTTGTTGTGATCTTTTTATTAAATTGTAATTCGGACTTGCAATCTCTTTTGGAGTTGGTTTCACTTCTCCTGCTGCTTTACCTTTAAACCAGTACAGAGAGATAGAAGGAAATCAGGAAATGAGAGAGGTGAGGAGAGGAAGACAGGGGAAAGTAGACAGAGACAGATTAAGTAGAAAAACTATCAAAATTTTGAAGTTATCTGAAAGTGCAACAGGAGTGAACCTCCTGCCTAGCAGTGAATGTCTTCTGGCTGTACTCATGCACAACAGAAATGGACTCATGGCTCCCTGTATCACTGGAGTTATCTACTGCACAGCACCCTTTCACATGTTCACCAAACCACACTTTTCTAACATTATCAATTTGCCAGGATCAACAGTAATGTGTGAGGAAGATAAAGGGAGAAAGACATCTGGCATAAACCATTTCAAGCATGAGAATAGATGCCTTCAATAAGGAAATAAGTATCTAGTTGGATACTATTATTTAATAAAAATGCCTCCTCTCTGTGACTAGAAGACATTATAAAGAAGTCAAGGACAAGAAGCCTAGGAAATCTTGTAAGATCTGGTATTTATTTTGATATTGGTGAATGGTGCATGAGTGACATCAGTCATTCCTTCCACTGTGATGGTTGCAAGTGGCATACAAGTACATCCTTAGCACCTCAATCCAAACATCAGAATCTGTTCCAAGACACTAGCTATCCACTTGTAACAGATAAAACAGAATATAAACCTACTTGCTAATCACAAATTCAAGATTCTGTCACAAGGCTAACAATTAACATTGCATTTCAAACACTATTGAGCCCATTGAAGTCTAAGAATTAAACCTTAGAATTAGAATTCAGGCTGAGAGAACTCAGGCAAAACACTGAGACTGAAAGTAGTCTCTGATTAAATTTTAATTAATAACATTTTTTAAATCCACAATATATATTAATTAATAAAAATATTAAAACAATCTTATTTTAACTAAGATCTTACTTTATCTATAATGCTTGATTTGATCCCACATATTGACATGAGACTGCAACAAATCCTTCACCCAATAATGTGGCAGAAGAGGGAGATGTTCAGGGAAGAATCATTTTCAGTCATTATTCAAAATGCCTCAGGCAATTATTTGTAATCTGGTTTTAACTGTAAAGGTTTCTTATAGTTAGTTCACTAATACTTATCCAATGCTCAGCAATCAAAATTTAAAATCAGTAGCAGAATTAGCACACATGTTCAAGCTGAAAAGGGTTATTACAATGGTTTAGTAAAGTTGAAGAAATGCTTTTTACAGCTTTGAATGTATGCTAGTAGGAAAAAGCAGTGCTGAGAATGTGATGTTGTCCCAGTAAAGTGGACTGGAGTCTGGACACTGAATTCAAGGACAGCAGAATTATGCCCCAGCAAGATAGATGCCAATAGTCAAGTGCAGAAGTCATGAATGAATATGAACTTAGCAGTAAAAGTTTATACCCTCACTCATAAGAAAATGAACCATATTATGGTTTTTATTTTTCTTACAACTACTTCAGGAAAGTTGTGTGCCTTAATTCTGATATATTTTGTGTTCAACATTGTGCACTACATACCCAAGTGCCTTTCAATAGTCTAAAACAAAAATCAGAGAGTGCTTTTTCTTCAACTTATGTTGTAACATAACTATGGCAGGGGCAGATGTTTCTAGGGCTCATAGGTGCTAATATAAAGTAAATTAATAAATGCAGTGATAATTATGATTAATAAGTCCATCATGTGAGGTCAGAACTGAGTATTCGGTTTGTGGGGTTTTTTTTAGTATGATAGGTATCCTGCTATCTTTTAATGCTCTAGCAACTATATTATCATGAAATTATAAATGGTAGTTTATTATTTCTACTGCTGTATGTAACCCATTAATCAGTAAGTGCTTCCATCTTCCAATATATGAGAGGAACAGTAGGTCAGTCAAACTCTGTCAAATAACCCGTCAAAAAAGACTCTTATTTTGTGTTCTTAGGCATGGAAGTAGCCCCACTCTAAATGGGACACTGACCATGAATCATGACATAGCATCGCTCTGCAGCTATGGCATGGAGCCAGCAGGCTTTGATAGGGAAGCCAAGAACTTTGTGCTTTGCTATGCATATCTACAGAAACCCCACCTATGTGTTTATACGTGTGCATATGTGTGCACATATACTCCTACCTAATCAGACATCCCACACTGCATGTGTACTTCATATGAGAAAATGTAAGAGCTTGCCCTGACTTCTCCTTCATTTCCACAAATAGTAACACAGGAATATATTTGTGGAGGCTGTAGCATCCTTCTTTCCTTATTTAAACTTAGAAAATTCTGATTAGCACATCCTAGGGTGTACAAGTGATTGATGTAATGCTCCTATTTCTAGCAATGAATCAACTCTTCTGTGAGATACATGTACCTATTAATTATGTAGTGCTCCCATTTTACAAAATCTGTTTGCAGACTCCATCTGGAATACAAATTAATTATACAGTATATATTATAGGCTTTATTTCTCTCCAACCCACATTCAGCTAGCCCCTGTTATTCACTATGGTTATTTTTATATGTCATTTATACTGTGTAACCCTCAGCTCTTCTCACATTGTATTGTGATCCCCTAAGACTCAGCTATGGGCTTCCTGAAAGTACTGAAGGTCAGTGCCTGACTAATATCCAAGCTTGAAACTAAAGGCAGGGGACTTTGCAGTCAAGAATACAGGTGAGAGGGATGGTAAGACTCATGCCTCACACAGGGGCAAAAGAAAGTATCATCATGCTCACCAGGTCAAACCCAGAGCTCAAGACTAGATTAAATATACCACTTTAAAATACTCTCTGCAGATAATTATGCCACCTTCCAGGTGTATTCAGTGTAATCATTGTCTGATTGATATTATATGTTCCTAATTTGAAATCCCAAGGCTACTTCTATTTCACAGTGATTTATCCTATAGCCATTGATATTTTAACAAGACACTTGCTAGTTGCATTTCAACTTGCTCTTTTAAAATAGATTATTCTCTGTTCAAAATAGGAGTGAAAATTGCAGCTTTTAGTGGTCAGTAAGATACTAGATAAGCAGGCTGTTCCTGGCCCATTAACAGAAAAAAAGTGTAATTAAGTGATTCAAACCCACAAAATATGAATGAAAGAAACAAAGATTGTAATTGCTTCTGTTGTCCCAGTTCCTATTTTGTCCAAACTGTTCATACATATAAAATTTATTCTGATTCAGATAAGATAGAAAACTGAGATGTCTCCGTTCTCCTATGGAATTTCTTAAAAGCAGAAGACAAAATGGAAACAAAAACATTCTAGTTTCTGAGACCTTGCTGCCCTAGTTCTTCAGGAAAATTGATATTTGAGATGGGGAAGAAAGTCAGCTGTTAACAAGGTTAAGGAATTTCATCAGAAGCAACAGGGTCTGAGTATTCAGTTAACAAGCAGCAGGAATACCACTTCAGGTGCTTTTAAATACCACATATAACATGTAAGAAATTAAAGTAAGAGTTAGCTTCTCTGTGCTAAGTAATGTGACTACAGAAAGAGTCATTGTGGTTTTCTTTTAGTCATTCTCCCATTAGTTCACAGATTTCATGTCACATACAGAGCACTGCATAGCCTTAATATCACATGGCACACAGAGATTTCCCCATAAGTTTTGTAAATTGGTGGATAAAATTATTGAATTACATCTCATCCTATGAAAAAGAAAGTAGAATTCTGTACTAAGATATCAATTAAATGAGTACTGTAATTTGCATGAATGATGTCTTAGAGGTGTCATCTTTTAATACCTGTTCTTTGTTACAAGACATGTTACTGAGAAACCTCTGACATACTGTGACTTGTCCTAACCCTTTTTTCAGGCAGTTTTCATGGAAGCTATGCAGTTCTTTTTCCCACTTCAGTTTCCATTTTCTTACCTATTCTTTGCTTTCCAACTTACCTTTTGCAGAAGTTACATCTGTCTGCTTCTGGGATCAGAATGTCTTTCTGTTCCATTTATGCATCTAGAATATTTACAATTGCACCCTTGGAGATCTACAGACAGGTTCTCAGACCACTTATCCCTTGACTAGTTTTTAAGACTAAATTGCGATTTTAGTTATTCAGCTAAGTCTATGTCATAAGGTTATAAAGAATCAGTGAATGAGCTCAAATTTGATGTCCCATTTCTTCACTTCATAGGATCTTGTTTCATTGTGTTCCTATCAAGAAAGCATTTAAATTCCATAAGGAGATAACTAAATTCTTTGTGAAAACAGAGACCTATTAGTTCTTTACAGCTCTTTCAGTGAGTTATTAGGTCAAAATTATGTACTTTTGGCCAAGACTAACGTTCCCTTCTCCCCTTCATTTCAGACATTTTTTTTATTTGCTAAGGTTATTTCTGGCAGCCTTTTCACAGCCTGTGGGGAATGAATGTGAAACATTCATTGATCAATTTTTAGTCTAAATAGGATGGGTTATCAGAAGCTTGTGCTTTCCTACACTATGAGCTAAACAGTAAAAGCCTTTCAGGGACTGATCTCTTAAACACTTAATTGTGCAATCAAGTTTTATGGAGTTGCTTGCATGCTTGAAATTAAGCACCTACTTCAGTATTATGCTGAACTAGACTCTAACTCTTCTTTATTACTAACAGTTACTGAAGGTCTATTTTTTCTTTTAATTTTACCTAGCCTGTCAAACAAATATACCCATAAAACCCAATCTGTTATTGTCATTCATATGTACAATAAACCCCAGCTGACAACACCTGAGCCTGAAGTAGATAATAAAGAGGCTTATACCTACCAAAGATAAAACAAGACAGTTACAGCAATTAATTTGGGTTTGAAACATTTTAAATATTTTTAGATTATAACAAGTATAATCTTATTCTCTAATAAGAAAAGTAAATTACCATTGCCTTAGAGATACCTCTCGAGCTATCAAATGAATCTCTCACAAGATGACACATAAAAAAACCCTACAAAAAAGTTCTGTAAACAAGATACAATGCTTGATTACAACATTCTCCATATTTGTACAAATCTGATATGAAACTTTAATTTGTAGGAAGGCATGACCCTGCAAATTTATGCAAGTAATCAACTCCTATTAAATTTCTGTGAGCTTATGATAAATTTTGAAGGATGCAGCCACTGTCTCTTAGAGCATCTCAAAACTGCCCATCATACAAAATCGCATATCTGAAAAATCAATGGGATTTTAAATTCATCTTTGCATTTTGGAAAAATTCAGGTATGACATTTAAGGATAACTCTTGCCAGATGCAAGCCAATCTACCTTTATATCCTCCCACTTTGTATGTGTCTCCAGGCTTTTATCAAAGTTAATAGGCTGATACCTTTCAAAACATATAAATTCATACCTGTCAAAAGACATGGAGTTACACTGCTGCCTCTTTCCAAACTCCATCCACTGCATTTGTTACTTCTGACTGTACTTTCTGCCATGCCACCTCCCACTTGGGCCTATTTGCCTGTAAGATCAAAAATGTTCATAACTGGGCTCGGCTCAGAAACTAGGAATGATTCTGGCGCACTTTGTCATTCTAACTTTGCCTATGTTTCTGACATTATATGAGAGGTACTTTGCCATCAGGATACTTTCTTCTGTGGTAAAACATAAAATCTTATTCATGTTAATACACTAGACTGTCTGCAGAGTTAAGTGATGGTTCATTAATAAACACACAGAGAGTCAAAAATGGGAGACCAGCCAGATCCCCAGATAGCTGAGGACAGTGCTCACACCTAGCCCCCTGCTTCTCTCAGTGGAAGCACAGAGAGATCATCAAGCAAAGAATCTATTTCATGATTCCATCATGAATCATTCAAACTGATCCAAGTTTTGCAATTAGGGTCATCTTTCCACTATTTTTAATATCACTGCATTGAAGTGATACCAGTAAAATTGAGCAACATGCACTGTAGTCTTTTCAAACAGTTACCATGACAATACTCATTGGATGTTCTATATCAAAACAAAATGCTTCGGGTTACTTTGAAAATGTGAAAAAAACTTTAAATTGTTCAGTTTTGTCCTAATTCTGTCACTGCAAGTATGACACAAAATAAGCAGTACTTTGATATTTATTTTTTTTCAATCAACTTTTTACAGCAATATTTTCCCAAAATAAGATGATTTCCTTATACTTCACATTAAAAAGAGACGCAGGGGAATTAGGATATATCATGAGGGACACACAAGCAGAGTCAAAATAGCATTTAAAAAGAGGAAAGAAGAAGAAAGAGCACAGCAGTAGTTGAGAGAAAAGAAGCATTTTATTTCACAGTGATGTAAGGAAAATAGAAAATCCTCTATAAAAACAAGATATCCTTTCACTTATGTTTATGAAAGAGGAATTCAAATGGGAACAGACTCAAAGAAGCACCTTCACAATGATTATGAGAATGGAGACTTTTTGAGAACACTTAATGTATCAGTTATGTATCACTTATGACACAGGTTAAATTACTTTCATCTGCTTATTCTGGAAAAGGAATACAAGCTTTTATAAATTGATTAAAAGCAGTATTTGTGAGGGAGGAGAATTATACAAATTAAAGGATAATAAATAGTACAGACACAAAATCAACTGTCTATTAATTGCCCAGGAATATATTTGCACAGAAAAATAGAAGTTTTCATGTCATGTGCAGGGCTAATTACCCTATGATCCAATGATCTTTTCCAAAGGAAAATTAAGACCTTTAAAGCTAAGTGCAGAAGAGCAGAGATCTTCCACCTCATTAGCAGCTGCACTGAACCTATGTTTCCTGCTGCCACAGGATACTGGTTATGCAGCTGTGCAGCCACGGAAGCAGTCTTCACTCTTTGCCTCATTTGGATCAGAGGTGAGTCTGTTTCTGTCTGATTCATAAGGTCTTGCTTGACAGGTAGGAGTTACAACAGAGAGTCTTTAGGAAAATCTCATTTAAGGAAATTTATAGAAGCTCTGCTAAGCTACGTGAGTATGAAGCAGCTTTCCCTGCAATTTTCTAATAATGGTTTTGTATGAGGCAAGAAGCTGTTCAGTTAATGATTGCCACTGGCATTGTTTTGCTAGAGAGCAGAAGTCACAGGTGATCCTAATTCTGTTCTCACCAAATTAAACTCTTACATGACCCTGAATCTGATTTCTCAGAGCACCACCAACCAAGGCAACCAGTGGCCAATCACAGGGCATTTCCAAGCTGAGAGGAGGTCAGGCAGCTTCTCCCCATGTCTGGGGAAAACTCAAGGTATCACAGCTGCACCTGACCAAGCAGTCAGGAGCTGCTCCTTCGCTGATCGACTAAACAGCTCAAGACACATACTCTGCCACAAGCAGAAGGTATTCTCCCCACAGGAGTACCTACAGCTGTGCCCACGCATTGCTTGGAGAAGAATAGCTGGCATGGGCCAAAGCCAGGACAGGGAAAGTGTGAAAAATTAATAGTACAGCACATGCCCTTGAGCTGTATAGCTGCAACATACAGGTTTAGCTGGAGGGAACAGTTTGCCCTGTGACTTGTGACCCATTACAGCTCTGCAACAACCCTGTCCTGTTTGTCCCTGTAATGGAAAGCAGTACACACTCAGGGGGATAAAATTCAGCTGACACCGCTTAGTTAAATTGTTTCTGAAGTGCTAGCAAGACTAAAAAACTAGTAAAAATTATTTGTAACACTAGCAGGCATGTTTATGAACACAGAGGGGGAAACAGATTTGCTGAGTATGGAGGTGCTGTTGTATTTTAGAGCACAGCTAAATATGCCTAAATATTGTCCATCATCCAATCAGCAAGTTCTATATGAGTGAGATCAGCACAGGCAGTTTTTCTGCAAGAGGCAATCTTTAATGTACTGTTGGGTGATAATACTTTTTATTTAAGCTATTCTCAGAACAGGACAATGTTTCTTATTTACAAATAACACTGCTGGTCACTGTTTTAATCTACACCTTTCATTCATTGTGGATAGGCCACAGCATAATGTGATAGGTCTCATAGCCTGGGGATCCATTAATCTGTGATGAGTTGAGAGGCGATTTATCTGTGACACAGAGGAGTCTCCTGGGTTCCCAGAGAGTGACAGTGCTACCACTGACTTACTGTTATTCCCCCACAGCTGTCCACAGCCAAGCTTGCACTTCAACCAGCAATACAATATCCAGCCACAAGGCTGTAAAGCTCAGTTACAGTCTAGATGAAAACTAGTGGTGTGTTTGAGGCACAGAAAAAAATCCCTGTCTCCAAGTCAAAACTCAGGAGCAGCAGCTTGCCTATATAGGACACACATGCAGATGCTCACACTACAAGGATTTTCCACTATAAGATACTATACTGTTCCCTGAACTGTTGCTATTGTCAAAGTGCAGGACAAAGGTCCCCGAGTGTCACGTGTCCTCAGGCTGTCACAGACCCAAAGCAGCTGATTCTGCCAGCACAGGCCCCAGGACACCCTGAAAATTGGCACCTTTTAAACGATTTTTCTCCTTTTTTTTTTCAGTTCAAGGCATGAATGCCAAGCAGCCACCTTCTCAGCTCAACACACACCCACCACTAAATTCCTACCTACCATTTTTCCGGATGAAGAAGAAAATTCTGTGCATGAGTTGCTCTAGATATACATAACTAAGAAAGATGGACTTGCCCAAAATTACACAGATGGTTAATTTTTTTGGCAATTTATGGCTATGTCAGTTAACCTTCCTGTCATCTGGAGCTGAAGGTACTATCCTCCCAATTTCAGAACCCTTCATGCCAGAAGCTTCTTTTATTTGAAATGGGGAATAAGCCTTGCTCTACAATGCAGCAGTCAGTCCTTTGACTGAATGTCAGAAGCAGCTGTTTATAGAACAGCCTAATTTGCAGACACCTCCTGATTTTACTTAATTCTCCTAGAGAACCTGAACTGCAATGCAAATAATAGGGGATATCTGCCATGGAAAGGTTTGAAACACACAAGAAGAGATTTAATCAATGGAAAGAAGGGTATGTTTTTCATTTTCCATTAAGATAAATGTTCCTTCAGCTCTAATTGTATGCAACAGTCTACCTTCAGCTCATAAAAGCTACCTCCAGCCTGAGGATTAAAGAATGTCCTGGATCATTACGCATCTGATTTTTCCTTAGGCTTAAGGCCAGAGTTCATGTTGACTCTCCCAGGAGCTCTGACTGTTCAGCACTTCCTGAAAAACAGATCCTTCGGACACATACAATTTAAGCAAACGCCAGTAAGGGGATCGGGTGGCTGTGCACTGCTGCTCTCTTGTGGTCTAAAATGTGGGTTCCGAGGAGAGGGCTAGGAAGCCAAGAGAGTCAGGTTCACGTGGAGAAGGGTCTTCGCAAGCAAGGGCCAGATGGGTAGCAAAGGATGCTGTCTATGGGGCAGCATTAAGCTGCCAAAGAAACAAAGACAGGAGGAGAACAGAGCAGGGAGGACAGACTCTCTCCTGCACTACCTTCCAAAGCAGCAGGCAGAGAGCAGAGCGCTCTGTGGTCCGGAGCAGGGGTAGGGAGGGGCTGCACAACCCATCACTCCAAAGTAAACCCACCACCTCAACGCCATCATGCAACTACAGATCTTCTTAGGAGGTTTTCCAGCAGTCAACTCAGCAAAACTGCATCCAGCATTGCTCTGCCCTGGGCAGGACAGGCACTGAGGCGCAGCCTGATTCACCACCCTTTTGCATATATTTGTGTAACTGCTGCAATGAATTTAATATCCAGTGTTTTGTAGGAAACAAATATGATTGCTATGTATAAAGTAATAAATACAATTGACTACTGGATTGCTTTATGATGTGGAGGTTACAGTTAGGGGTACAGCCTGGAAGGAGGTGAACAGGAGAGTGAATTATCATTTTGTAGCTTATGTTCTCAGAAAGATAAGTGAGATAAGGGAGGAGAAACAGGGCATGTGAAGCTGTTGCGTGGAGTCCTTAATAGGCTAAACAGCATAGATAAGTCTGTAGCAAAAAAGTAAGTCTGCTATATTTTATCTTGCGTTCTGCCTTTAAATGGGACCTTTAAATGGGACCATGAATTTAAGGAAGGACTACAAGATATTAGGACTAAATATAAATGAGAGGGAAACCAAGGAATTTGTTACTAATAGGAATAAGATGTATCCAACTGGACTTCTACACATTCAGCCAGCTACAGACCAGATAACCACAGCAAGGCTGCAGAACAACAAGCATTTACAAAATGAAAAAAACAAACAAAACGAAAACAAAAAGTTACCACAATCCCAGAGAAGAAAATCTATATTTTTGAAATGGACTTCAGCTT
>JAWWTY010000037.1:23312204-23352236 GCA_035222235.1 Margarornis squamiger
AATAGAGGGTGGTAGAATACATAGCTTTGATCACCCCCACACAGTGATAACTGGCCCCACCTGCTGAACTAGGACAAGCATATAAAGCATGTTTGCCATGAGGATATTCATACAGATACAACACATCATTTAAACTCAATCTTAGGCAAATACTTTGATATTTCACAACTGCCTCTGTATGCAAAAATCAAGCTTATTTTGACACAATTCCTGACTTGCTGAATTTTATACCCATATGTTTAAGTAAAAGGCACTGACAAATACCATAAAATGCTAAAAAAGTTTTTATGAAATTACAGGGGTATAATGACAGTACTCAGAGTTGTTAACTTTAGATTCAGGAGACTGCTTTATTTCAGGAAGAATACTATGACTAAATAAATAATAAAGGTAGGGGAGTTTGCCCATTTTCCCAATAATTCTCCATCATAAACAGAGAAACAGAAATTTCAGGCTTAGAAGACTCAATTTTCAAAGTACGTGGGAAAGAAAACCTTTGAAGAGATTGGGGTGAGGAAGGTAAAATCGGGCAAGGAAAAGCTCAGGAATGACAGAAATAAAATGACATTGGCAACAATACACTATCCCTTTTATGTTTGCATACCATGACACATTTTTTAATTACATAGGGACCAACTGCATTGCTCTAGGATCTCTGCCTCTTCCATTGCACAAGTAGTACAATTTCCAAGGAAAGGATCATGGGAAAGGGAATGTAATTCTATATTGAAAATGTACTCATGCGCTGCCTATGAATTACATAGGAAAATGAAAAGACCATCTTTACCTCTCTTGCCATACCCCATTAAGTGGAAAATAGCTAGTAATTTAATTAAGCACTTTTAACGGAGAACAAATGTGATAGATTCAAGCTACAACATTCAGTTTGGTTTTACCTATGTTATGTACAGAGTAGAATCAAAATATTATGAGGTTACGCTGTGGCATGAGGTCACCAACAGAGAGCCTGATAGCTATTTTGATATGAGTAGCTGTTCACAGTATCACTTAGCTAGCTTATTTTGGAAGGGAAGAAGTAAAGTCCTAGAAAAAGGATTCTCTCTGCACAAAGGCAAATAAGCTGCTGCTGCTGGTGTGAGTGCTGAGAAGAAACAGGTGCATAGGGAACCTTATGAGATAATCTTGTGTCACCACCAATGCCTTTTTTACAGACATTTGAATACAGAGATTTGCAGGCTCCATTTTAGTTTATAAAAATAGAAAATGTTTCTGTTTTTTCAGCAAGCATAATGGAAAACAGGTGTACAATGTGCATCCTGTTCTGATCTGTAACTTATATAATATCACCAAACACTTCAAGGGAAAACTTTTCTCCTGAGCGATTTGTCCATTTTGAGTGACATATGAATGACAGAGAAAATTGGAGAAAAAGGGACTGCCCAGTCCATATCTTTGCTACTTAAACTGTTTTTAAGAACTCTGAAGGTGGACAAAACAGTAGGCTAGATTAACTTTGCCCTTGTATTTCACAGAACACGTATTTTGCTGGAAATCACTCATTACACTCTCCCTGGCCAAACTATGTCCAAACCCTGTTTCTCAAAAAGTGATTCTTAATTGCTGTGTTAGAGCAATTGCATGCAATTGTCTAAAGGGAAAGTGTCATCTACTATAGGTAAAACTCATCACAAACTTTAGAATACAATTGGATGTATCCCAAAAATTATTTCCTTTTTATAGCTAGGACACAGTCTGAATTTGGATTGAGCACCATATACCTGCCAAGCAAGCAGCTTTGTTCAATATCTAAATCTATTTTAATTATTCATGACTTTTAAATGAGCAGAAGTTCTAACAAGAAGTATTACATGAAAATTACACTGCCTGAATAATAACTTCTTCACGAGTGAAAGACTTGTTTGAGCAAACAAGACCTATTACAGCTGCCTCCTGAGGGGAAGAACGACCCAATAGCTTACATTTTCAATAAACTGTCCTGTCTTCTTTTTAACCATGATGGAACACATTCTCCAAAACCAATCAATAGAAGATAGCCTCACAGAGGTGTTACCCACTGTCTGACATTTCACAGAACACAAAGACTTTCAGTGAGACTTTTACATATGTTCATGTGACAGAAATATAGAAGAAGAAAACTGTATGGTAATTGGTTCTTCTCATCTGTAAAATAATCTCTTCCCATAGTGATTCCCTGTAATATGAATGAATCTGAGATAAGAGTGGAGGGAACAGCCTAGAAACAGATTTGCATCAGTGCTTTACACTAGTTAAGCTTTAATGTTCCTTTCAGCTGAGGCATTTTTGTGTACATATCTAAGTTAGAAAGACTCTAAAAACCCTATCATGTGAGGTGGAACCACAGCAAAATAAAGTCGTATTTCTGAAAGGGGAATAAATCCTGTAACAGACACTTTGCCATTTCCAAATATTTTCAATTTAATGATGTACCTTTTATGTCTTCTTGACATTTGAATTGTTAGAAGACAAGTAGCTGTATGAGAAAATGAAGAGCTAAATCCAGAACCAATTCACCCCTGACAGCCTTTGAAGGCTCTCAACATGATGTCTACAAGAAAAGTTTGGTTTGGCATCATCTATCATGTACCCTTAATCAGTGTAATCTTCCCTGTGTATCAATTGTTCTATTAATTATTTACTCCTGGATATATAAATCCTTCTTAGCACTGCAGGAGTAGTACTTCTGACATGATTTAAAATTGAATTGTATAGTTTATAAAACTATAGTTGATGTTTTAAAACATCTGCTGCACATTTGGGAAAATATTGTACTTCAACACACACAGTTTAGTAGAATGGATGTATGCAGAAGCAATAAATCTGTCAGTGAAGCTGTACCCAATTCTCTCAATGGGTACATACAATCTCTACTTGCTTTATGGACACCGTCTAGTAAAGAAATGCTGATATCATTATAACTACCTCATAGCATTACACAGATATGTTGCTTCATCAAAGGCAGTATTTGATGCAAATGATGACCTAGCTGACTGTATGGCTGATATGTGACAATCTTTAATTTTAAAAATTCCCTTTGATTAGTAAATGTCTGGGTTAATTAATTTTAAATCACATATAGTGTTTTTCAGAAGCTAAATCCCTTCTTTACCACCACTGTCATAAATTCAGTCACAAGCTCAGAATTCAGCAAAGAAACCTAAGCATTTTCACATAAAGCACAATTCTAAAGCAGTAAAGATCAGAAATAAATATAACACAATTTTTTCATATCAAGTTTATGGATTCCTCTCATAGTAATTTTTCATGCTTAAGAAAGAGAAAATCAGAGATAGATATGATTCCAAACTTCTGGAACCAGACAGCAATCATATCAGTTGTTATTAGATGTCCTCATAGCATTCATAAGAACTACTACTATCCATTCTGCAATGAATAGAAGAGGGTGAGAATGATACAATCAGAAAGTTATTTGCAAACTTCTACATAAACCCTAGAAACTGCATTCTTACTCTTGAACAAACATTAGCACACATGAGCTCAGACTGGGCAAATGTTTTCAGAAATAATGTGATGGATTTTTCCCTAGCAAATGCTCACAAAAGCTAACAAAACTTACTTGGGCACAACAAAGAATACTCACTCTTCTTTACATACTTGCTTTTAGTAATCAGGCTATTCATCATCCATTTGCTCCCTAAAAAGTTTCAGGTGTTCAAATGAGAAGCAATAACAATATTGCATGACTTCAGTGCCCAGTCCCAAGACAAATAGTAACAGAGTGCCTACCAATGAGAGTATTTTGGGAGTGACCCATGGGAGGAATGGCTTGAGGTAACTAGACTATCAGCAAAAATCATGACTAGCTCCTAACTGTTAGCACTCCCATTCAGGTCAGTATGAGCCAACACCTTTAGCCACGTGCAGAGAGCACTCTGCAAGCAGCATATATCTTGTTTAAATTAAAAAGGAATTATTTATTGATCAAGAAAAAAGCATAAAGCTCCCCAGTGTTTCTTTCCCATAAGATTTTATATCATTTCATAATGACTTCTTTTTTTCACAATGTCTACCTCAACAACCCTACCTATGTCTGCAATTTTGCATTTCATATCTTTCTGGGGACCTTTCATAGCTGTTTCTCCCCATAAGGCAATTTCCTCAGCAGTGCGAGCCAGGGTTATGCATCTGGCCCATGCAAAGTAGAGCCAAGGATCCTTGGATATCACCGGTGCCAGTTTGGGCCACAGGGAATGCCACAGAGGAGTTTGTAAGTGACTGCTTAAATGAAATATTAAGTTATTCTGTCAGGTGCAAATACAGTTGTGGTTCTTACACTATTCAAAAAGAAGGTTTTGCTTCCTGCTAGCAGCCAAACACCCCATCCTACTTCAGAGGCAGCACTCAGGTTGAACAGCTTCAGAGAACAACCTATGCTGAGCCCTTCAAAAACAATGCAGCCAAAGCAAACTTTGCTCTACAAGAATCTACCAGATACAATAAGAAAACTAAATACTGAGGCCTTCCAGATATACAATTTCAAATTAGCACAATCATAGATACAGTATAATGTCCAAAGATGGATACAACTTCATTCTTACTTGGGGGGCCAGATGGGTATATAGGCTGTACAGCCACATAACCAGGGTCACAGGGAGTGATGCAGGAGAAAGGGCTATGCTACCTAATGCTATCACCATCCCTCCAACTTCTCCCATTTTATACCTCTTCCTGACACCAGATTTGTCCACAAGATGGTGGAAATTTTTCAAAGATATAAAGGGGTCTTGATGTGATTCTCTTCCATTTGATGCCCATGAAATGTTGAGGCTTTACACTTTTCTGCACCTTTCAAGATATCACTAAAATTACTTTTGATTCAATTGTTATATCTGTGCTGTATGATAAAGGTAATTCTCCTTTATGCTGTTAGCAATCTGTGTCCTGAATTACATTGCCTAAATGTTACATTAATAATCCTTTTGCCATTTAATTTCTCTTGATGAACACATCAGAACTGGTGAACTTATTCCCCCAAGCATTATGATGACTCTGGGCACACAATAGAATACATTTGGGATTAGACTTTACATTTGGTTTAGTACTTACAGGCTCGTGGACATTCAAAACTAGATGTAAGAGTATTTATGGCCAATTCAGCTTCTTATTTGTACAGTCCATCCATGCTTTAACTTACAATTTAAGAGGTGTAGGTTACAAAGATTTGCAAAATATAACTTAATTATGAAAAATTTAATCAAGAAATTATGTTTTCTTATAGCTTGAAGTAATTCCTAAAAATCTAATTAAAATCTCTTTAATTAGTGCTGGCAAAATTGCTCAAGCGTCAAAGGAGACCATATTCCGTCCCCCCCCAGTAGAAATGATAAAATCATTTCGCAATTTATATGCACTGTCGCATCCAGGGAAAATGTGGCCATTTGATACTTTCTAAAGAGTCTGCTCAAAAACGTTTGAAGGAAAACTGTGCATTGAGTCATACTGGCATTATACTGTACATTGTAAGAATAAAGAAATTGTTTATTCTGGCAAAACTAGTATTCTGAGATATCAAATGCCATGGCAGTCAGCAATGTTATCTGGAGTGTACACTGATTTATTACTAACTAGGTGAAGCAAGGTGCTCCATTCCGTCTGATGTGTATTCTTGTTTATTCATTATACAATAACATTTGAGAGTTGTGTCTGATCAGTGTCAGAAATGCAGGGAATGACTAGCTAAATCTCACTCACCATAGTGACAGTCAAAAAAACATGAGGGGAGAACTTGGATGTTCCCAAAAGCAGCTCGTCTCTCTGTATCAGCAAAACCTGCACAGGTATAACTGTCCTTGGAAATATTGGCATGCCCTAGTGACATGCACAGAAAAGGGCTTGAGCCTCTGCAGTGCAGTAATCGTGTCCACACAGCCTTTCTTCACATATGTCACAGAGTTAATAGGTTACTGATGTTGTGCATCTCACTCCACAACCCCCTGCCAGCTGTATATTCTATGGCCATCACAGCACACTCCACAGAAAAGGTTGCACCTACCACAGGCTCCAGCCACTTCTCTGAATGTCTTTCCAAATCACGGTACAGACGTCCACATTCATGGCAGACAGTGAGTTAGATGAATACCTGTGCCAGCATCTCAAGAACATACTTTCCTTTTGACAGCAGAAATAGTGTCATTGTGCAGTAGCATGTGCAGGGCTGATCAGATGCACAATGGAAAGACAAAGCAAGCAGGCAGAGAGGGAAATAAGGGGAAGAGTAGAAGAAATGGGGTTAAAGTACACAGTCAAAACAGAAATGGGACCACAGAGAGTCAAACACCATGTCCCTGGGGTTTAAAGCTGGGGGTGAAGCGCTACAGAGACTCCCCAGAACTGAAAAAGAGGATGGTATGAAGACAGGGAATCTCTAAAGGTGGAACATAAGGGGAGGTAGCAGTTGGAAAGGCATGTGAGCAATGTGTGTTGAAGCTGCCTTCTTCAGTAACTTCCATGTGCTCAGCAAACAGAAGCTATGAACTGTGCAGTGAGTGGTACTTAATACAAAAAACTCTCAGGGCAAAATCACCAACAACATACACGAGTCGGTGAGAAGGATCCCAAGTTTTCACATTAATCCCACTCCACCATTCCTAGTCTCAGCTGTTCCACTCTTTTCCACACAGCATGGCAGAAAAATGCTGGGCATCACTCAGTAGGTCTTCATCTCAGTGCACTGGTATTACTGCAAGACCACTCTTGCATTTGTTCTTCTGCCTAATGGAAACTCATCTGGAAAGTGAGTACAGACACTGTGTAACAAGAGATCTCTGGCTCTCAGAACAGAAGAGCTATGTTCTTCAGGAGAACTTCAGCACTGCCGTGATGTGCTCATGCTACATAACAAGAAATCAGGAATGCAGTAAAGATAAATAGATCATAGAATCATTTAGGTAGGAAAAGACCTCTAAGATGATTGAATCCAGCCATTCAACTAACACTGCTAAGTTCACCACTCAACCATGTGCCACATGCAGACATAAATATACAGACAGATAAATATACATCCACATCCATAATAAATTTTCAGCAAAGATTTCTCCTAGTTCCATGACAAATGATGTGACCCACACTGGCTTCTGTCTAGCCTTAGCCAAGAAGGTATAGGAAAAAGTTTGGGGGCACAGAGCCAGTAAGGACATAAGAGATCCAGGTATGGTTGTTTAAAGGTTTCCCCTACAGCACCTTCAGTAATCCAAAAGTAAGAGCTCTCTCTTACTTTTGAATATACTTTTCCTACCATGATTTAGAGGAAATCTACCACTCCCTGAATAACAAAGTGTTTTCTAGCAGTCTCATTTTCTTTCTTTTCTATGTGTTGTTAAGAACCTGAGCATCAGTTCCACCTTCTTTAGCTCAGCAGGTTCAGTCTTGTTTTGTGAGTAGCTCAATTAGCTATTAGTACATTTCTCACATCAACTGTCTCTTTGTGATAATCATTGAAAGATCTCAGATGCATAGGAAAAGTTGCAGGGCAGTTAAAATAGAGGTTTGAGGTTAATTTGTATAATTGAAATCTGATGCTTTAAGAGTTACAAGACATTCAAATCACAAGACATTTGGAATAAATTATGTTGTTTCTTATTAGGCATGAGCACAGGTGTGCTGGGGGGGATCTGACAATGGCTCTCTGCTTAGTCACATACTGTCATTCTTACTGACTTGCTGCTATGGTTTTTACTATTATAATTAATGCTAATAATGGTAATAATAATATTACTAAAGCTTGGTAGAACTTTCAATTAGTAGAACTCCAGGAACCATTAACTCCTCAATGGAACAAATGGGACTAACTAAAGAGCCGTTTACTTTCCAACGTGCATCACTGTCTGACACTAATAGGACTGACAATTGCCTTTATCCATGTATACAACCATAATTACTTATGGTTGTTGTCTGAACTGCTGCGATAAACTAAGAATTTAAAAATCTCAAATGCTTTTAAATAAGCCACCTGCCAGAATAATCAGGATGGACATGTGCATATGAATTATTTAGAGACATAATTTAGACCATGAAATATTTCAGTCAGTTTTTCTTTTTTTTTTTTCTCCTAACTTGCCAATGGAAACTTTCCTTTATTATCAGACTACATTCTTATCACATGCTTCTGTTTAAAAACTTCTGCATATAATTAGCCCATGGCTGATGCACAGCTTTCCATGTACCAGTGCAAACCGCTGTGCTAATACAGAGCATCAACATCACAGAGATTTCGACAGAGCCAGCCCACTTTAGAGGATATATACCTTGATTCTCCCTAATAAGCTCTGCTAAGAAAAGTAATTAGCTGAAGTATAAGGCCATCTGAATGCAGGTACATGGTTTTGAATTTAGTGGGAAGTTTCTGTGTGTTTTGATGTGAGTTAGTATGTTAAGCTACTGAAACAGTTTTGAAAGTCTTATCTCTTGTTCCTTTTTTTTTTGGGTATGAGGAGAGGTTGAAAAGTCATGGCAATGAGTTGAATACTGTTATTAATTTATATTTGCTGTAAAATTATCTGCTGGAAGCATGCTGCCAAGCAGAATAATAAGGTAGGTGCTGTATTAAAATTTGCAGGATTTTACCTAGTATCTTCATTTCTCTTTTGTAGTCAAGTAAAAATTTGTCTTATATTATGATCATATATCACAAGCAGTAATTACATTTTTAATTAATGATGGCAAAGTTATATATTAGAGGATTCAGAACAGGCTGGTAGAGCTGAAGAACTATGCTGTTAGTTGACTCATGCATTTCATACTCTAAAAACACATAATGAATGTAGGGGTTATAAAATTTACCCTGGGAATAATGTTTTAAAAATTTATACACAGGCTGCTTGCTCAGTCACTTTTAAAGAAAAAGAAAAAAAAAGCAACACTGTAGCCAAGTTATCAAGACGCCTTTTACTTCCAAAAATGAATATTTTTTACACCGTACTCATCAGCTACTTACAACATTATCTTTACCCTTGTCTGTAATCGTGCATTGGAATATCTTCACTGAGCTATGAGTCTGTGACACAGTATTAGTGAGTCTGGCACAGACTCATCACAAGGCCCAACAGTGACAGACCCTCTGCCTTCACATCAGAGGCAAACATTGCTAAAAATTGCTAACAAAAGTTCTTGGAAAACTGCACAGGACCAGATATAACATGAAGGCGGGTAAGTGTCCCTTTTCCATAGTTTTCATGGGCACACTAAGACAGTCAAGGTATTTCTTTCTGCTGTACAATTTTTTAATTGCAAGACTGGCTGTGCCCTGTCTTACAATTAAAATTGTGTGTGATTACAATTAAAGAGTGATTCTTTTCCCCAAATGCCCATGCTAAAATTTCCTCCTCAACATCTCCTTTGATTATGTTTAAGTGTTGCATTGACCTGAATGGAAAATCGTAAAAGCATCATTGTAGGAAAGAAATGTTGGAAAAGGTAGTAAATACATAATTTTTCCCTCATGAACATGCTCTGGTTATTGTTAACAATAGATCTGAATACTGAAAATTATGGTTTGAGGTGTCTTAGACTGAAGCAGTCCATTACTAGCAGTTCGTTCATTCATTCATCTAGCATTGTGGAAACCATAACTCTACTTGTATGAATCGTCCCCTTATGTATGCTACATATGGGCAGCAGCTGCATTTAGCAGATTTCATTGCTTCCTCAATGCTCCTGAAGTGTAGAGAAGCGCTGTGTACATTTAGGGCTACAAGTGTCTACAGGCTTCCTTTTCTTTATCAGCCAAGGGCAGTTCATCCCTGGAGAAGAGGAGGTGCAATGTGTTTTCAGTTTGCTGTTCTCAGTCCCAAACATGATTTTCTTTAATTCTTCTCCATTCCTTCCTAGAGCAAACAACTGGTTGCCTGCTTCCTATTCCCCAGTGGCTCTGCTATTTCAGGCTGCTTGTCTGGATCTCCTTGAGGAACCTTCTTTCTTCCATCTAGACTTCAAAAGAGAATTATCAAGTGTGTATGGCTGTCACTCTGTGTAACTGAAGATTACTTTTTTGCTTAGCATCTTCCTCATGTTTTCTTATACACTGATTTTTTTCAAAATCTTAGCTTCCTCTGTACTTCAAACAAAATCTTCGTCTTCTCCCTCTGTCCTATATTTGTCTCCATTCACATGGAGACAGAAGTTTGATGGGAGCACACAGCTGTACTGATTACTGAGGAACTGTCTGAGAGGTTGAAAATTATGGGTTTTAGCATATAGAGGCTCTTGTTGGCAGAAGTCAGAGATGAGGTCCTGAGGGACACACTTCTTCTAGGAGGAGTGTTTTAAGTAAGAGGATGAGACAATTTAAGGTGTGATTTTAAGAAATGGAAAAAACTGAGAAAGACTAAAAGAAAAGGAGAATACAGTGGTGAAATCCACGGCAGAGTGAGAAGGAGATGATTAGTACAATTTTGTTCCTGAAACATAGGCATTTAGTGCTATTTGATATACTGTATGGTACTTCAGACATCTCCATGAAAATACGGAACACAAGTGATCTTTCCTGGAGTTGCACGGGAAAATTTCCAAGGATGTTTCAAAGGAAAATAGATTCCTGTGTGTATTTGATTTAACTATCCCTGGTATATGTGGCAATATGTAAGAACTGGGGAAAAAGGAGGACCATTCTGCAAGGAAAGCACAACAAAGTAATCAGAGAAAATGGAAAAGCAAAGTAGAAAAAGGAAGACTTGACAGGTCATATAAAAGAGAGAAAACATGCTGAAGAGTGCTGAAGACTGGAAAACACAGAAGCAAGGGATCTCTGGGGTAATAGTAAACAAGCAGAAAATTGCAGTGCTGCTTAAAAGTTTAAGCTGCATACTCTACTAGCAAGGTAATGGCAGTCACTTAGTACACAAGTCAGGTTAAACTTCAAAAATATCCATGTCCCACAAGCCCTCAAGCACAGCTCCTATCCTGCAATGTCAGACACTCATCTGTGAGTATATTGCATCCATCTGTGGAGGTTCAGATGATATATTTTATTTAAAGTTAATGCATTTATTATTTTGTAAATTAAAAGCTAAAACTAAGGACATTCCATTAATGAAAAACACTGGATCTTTCTGAGTCCCTGTAGCATTACTGCAAGTGTCATGCTTTAAGCCCACCTGGAAATGAAGCCCCCATGCAGCCACTGCTCTTCCAGCGTCCCCTCAGGTGATAGAGACAAAAGGTAGAGATCCTGACTTGAGATAAGAACAATTTAGTGGAAATGGCAGTGACATAAGAAAATGAACAGCAACAGCAACAATATTAATAACTAAAGTATACAAAAAGGGGTGATTTATATACAAAAAAAATCTCCCTGACTCATCAACCCAACCCAGTGCCATGCAGACCCCCAGGACAAAGAGCAAAATGGCAGACAAACCCTCTGGTCAGGACCAGTGTTATCCCATTGCTCCTGTTGCCATTCACTACCCTGGAGAAAGGAACGAAATGGTGGTGGACCCTCCACACACACCTTTTTTCTTCCACATGAAGGCACATCCCCTTCTTCTTGGAAGTGAGAATCCTTCACTTTCTCCCCTCAGCAATTACATGGGCGGTGTAGAATAACAACCAAGACACTCACACAGCTCCAGGCTCCCCTCACTGTTACTGCAAAAAATGAACCCTGTCCTTGGTCAAAATTAGGACAGCGTGTTTCAAGTTACCAAATATCTGGTCTCCTATCATACATACTCAAGAAAGTCTATAAAGAGTCTTGTGTGTCAAATACTTTTAAAAAAGGTTGATCTAAATTAATATTGTTATAGGCCACTTCCCACACTCTGTTTGATTCATATTTCTCTTTTATTTACCGCTCAGAGTTGAAAAAAAAAGAAGATAGAGAAAAATTACAAAATTAAAGGGAAAAAAAAAGAAACAGTGAATGAAAGGAAGGAAATTTTAAATCAGGGGGAAAAAGACAGGAAGGAAAAGAGTCCATTCCAATGGGCGTTTTTCTTGTTCCAGAGAAAGCTTGCTATATAACTGTATGGATGAACACATTTACCTTGTCAATAGAGACCAAAGGACCGAAGATGGGATATAAATGTGTTGGGCCAGTGGTTTCCCTATTCATAAATGAGGGGATGGTAGGCTTTTTTTAAGAATGGCAAAATTCCTAATTTAGAACAAAATTAATTTTCATCTGCTCTTATAGGGGCAGCGCTGGATATTCAAGAGTGTATTTTTCTCTTGTAATATCCATTTCTTTGCTTGTCTGAAAGAAGATCACAGGGATGTAGGTGATATATTTGGGTTTATTGTCTTCTGGAATGTTGTTCACATACAGTTTTGCATATTTTGAAGACTGTTTTGTAAGGCCTAAAATAATTCAAATATCCTCATATAAGATACTATATTTCCAAAATAATCCTTTTCTTCTCTAGCATTATTCCTCCACTCTCATTGCTGAAATAGTTCTGCATGTTTCGCTTTCCCCCTCTAAGCAACCTCACAGAAGATGATGGGATTCTTTGTGCAGTTCACTGCAAAGTCTCATCCTAATTTCATCCATTCTGATCATGGGCACTACGGAAAATTGGTGTGGCATCTTCCTCCTGCAGCTGAACTTCAGAAAGAGCATAAATAGGGATCGAGAGCTGGAAGACAGAAGGTCAGCCTTTGAAGCACATACTTTGCTTATATCTAAATCCATCTTTCTTGCCAGGTGGTAAAAGCAAGCAAATGAAGGATCACAGGGTCTCTTGCCCAGCAGAAGGAAAGGCAAGGGAAGAGGGTGGAAGGGAAGCAGCTTCATCCTCTTGCCTTAGATCAACAGGGCATGACTTGAGACAGTGAGCTGCATTTTCAAGATGGAAGCAAGAAATGCAGTGATATATTCAGATCCAGGCTCAAACTGGATATTTTTCCCCATAATTTGCATTCACATGTTCAATTCAGACCCTGCTTTAGTTCTTTTGAGAAAGAGCTTGAAAAACATGTTATTTAATGTCAACTCTGTCCGAATAGACTTGGGAAATAAATAAAGATGGCAAATAATTCAGCCTAATGGGGTTTTTATTGCCAAGCAGCATTTCCAGATTTCATTGCTGCACTCACTGCTAGTGAACCAGGTAAATTTTTTCTTTTAATATTCTTTATTCTATCAATATTTACAGACTACATCTGATTCAACTTTTTCATATCTTGGCATTCACCAAACACTAGCTTAGCAAGGAAACGTGCATTTTTACAAAGATGTACTAAATAATCCTTGATTCTTCCATGGAAACAAAGAGGTGTTCAAGATAGGAGAGAGATTCTGAGGGCTTACGTTCAATTGCCCCAAATTGTCCATCTTATTATTAAGTCTGTACAAAATGCTGATGTGCTAGAAAGAAAAATAAGACTTTATCGCAACACCTAACCAAAATTCTGTAAACATAAATTGTTCTGTAAAAGGCATTTTAGCAGGCCAGATACTGCACTTAGCATCAAACTAACTCTGGCAATGACTTGACATGCAATCTTGGCTTCATGGGCTTATTATTCTCCCCCTTTGTCCATTTTTCTTTCACTGCTAATGAGCTGCAGCAACTACAAAGTGTTATGTAGTACATAGTGCTTGGCAAAAGGAGAGTCCCAGTTCCTGTGAGATTTGCGAATGCAGGAATAAAAATACTAGGAAAGGGCATCTGTAGCACCCAACTCTATGATCCTAATTTAGCCTAGGAGGCTACTTCGTTAGTCAGTAAACCACAGTTTATGAGTACTGCCTACAGCTCTTGATTCATAGGCAAGTGTTACAGGTGTTTAGCAAAGTCTGGTGCCTATAGCTCAACAAGGTAATGCCCTCTCAAGTGAAATGCATCACGTTTGGAGAGGCCCTGTGGACCTGAGGTGAACCATAACAAGGGTAAAATAAGAAAAATTTAGTTCAGCTGTTGACTTTCTATTACACTTCCCACAGAAGAGGGAGAATGAGAAGAAAGAGTAATATAGTTTCTATTCCAGAACACCTGAGGACCACCCACAGATCTCTGTAGCATACAGTTATTTGATCCATGTGAATAGCACCATCGGTGCTCAGCCTGGGAACACAGGCAAGTTTTTTCTGTTTTGAGAAGTTTATGTTTACTCTAAGCAACTAAAGTAACATTAATTCTTGATAAATTAGTGTCTTCTATATAATAACAATACTTGTAATTTGTTTTAGAAGCTTTTCTTGTCACCAGACTATAAACGGGACAATATGCCTGTAAGCATGCCACTCTGTAGAGAACAGTAGATGAATATCTATGACAATGAAGAACTGTCTAATTAATCTACATTCTTCAAAGAATATTTGCCTGTCAACCATTTAAACCATCTTTCTGGAAACACATTTCCCAGGGAAAGCGACTGAAATTACAGGATGTGGATCCCTGAGAATATAAATCTTCCTCAAAATCAATCCTTTTTTCTACTGATTTACAGAAAAGTATATTTTCAATGCTTTTATATTTGAAGTATAATGCATAAAATTAAGGAAGAATATATTGAAAGGTTTTTCAAGGCTCCAGGTAAAATTCTGTGCAACTAAGGTACAGTAGCTCATTTCAAATAACAAGGCAAATGATTTCTCTTATGGTATATGGTAAATGTTTCTCATTTTGAATAGTTTAAATTATTGCTGTTAGTTTTTCAGAAGACATAAAGCCCACACATTAACAGCGCCATGAACAGAATAGTGTGAGGTTGAAGAAAGAGGGATTGAATATTATGGCTGTCCCTTCAGTTAGAGATGGAAGCTATTTTTGGATCTTCTTTATCAATTGTGTTTCGAGTAGTAATGCATTCATTACTAGACTCCATGGGGACTTACGTTCAGTAAAACTTATTCAGTCTGCAGTAGTACAGAGGTAACATACTTTCTAAGACACTTTTATGTAACTTAGAAAACATAAAGCATATTTCAATAAATATTAGCATCTTTAGCAAAGCTCAGAGGAGATATTTTCCAATACCTCATTATGTATCACGCGTTCTTATTCTAACAGTAATTAGGCACCAGGGAAGGAACAGATTTAAAAACAAGAAAAACGACTAAATTAGAGATGCCATATACTTGTTTTCTTCTAGTTGTATCCCTGAAATTGAATCTGATACAATGTAATCAAGAAACTGCTAAGAACACATCTGAGAACCCTGCTTAGTTTTTTATTGGATATTGGTGTCTACATGACTTAAATTTGCATAACTCAGCTCTTCATGCTGTGTAATTTGTATGCTGTGATTTAGAAATTACTCATTGTTAATTCTGTTTTTATTAAGGCCAGAGTTCTACAACTTTCAAGTTTACAAATTGAGCAAATTTAGAGACTGGGGAAGTTTGCATGTTCACACTTACCATGACTATCAGCAACACATCTCTCTACCAAATGTTTATTCTTCACCTTAAGCCCTATGATATTGAAACAGAGGCTATTAACATTTGCTTGGAAGGAGTCTTTTATTATATTTTTTTAGCTTAGCAGAGAAAGACTAATTGTGATATTTGGCTTTCCAATATATATAAATAAAAATCTCTACTAATTTTAGTATGCCTTTGAAGTACAAAACTAATCACTATTCTGAAGGTTACACACTAGAAGCAAAAAAGAAAAAAACCCTCCTTTAGCTATCTGAATTGGCAGGCAACATATGTGGGGGTTTTGTGTTCATTTGCCATTCATTACTGGAAGTCTCTTAACATCAGCCTTCAGGAGTATTTTTGTCACTTTATCTATAAAGCAAGAATCCTGATTTTCTTTCCATTTTCAGTGTACAAAAGATAACACAGATGTTGTTACACATGGAAAAAAAATTGCACTGAGCTTAATTAAATTAGTGATTATATGAGTACAAGATCTAACATGAACATTTGGCAAATACTATGTCCATTCTTCTTGCTAAAAAAAACCAAACCCAAACGCAACATCTTTATACATTGCTTTTAGGTACCTATTTAAGTTTTATCTTAGCTAGCTTCAAAAATTTCAACAGATACACATTCACTTATATTGCAAGTATACAGGAGAGCCCTGGAATTCTTTTTATTTGAAAACTATTTCTAGGAAAGGATTTTTAGTTGTTTATATATGTATATCATGTGCAAGATCCTTCGAAACATAATGTAATAATATTGAATGGACTCTGGGAATAAAATGTGATATTTAGTTGGCAATAGTAAAAAAATAACTTATTTCCACTACCTCTGAAGTATTCATTAATGACTAATAAAATAATTATGGCCTTAATTTGAATTCTCTTTTCTGGAATTCCAGAAGTTATTACAGTATTATTCAGCACATATCAGTCTATTTCTAATTTTGCTTGGAAAAACATTTTCATTTTTAGAAGGCATGTTGCTATCAAGAAGGCAAATGACATAGACAATCTCTGTTAAAGCTATTACCTTCCTGGAACTATAGCACCAGGCAGTCCCTATACTGCCAAATAAAATTGCCCCATATGTACTGAAATGTAAAAGAGGAAGAAGCTTCCAAGGAACGCCTCACAAAGTCTTCATTAGAATCCATTACTCCATTACAGTGACAAAAGCTTCTTCCCTGTCTGGGGCTCTGTGTGGAGCACTTAAGTAATTCACAGATTACTCTAAGAATTGATGGAATAGTGAAAGTGTGGCATGTGTTTTCTCTCACTGTTGAACATACCACAGTTATATGCAAGATGTTGCAAAGTTCCCCTCCAGACTTGGGAAGTACTAAACCCTAAAAGTAAGGTTTAGTAAGTAGTTTTAGTAAACTAAAAAGTAAGGTTGTACCCTTAGCTCTAATCTGTTATGAGAGTGTTTGCCTTTCTTTTTCTCTTTTCTGTGCTTGTTTCCTCAAACTAATGAAGTTTGTTTTGAAACTTACCACAAGTCTTGATTTAGAGTCATTACCACAGATATTTTCAAGGCTCTGTCAGCACTGTCTTTGCAAACTCCAAGGTACGTTTATGTTGAGCCAAAATCCAGCACTGAGGTTCCTTCATTTTTTGTCAGCTTGCATGCTGAGCTTCAGCTCTGCATAGATGGGTACCCACTCATCAAGTTGTCACCACAGACTGATGGATATTAACTGAGTGAGGATTTATCTGTTAAGCATATCCTCAAACCAAGGCATAAAATAGCTTAGGTTTTGTTTTAGAAGGTGTACTACTCAATTAGACACTTCTCAATGAATAATTTTTCTAAGTGAGGTATGAAATTGAAAACTACATAACTCCTCCATGTGTTTGCTTTTCCTCTTTGCACCAACTGCAATTTAAATCTCAGGGGTTTTCACATCTATTGCTATGTAAATTCCTAATGTTTATATAGGGAAAAAAACCCAACCAAACCCTTAGTGTAGGTGAAGGGGGAGAAAGGCACAGCATTTTTTAAAATAGGAACTTCTGTCTTGCACCAAGTTCTGGAGTAAAATCTCACTACCGGGGCCCATGTTAGACTTATAGCTGCTAACATAATTGAAAAGGTTTATCTTTCTACAAAGAAGACAGTCTTCACTGACTATTGTAAAGAGCACTTCTTACTGTTTCCTCTGGGTTCCTCTTGGCTGCTGTCCAGTAGATCAGATATAGCTGCTGTGCTGCAGTATGCAGTGGATTTCTAAGCCTTTTCTTCAGGGACCAGTGGCATGTACATTTTTACCACTGCCTTGAGTCACTAAAAGAAGAATAAGTTTTGGTGCACATTGCACTGGCACATATCTTAGATGGGAAAAATATGTTTATTGCAGAATTATTTATATGACCCGTTCAGTTCCTCAGAGATACAGCTGGTATCAGCCTCACATAGTTACCTCAGTCTCTATTTTTGTTTCTAGAATACAGGTTATATTCACAGCTGTAATACAGCATGCTAAACATCACATGGTAGAGGTCTGCAGTAAGGAATACACACTTGCTCATAAGATGCCCTGGAGACTTAAGCAATCAGTATGGATACAGGAAATTCCTGTTGACTTCACAAATGTTTTTCTGGTTCCCCTAGACAATAATGAAAAACTGTCTCCACTTATAGTCAAATAGAAACATACTTTACAGTCATGGAGCATGATAACATTCAGATCTGAAGCCAGTTTAAGTTTAATGATCAAGTTCAAAACAGACTCTGTAGAAAATTCAAACATAACTAATGATATTGGATCATAACAGTGTGTAAAATGTAGCTCCAAAATAGCTGAAGCCTCCTGAGCTTACCTACATGCTTACATGAGAACAAATAAAAGCAAGAAATTTCTTACTAGGAAGGTGGTGAAACACTGACACAGAGTGACACAAAGTGGTAGTAGATGTCCCATCCCTGGAAACATTTAAAGTCAGGTTGGATGGGGCTCTGAGCAACCTGACCTAGTTGAAGATATCCCTGGTCATTGCAGGGGGAAATGTGACTAGATGACCTTTAAAGGTCTCTTTCAACCCAAACTATTCTATCATTCTACACAAGCACTCCTTCCAAGTTAATTCAGGCCCCAAAGCATTTCAAGAGCCTCATATTCCAGGTGGTGGTGGTGGTTCAGGTATTTCTTCCTCCTACTAGAAGTGGAGGGGAAGAAAGAAGGTGTGCACCCTGATCTCCCTGGTGAACCTACTCATGACGCACATGGCTAAGAGACTTTCAGGAGAAACGCAGCTACTTTTTTAAAATTAAGTGGCAGAAAGTCTTAAAAAATTGCAGAAGGTTTTTTATGTTTTCTTATAGGTAAACAGCAACACTGTCACTAAAATAGCTTTAAGGCACAAAAAATAGAAATGGCAGGTGAGTATAATGAAACAGATGAGAGAATAAATCACATTACCATCTCTGCTGCAGCCAAACTAAGCAGTCCAAGCAATCACAAACCAGTGGAGTATTTCTTATAGACAATCCAGCACAGCAGCATCTCACCATGCTCAGATATAAGCAAAAACTACTTAGACTCTTTCCCCAGATTAGTTTCCTGTCAAGTTGGCTGGGAGGCACTGATTGCTGCCCAGGGACAGGCTGGGCATGTGTCAGCAGGTGGCAAGCAATTGTATTGTGCACTTGTTTTTCTTAGGCTTTATTCCTCTCTTTTTGTTGTCTCCATTTTCAATAGATTATTACTACTAATAATAATAATTCATTTTTATATATTGAATTGTTCTTATCTCAACCCATGAGTTGTCCCTTTTTTCCAATTCTCCCCCCCATCCCACTGGGGCAGAGGGGGTGTGCAGTGGGATAAGCAAGTGGCTGCATGGTACTTAGTTGCTGGCTTGGGTTAAACCATAACATCAGTTAACAGCTTTTTTTTCTTGACGCTGGGAAAGACGTACAATCATTGTCATTTCTGCTTTTAAATCCCCGGGAGGCACTCTGATACTGCAATGACAGAAGGACACAAAGTCTGAGGCAGGTAAATGGGTTTTGTAACTGAAATCTGAAATATTATTATCAGGTCCTCCAGAAGATGTAAGCTTAGTCCGAAGGGCAATACAGTGATGGGGACACATTGCTTCATGTTATAAATCCCAAATAAATTTTCATTTCTGTTCCTTCATCTCCCTTGTAACATGACCTATCCACACATAGAGAACTGAATGAAAGAGATTGTTTACTGTGAAGATTTGTTCCTGGAAGGAATGAGGTGCACTTTCTACTTCATCTCTGTGAAAAATGGATGACCTTTTCTGCAAAATTGACTAACCAGGCACTACTGAAACCAGATATTAAGTCATGAACATTTCACAATATTTTCAGAAATGGGCAAATAGTCATAGGGGCCAGAAACTTTTCAGGTAGATGACATCACACTGCAGCTCCCGTCTCAATTAGGTACCAGTTGAATGTCCAGAAACACAGGTACCATTTTTTCCTGTTAAACCATGAGTTATATAAAATAGCAAAAAATATTTTTCTCAAAATAGGAATCTGGCTTGTTTTGTACATTCAATTCTCCATCTGCCTAAATTACTTCCCTGCAAAATAATTTTTAGTGTAAAGTTATATAATGGAAATTGCTATTTAGTCTTTCCTGTGTATCCAACCCAGCATCACCTTTCAACATGTATGCAAACTTTATCTTCAAGCAAAACCATCACACAGAGTGTGGAATACAAGTACACTCAATGATTCTGCAGAATATGGACCAAATAAAGTCATTAGTACACTGTCTGCACAGTGCTTTGAAAAACTAGTATTAATCATATGTATATGTGTGTGTGTGTGATAAGAGCATGTATATACTGACAAAAAGGCTCTTTCAAAAGTTAGCTCCATGGTGGAAAACACCAAAAAGTTAACTTGTTTTTAAAGATATCAGGTTGGGAAAAAATTAATTAATATTAATGTTTTCAATAGAAAATTAAGACAAAAATCCACTAAATAAATTGCATTGTGCAATTAATTAAGTACTTTAGCAATTACAAACTGCACTTAGCACATATAAAGTTAAACTCACAGGTATTTGTGATGAAATCTTGCTGAGCTACAAGCTGTCCACAAAATATGCTGGTAATTTAAAAGACACTTTTTTCGTAAAGTCATGGCTTTAATAAGCATTCACACTTAATCATAGCACTGCTGAGATGAAACTATATTTCACTATCTGAAGGGTTGAGCTCAAGAGCTACCTATCTGTCTGTGTTATAATTCACTGGTTTGTAGAATTAAACTGAATGTATTTGAAGTACAGACTCTGACAGGCAATAATGGAGTGCATTTAACCACAAACTGTGACAGGCAATAACCACTCTCTGGTTATCAGGGAAGTATCATACTCTTAGAAATCTTGAAACACTAGTGAGGGAGATTAATGTGAGTCTATAAATCTAGTGAAGATGTCTGTGTTAGTCTTTTCCCAGAGGATAGTGACAAGACAAGTTTCAGGCTGTACTTCCAACACCTTTCCTGTTAGGGCGCATCAACTGGTAGACAGCTGGTTACAGGTCTCCTTGGGCACCAGCGACAGACAGCAGACCAAATACTCAGGAATAAAGTACTAATGGTAAAAACAGAAGTAATAAAACCCATAAGACATCTTAAGATAACTCTAAGTGAATGAACATCTAATGCAATCAAAGTCCTTTGTATAGCCTACCACTTAATAGTTCAGAATATCATAAAATATAACAGAAAAAGCACGAGGACAAAATAAACAGCATAGGAACACATAAACAGGAACTTATCTATATGGTTTTTTAAATGAACACTTAGTGTTTTAATCTAACAGCACTTTTATAACTTGAAACTTAGACTTTGCAGTAATTAACCTTAAGTGCTTTGGAAAGAGATACAAACAGTAACCTAATCGTTCTCTCCATGCTGAGGAATGACAGTGCAGGGACAGCTATGACCACCTCAAGTGTTTCTTTCTCTTAATTATAAGCTTACAGGCAGTCCAAGTAACTACAGTAAGATTATCTGAATATTTAAATATCTACTTATCATCTCAAGGCCATAACCCTGACAAATATAAATGCAATAGCATTATAAAATACTAAGTTATAAAAACGAAATTGACATGAATATACTGACATATAAAAACTCAGTTTTGCATCTATCATGCTTAGAGAAGCATGTTGCATGTCTTCTTTTTTTGTTTGTTTGGTTGGTTGGGGTTTTTTGGTTTTTTGGTTTGGGTTGGGTTGGGTTGGGTTTTTTTGTTCCTTTTGAAATATCCAGTTCTCAGCCCTCGCTGCAATGGGGCAATGAGCTGTTCCAGCAAGATAATTCTTTAATCTTTGGGGAAAGTGATGAAAACATAAAAGGTGTCTGCAGTCCTTTGTGATAGAAAGCATTAGGACAAAGGAATGTATGTTATCAAGGATTTTTCAAGTATTACATGCTGCTTCATTTTTTGTAGCTGCGCAGTATTTCCACTAAACTTTCAAACTAGTATTATTAGGGGAAATATATAAGGGTTTCATAAAATCTAAGCAAAAACAGTAACTGCTTTTTCCTTCTTTTGTGTTAGAATCATGGCTGTATGACACTAAATGCTTTTCATGCATGTGTCTTAGTGTTTTTTGTGAAAGGGCAAGTAAATGATTCCTTTTACAAAGGCTTTTTAAAGCATTCCTCTCACTGATACTGCTTTTTATGACTGATTCAGGTTTGTCTGCTGCATCCTTCCATTTACTGCTACCTCGTATTTTATCTGCAAGAATCTCTGCAATGACTGTATTTGCACTCTTAAGAATTTTTCTTTTCCATTCACTAACTTTCCTTTTTATTCTATATCATTTTCCAACACCCACTCTCACCCCATTAAGATCTTCCTTGCTACTGAAAGAATATCTACTCACTTGAAGTAACCACCACTTCTCACAAATACATGTTTTCTGCACATGAATCAGAAAATTATTTTCAGTATGATGACCCCCAAACAATTAAAACATTCATTCATTTTTCTAAGATAAAATCTTACGCAAAAAGGGAGGAAAACACACCCCAAAAGAAATTATTTCATTTTAGGTACACAGAATCAGAGAACCATTTAGGTTGAAAAGAACTTCTGGAGTACATCTTGTCCAATATACCTGCTCAAGCCGGGTCATCTAGAGCAGGTAGTCCAGAACCATGTCCAGTTAGGCTTTAAATATGTCCAAGGGGACACCACAACTTTTCTGTGGAAGCTGTTCCAGTATTTGATCACCCTTATAGTATGAAAGTGTTTCTTTGTCTTCAGGTGGAATTTCACATTATTTAATTTATGACCATTGCCTCTTGTCCTGTCAGAGGGAACTACTGAAAAGAACCTGGCTGCCTAATATTCATTGCCTCCCATCAGATATTTATTTGTACACATTGATACAATCGCTCTGAAGCTCCTCTTCCACAAGCTGAATAGCCCCAGCTCTCTCAGCCTTTCCTCATATAAAAGTCCCTTAGTAATTTTTGTGGCTATGTGCTGGACTCAGTTATATTTTTCTTGTACTGGAAAGCCCAGGACTGGACAGAGTGGACTAGATCATCATCTAGCTGGCAGGATATCTTTGTTTCTACTGTTCCTTAAGTGACTCTCAGATTCCTAGAAACTCCCGCTCTTACTACCATTCTTCTATTAGTTCTGAACTGAGAAGTTTTTTTTACAAATATGGGAAAATGCCATTTAAAAGGTGACTGAGCAGTTTTTGCTCCTGACAGTTATGTGAAGTTTCAGTTATTTTTTCAGTGTTTATAGACCTGTGATCTGCTAGGATCAAAACCTGGCAAAACTAATCTTGCAACGTGTTGGAGTCAGGTCATAAGACCTTCAGAGCTGGTACTGGCACCATGGTAGTGACAGGCTATGTACAAAAGAGCTCTGGTGCTTTCCAATTTTTAATTCCAGGAGGCCATTATGCTGAAAAGTCATTCAGGAAATCCTAATGATCCGCATAATGATAGTGCAACTTTACTATGATAAAATGCTTGTCTAAATTATGTATTGCTGTCATTACATTATTACAGTTTTTTATGGTATTCATTATCTTGTACCATCAGTCTTCTGTCACAGTCCGCTATACTAAAGCATTGTTCTTCTACAGTAAACACCTTATTAGCTAGATCTACATACAGTACTTGTCAACAACTGATACCATGTTTTCCAAAACTAGTCCTACAGAAATCAGAGACAGAGAACGTAGCTACAGAAAACAAGATATACTCATCCACTTTTACTGTACCCTGCAAACAGTTTGATTACTCAAGATTAAATGCATAGGGCTGATGTCCCCCCACTTCAGCATTAATTAAATGAGTACAGCTGAGTTGGTAATTTCGGATTATTCAGAAAGCATTCAGTTGAATGGAACATGAACTTCTATGGTGAGTCTACAATTTGTATTACTGGAGTGCACTATAACTGCTTTGATTGTAGCTGATGAACTCCTCAGTTAATGCTTTTCAATATTTTAGGCAGGACTTATCTTGAAACTGTGTGATGGAATAAAAAAGAAAAACTCTTACTCATTTATTACAATGGAATGTGCATTGGAATTGGCTTTAGCAACTGTCTTCAGCTGCTCAGCTACTCTTAAATAAGAATTAAACATACTGGATGTATTCTGCATATTTTTGTTTTGCATATGGTCCACTTGGTAGGCCACTTATGTTCTTATGTTTCTGAGTATCACATACGTAACCACCAACAGTTTGAGTAGATCAGCCTTTCCTTTTTCCTGGGTCAATTTCAATATAAACATCTGTAAAATGAAAAAGGCTAGTCATATGAGAGGATTTTTGTAACCGTTAAGTCCTTCCTGTAAAACAAATTACAACAGAATCTCAATTATTTGAAGATCTCTTGGGACAAGTGAAACCTTTAGGATAAATAGGGTTAATGTGGTAGAGCTTGTTGGCTGCAGGGATGCTGCCATACACATAGCCACAAGCTAAAATGCTCTGCCTCCACATCTGAGACTATGCTGGCAGAAGAGTGAGGACAGCTTGATTTCATGAGGTATATTTTTTGTAGGAGGGGGGTGCTTGAAGCTCATTGTTTTTCTGAGATGTCCTAGCAGAAAGACTGCAGCTCCCTATGACATGAGATTGGGATCTTGATATCTTGGATTGCATCGGTCTCCATGAAGAAGAATACCTCTTCTGTCTTATTCAGCTACTTACCTACCCAGCATGCAGTTCAGTTAAGTTAGTATACAATTAGAAGGACAATTCTAAGCATAAAGGTATCTTTCCCTATGTACATAAACTCTTAATAATCCCTTCTCTGTCTTAGAAGCCACATGAGTTCCCTGCCTCTACTCCAGACTTCCTCTTATCTGGTTAGCAGAAAATGTTCTTGAAAGCTGCAACTACTTACAGTAGACTGGCAGCACTAATTTAAACAGGCTTTGGAAAACCGAAATTTCCCTGGGTTTTAGATATTTTTATTTTGTGTTGCTCATTTACCCATTCCCAACCACAAGAGCGGAACTTGACATACTCCTTAAGAACCTAAAACACCTTAGAGGTAATAGAGAGGGATTAAAAATATTGCACAGGCAAAAGCATTGAATTGACAAAAAGAAGCACTTAGGATACTCAATTATTGAAATGTGGGTTTGATGTTTTAAAACTAAATATTCATTTCATATTATTGTCAGGTTGCAAAAAGAAATAGGAGAGGGAGGATGTCAGCTGGTGGCCACAAGCACTGCTACCATGTGGAGACCATAGGCTGCAGGGCTGTTCTAACAGTTATGCACACAGATGTTAATTTGGACAAAGCAAGAAGAAAGAGGAGGGAAAACATCTGGTAGATTATTCCCTTTCGTATTATTTCCATTGTGGTTCAAAAAAGAAAGGAAAGCAGCTACACACTCCTGAGCTGTGCCATGTGACTGAGTGGCTCTAGTACAGAAACTGCAATCAACCACTGACACATACTTTTTCTATATCATCTCCTTCAAATAAAGCAGTGACTCTGTAATAGTGTTAATATTTTTACTTATTAAAATTTTGCTTTCATTTTTGTCTTTAATCATGGGTTTTGCAGGTACACCAAAACTGGCAAAGCTCAGTGTTGGACTGAAAGCTTATGAGACATCAAATGATCAAAATTCCTTGCTCATCAATGAGTTCATTTCAAATAATGGAACTCGACCAGATTTATATCAATAAAGAGATTAGTACTTGCCCTGGTCTGTGTTAAAGATGAAAAAATGCACTAAATATACATCAATTCTAAAACCTCTGCTCATGACACTGATATGCTTTTCCAACAAAAAGGGCATAGATATTGAATTAACAAAACAGAATCATTTGCTCATTGAAGCATCAGTTGGTGTTCTGCTACAACCAGTATATTGCATTCTTGTCAGACCAGAAAGAAAATGCAGGCAAAACTAGTCTGATGATAATTTAGGAAGTATTTTAGTTGATTCTACTGAAATCATAAGTAATTTTTATTTATTTCATGTCCCCCAAAGATCTGACTGCATATGTAGCTCCTTTTTTTTCATATTTCACACACAGGACTTCAATCTTCCCAACAATGCATAATTATTTTTTTCAGCCACAATCCCTTTTCCCTTGGTTCTGGGCCTCTTTCTCCCATTCAACCTATTTCTTGTTTTCCCTGATAGCCAGGAAAAGGTCAGAAATCTCTCCAGCATTGTAAGCCTTTTGACATTTGATCCATCTTGCAAAGGTCTTAATCCATATCTGATTCAAATAACTTTTAACAATTGCCAATCTTTACAGGTTAAGTTTGAAGAAAAATCAGTAGATTCATCACATTTTCTTCAATGCCTCCATCTGCCTGGTGCCAAGGTAAAAAAGGTGATGGGTAGTGAGGCTGGTTTTCATCTCCTTTTTTCTGGTTAGTTTCTGCCTCTCCTGGTGCTGTCTGTGCTTTGAGGTCTTTGAAGCATTCACTCACAGCCATGACACCCATTGTAGCTTGCTCCTGCACAGGGTATACATTGTCATCCTAGGGCTCCCTGTAGTAGCTCTGTCCTGGAAGTTTTGACTCTGTCTTGAAGATCTTGCAAGTACCTATAATAGGGTGACCTAAGAGCTTTCAGTGATTATATCTGTATTGTAGATGTTTTTTATCCAGGTCACCTCTGTCAACATGTCATTCATTAAAAAATACCTTTTATTTTTCTCTGGTTTATTGCAACACCTCCTATACAACACCTAAAACTACAGCAATCTTGGTAGTTCCCTGTTTTATGATTAAAAAGCTGTACTAGAATAAAAAATATGCTGAATGCAGTGTTATACAGTACAGCCACCAAGTGTTATAATCCCTGAAGTATACTGGTTTAATGCTAGGCAGACTCTTCTTGACAAGTGTTAATTTCTGAGGTTTGAATTAATGTGTGCAGAGTCAAGCAGCAAAATTAATCTTGCTCTAAAGCCAATTACTTCTACCCACAGTATTTATTTTATATTTCTAATTGTTTTATACATAAGGAGAGGGTGGATATGTATCAATATGTACATATGAAAATTGCCAAGGTTAAAACAAGATCCTAATCTATTAAGAAAAAAATACCATGATTATATGCCCTGATGCATACACCTTAGTGTGTTTCATGAGCTTTTAGTTTTGGTTCGTTCCTTGAATGCTTTATATGTCACCTGTTGAGAAGAAGTTAGTCTTGGGACTGATTTTCCTTCAGGAAAGGAAGGTGATATTTATGACAAAAAAGTGCTGAGCTGCCAGTTTAGGTGTCTGGTCTATCAGCAGTTTTGTAGTCCAGTCTTTTCAGTAGCTATTTAACATACTTTTTGGCTCCTATGGATACAGTTTCTAATCTGAGTAGCATTTATTCTTAAAATCTTTGCGTCTGAGAAATAGCATTGTTCCTATTTTCACAGGTGGGTAGAATGAGGCATAAATATTTTAAATTATTTTGCCCAGGATCACAGAGCGAATTTACAGTGCTCCTTTACAGAGTAAGTCTGAACTACAAATACTCTAGTCAATTTAATGACTTCTGAACTCTCAGACTCACTGATGAACAAGCAAGCAGAGCAGTACCTTGGTCGCATCAGTCTGACGTGGCCACACGCATCACTAACGAGCTCACAATCAGCAATAAGGTTACAGCAGGCCATGCTACCCTTGTCTTCTCTTGCATAAGTCCCTGGCATATACATCAGGGTTTCCCTGGTGGACAGAAGTTCTAGGACTGAGATAGAACAAACCCCATTTAACTACTGAAATCAAGGTAGTCACACAACAATAAAATGAGACAAGACTTTGATGTGCCCTGCCCAGTGCACCTCTCCTGGAATTACGCAGGTACTTTCCCAGAGTAAGTCTGGGAAAAGGGAGGTTCAGCACCAGCTTTTTACTGCTTTCATCCTGCTGCAGCTAGTACAGTGAGCATGCAGCTCAGAGCCACTGCAGGCAAAAGAAACAAACTGCAGCATGAAAGACAAGTCTGCTGCACTGCTGCAGAAGTTCAGGATTCTAACATTTTTCCTTTTGGCTCTTGAGAGCCCTTGCCTGCCACCATTATGTATGTCAACTAGAACATCACTTAATAAACTTCCTAAGTGGAGTTTAAATCTAAAGCATTGACAGCATAAATCAAACCAGACAGAGACTTTGTGCTAAATCTGAGCAAAGGTTTTCAGACGTAACTAAGGGAGCCTTTCCCAGGTCAGAGGAGATCAGGCTTAGCTGAGCCTTTCTGCAATCCCTGGTTCCCAGGAAGAGTGGAGTGTCAGGTGAAGGACCATGGTTGTTGTCTGTAATTTAGGAGGAAGAGTTTTGGGAAAAGAAGACCTGTGTTGATTGTTTTGTGTGAACAAATTGTGCTGAGTTTGGCAGTTTTTTTTCACTCTTCTGTTGTTTAAGCTTCACAAAGTAGCGAGTAGCTTTGCATGTCTGTGATGTTTCAGATGTACAAATATACTGTAATGACAGACAAAAGTCTGCAGAAGGATAATGTGGTCACTTTCTAGCCCCAAAATTGTTGCGACCACTTGTTTTGTTACTGGAAGAAAGACAGTGTTTAATATTAAAACTAGTTTATTCTAAATCTGGTAGCTTCAAAATAGTCCTATTTGTACATAACTCAGTGATCTAGTTTCATTCAATTGCCTGTTTCGGTGAATTTCTCTGTCTGATCAAGCTGTAAGAGTCAACAACAATAAAAAACCACTTCACTGAATTTACAATTGATCTGTTTCAAGCTTATGCAAATCAATGGCATCAAATTTCTCAATAGCTTTATTTGTTAATTAGCAAGAATTTTGCTGAGCCTAGCAATTGTCACTGACATATTTTAACACTTGTGCCCCAGAGCTGTGGACTCATGGGGTAGTCCAGGAGTTTTACTTTAAAATATATGTAGGGTTCTTTAATACCTTGAGATAGCATCAAAAGAATAAGCCGTGGTCTCGTTCTCAAGAAGTATCTTTATTAAATTAGGGGAGAAAATAAGGGAGTTTGGCAAAGATTCAAAAAGGGCACTACACAATTGAGAAACCACAATACCAATCCAGCACATACTAATCCACAACACTTAAATCAGAATTCAATCCCTCTACAACACTTAAACCAAAATCCAATCCCTCCAGCTCCAAGCCCCACAAAGCATCAAGAAAGGAGGAAAGAGAAGCAGAGGGAGCAAGAAGAGAGAAGAGGAAACAGGGAGAGACAGATCAAACAGCTACCACTGGAACCTTGTGGCAGACCAGCTCTCACACATCCAGATGGCAGGGCCATGACATGTGCCAAACAGATGCCTTTGGTTTTATCTGCTCTTGTCCCTGTGGCCAAATCCCCCAGGTGGAGCCTCTGACCCACGGACCACTCCGGGGTCCCAGGCCAGGGCGAGGGGCAGTGTTCTCACTGTCCCTGCCAGTCTGAGCTGGGTCAGGGGCTCCAGGAGATGTGGATGTTACAGTTTTCCTGAGCTGTTTGTGACTAGCAGTTGCTCTGGGGCTTCCCCGTGTGGGCTCCAGACCCTGCCATGAGGGATACAACACCACCCCACCTCCATGAGGGTCGACTCATCCCTACCTCCTCCACACACACACATGCTCTCCTCAAGGTGCTTCTGACCCAATAATTGCTGATCTGGTGTGTAACATACATGATAACATATTTATGTATTTTCCTTCTCTAAATTTTATTAATTTTGATAGATTATATTTTATAATAGTTTTTAAACTGTCCCACAATTTCCACTATAGTTTTTTCATGAACAGCAGTCTACCATCTTAAATATACTGTATCTAATAACACAGTGTTTAATATCCTTTGACTACTTTAAATTTATGGTATCTTCTTTCCTCTGCCTTCTTACAGAACGGTATCATATTTTGACCTGTCTCTCATTTATGTCTCCTAAACTGCAATAGCTCTTGCCTTTTCCGTGCTATTTAAAATAATAAAGCCATCCATCACATTAGGTCAGAGTGGCGCAGTGAGGGAAATGCAGTGGAACTCTGTGACTGCACCAAACCTGCTGTTGTGCTGGGCCAGTCAATAAAAGCAGCAAAAAAGCTGCAGCATAAAAAAACCCCAACCCATCAGATTGATTACAGTATCCTCATCTTTTTCTCACATTTGACGCCAGGCTGTACTTCAGCACAGGTCATGGCAGTCTGCAGCAGAATAATGGACAAGGAGAGAGCCCTGGTCCAAATAGGGGAGAGGAAGGGAAGAGAGCAGTTATTCAGCTGTACATCAGTGTAGAAATATATTTTGTGCCAACTGATTCTAATGGAAAGAATAAATCCTCCTTATCCCTGCTGGTATACTTGTGTCTTGCTATCATTTAGATTTCCTCAAAAATATCAACACAACTAATTCACCTGCCCTGTAGTTCACTTATGTCCCGTGCATTTAACCTGTCATGACTAAGAGGTATGGATTCTTGCAATATTTACTCATCTTCCAAAAGTTGATATAATGTATTTGAAATCACGAAACAAGACAATTGAAATCAAAAATGTATTTCCAAAGCACACAGACTTTTCCACAATAATTATTTCACTTACTTAACCTGCAAGCTAGTTTTGCTTTAATATGATCAATACATAGCATTTGTTGGATATGTATATGAGTATTTCTGTACACAGGCAATATTACTGCATATGGGGGTTAACCATTCAGTCACTTTCGATAAGGTAAGCTCTCACCTGCTAACCTCAGTACTCTCCTACCTTGCTAGGCTGAATCTTGCCTATAAACTCAGAACAAAAGAATGACTTATTTAAATCTGTTTCTTCCATTAAGTAGAAAGGTTTAGCTGTAACTTATCATACCTAGGAACAGTAGTTGACACTAGGTGCTCTTCCCCATTAGCTATTTGTCCGTTCATTAGGTAAAAAATAACAATTTTTCTCATCAGGAACTCTTTTCAATGCACCTCACAACTATTTTGGCAGTGAAGGAAATATGTGTTTTTATTGCACACCTCATCTCACTGACTCCTGTCTTCTTTCCTGTCTTTGAGTGCTCTGTTTTTCCTAACATAAGCTGTCGTACATGTTGTTCTCAGCCTGGGGTCAGATCCTCTGGCAGCCTCCAGGGCTCCAAACCCCTGTCCTTCACTCTGAAGAAGCAGCTTAGCCCTCTGGCTATGGAACCTGGCTGGAAATACTCAAACCCCTGCTGAGGTTAAGGCAGTGATTGTCAGGAGCCTCAGGGAGGGCCAGACAGGAAGTGTAAGTGGTAGCAGGGGGGTAGAGGGGTCCGTGGCTGTATGGGCCAGGGAGCCATCCCACAGGGCCTGAGCAAGAAGAGCAGAACATATCTGGTGACAGTGAACAGGGTCAACCAAAAGAACTCCATGGCTGCACAGCTGTGCCACACCAGTGCCAGCTTTTAGCTGACTCAAAAAAATCCCATAGGTTGGGAATATGCCTGGGGACAAAGAATGTCTGTTTCATCCTTCTTTCATACAGAAGCATATCAATCCTGCAACCCGCCCCAGCCCCCATCTCTTTCACTGCACATGGTCCCTTCTTAGCTGCCCAGTTTCACTGAGATGCGAGAATAGAAGCAGCCCCACCATAAGAGGGCCATGCCATCTACCTATGCATCTTCACATCAGAAAAGTTAGAGAAAAGGTACTCCATGAGGGGCAGCAAAGGTTGGGTCAGATGTACACACTGCAAAGAAAAACCAAAAAATGAGGACTAATAAGAGAGATAAAATTCTTTCTGCACCACAGCAAAGCACATCTAGATCATGTTCTCTTAAGATTCTCCTCCTTCAGTGAGTTCCTAAATGATCCCATGAAACACAGAAGATAATGCAACATAAGAATTTAATAGAGAAGCATAATCCCACTATGATCCTAGTCTCAGCAATATAGCATACATCTGGAAGGAGTGATATCATACTTTGTCTTGATTAATACTGTCTCCAGAGAGCAACTATGTAATAATTAAATGCAAAAAACTGCCTTTCTGTAATGCTAGGGTTAATATTTTACATATAGTAGGAGTGAAGAAGGAACAGAATTATATTATTTGTCTGACAAGTCAGACAAAATTGATCGATGCAGAATATTTTATATGTAAAGAAACAGACTGCTCATTAGAAGGTAAAAATAGGACTCACATCAATAGACTACTACAAATATTCTAATTTCTATCATAGAACATGTCACCATAATTACAGAATTTTTGAAAGGTACATAATATAGTCATGTTCTCTGTCTTAGGGAATTGTGCTGTTTTACTTACTGTCACTGGTAGGCACATGTTCCATGTTATACTTCTCTAGCTTGACATAAAAAGGACAGCTAATACTGCATAGAGCTATTTAACAAGAATCAAAACGTTTAACAGCATCTGTGTAAGGAGGAGTCTGAATAGAAGAATTTATTCTAAGAGTAATCACTTTCAATATTAGCAAGTCACAGAGTTTCTGTTCCCAATTAAATTACTCTGTCACCTTAAAAAAATCACTTTCTGAAGGGAAACTACCTGAAATCTCAGATACTAGTATCTCCTGGCCCCTACAGTTTTCCCACGTGCACTTTCCTGACCTCTGCTAAAGCCTTCCTTGTGTCCTGTATCCATCAACTATAGTGACAGCTGTCTCCATTTTATACTATATTGGGCAACCAGAGTGAATCCTGCTCTGCAGTGACTAATGCCACCACGAGTTCAGTGTTCCCCTCAAAGTCTTAACCTCTTTGCCTCAGAAGAGGAATGTAACTCCTGCATCTCCAGCCTGACAGCACACAGGCTCCTCTTTTGGAATGAGGTTATCACAGGATGTAAGTCTGGGGAGTACTGCAACACTCATGCACTGTTACAGTGCTGTGCTCCTGCATCTTTCAAAGTCATGCTATGCTAATGTTCAAATTATTACCTAAATTGGATTTTCAGGAAGATAACTGTAAATACTATATACAAGGCAAAGATACTTACACTTATTTTGGTTTTGAACTGACAAAGTATTTAATCACACATTTATTTTTGAGCATGAGACCGGAAAAATTAATTTCAAGTGGAAAGATAAGGAAATACTTAACTGCTTTGCTAGACTGGGGCTACAAATAAGTGTTAAGGAAATAATCATGCCTTTCTATATGATAATTAAGTAAGAGCATAGAACGGGTTGAGAAATGGGGTCTTTGGGAAAAAAAATAAACAGAAAAACAACTCCATAGTGGAAAGAGGGCAGCAGTGGACAACCTGTGGGAAAATATGGACATCTCAAAATGGTTGACTGAGGGTTCCATGCACTGGTCTGACCCCATTCAAATCTGCAAGTAATTGATGACTACACCCTTCACACACATAAGAAATCTCTGAAGATTTGTAGGACTATGGGGTTAAAGATAAGGCTCTAATCTAGGTGTATTATTCCTTATGGAGCCACTCATGAAAGCATGCAATCCTAAACTGGATCCTCAGCTGATATAAAATTATACACTTCTGAACTAGGATCAACTCACACCATCCAGGAACCTAAAGTGGGGGTTAATAAAGCTGGAGTTAAAAAGAGGAGGAAATAATAACAGAAGAATGTTTTACCAAGAGAACCTTACCTTCATAACTCTAAAAGAAATTTTATGGTAGGTAGATGTGCAGTAACACAGACAGCAAGTAAACAAACAAACAAACAAACAAACTAACTAACTAACAAAAAAAAAAGCAGCACAGTGAAAAAGTACAGGTTGTTGAAATATTTGTGTAAGACACTACAATGCTCTCAGGAGGTATTTGCAAGTTACTGGAGTTGAAAAGGTAATCTGAGAACTTGTCTGTTAATGTATTTGATCAGAAACATTTCGTTCATTTCTAATGCAATGACTTATCATTATAGTCAACTAGAACTCTTCTTTAAGTTATTTTTATTTATTTGGCAAAATGCTGTCACAGTTGCAAATACCAATCTGTTAAAACTGAGACATCCTGTAGCAACATCTGAATGCAAGTAAAATGTTTGCAGAGAAAATATGTACACCTCCCTAGCTCTTCGGCATCCTATGACAGGCTGCAGTGCCCTGTTCAAACTAATATCAGGCAGAAACACTGGGTCTATCTCCAGATAAACCAACATTCCCATAGAGCAGAGGTCATGGTTATCCAGATGCTAGCTTGGGTCCCAGACACAGTACCCAGCCCAGGTTTCAACAAAACTCTGCTCATGCACGTCAGCCCAGGCAATGCTGAGAGTCGTACCTTTAGTGTGTCAGGTTTCCAACGTGGCTGGTTCGGAATGGCCTTGTGCTGTACAGTCACATGCCAAGAAACAACCAGCAGCCTGGAAGGTCTTATTCAAGACTCCAGCAGAGATTCAGGAAGTCCTAAGAGCATCTTCTGCATTTCCTTGCTTTAAGTATCTATGTATAGTGATGGTAGGATTTCCTCATGTTTATTCTGGCCCCATGTACCATCTGATCTGGACTGCTGTCTCCCCTCTAAAATTAGCAGAGCAACTAATTTCCATTTTTCTAAACTAAAAACTTAGTTTAGAATTCTTCTTCCATAGAAATGTTTAAAATCCACCGTTTTTTAAATTTATTAAATTAAATGAAGTTCAAAAATTGCAGTGCATGATGTGTTATAACGATAATGGTACACATAAGCCCTAAAATTCAAACTGAAAGTTACCACTGTAGAATACCTGAATTTTTTTAATGTGCCTGTGTTCTACATTTCTCCCTTAGGAGTATCCCTAACTTTACCAGCTGGACAGTGAAGGATCTATTGGAGCAGACAACAGCTCCCATCTGGCATCAGGCATCTGTGTTACCTTTCAGATAGGGTAATTATTGGCAATACATCTTCTAGAGGGATTTGAATATGAAAGAAATCTAGAAAAAGCCCTCACTTTTATGTAAAAAAAGAAACCTACTAAAGGGAAAGTTCATAAAATTTTGCTTTAACACTTCTTGCCTAAATACGATTGATAATCTGCCATGATAACAAAAGGCAGAGTAGAGACCATACATGTAAAATAGTGCAACGAAAGCTGATACTCCCTATAGAGGAAATGCACCCCTGAATTTCCCAGCTCTTCTAGAAACTCCATCATAAGTCTGTGCTGATTTATGGGGGAGGGAGAGGGGGAACCAACAAGGGAAACTGGCAGCAGAAGCTGAGCCCATGGAAGCTGAACAGGATGACAGCTGGAGGATATCTACACAGATGGACTGTCTTCAGCTTCTCTCTCCCATGCCTTAGCACTGAGCCATGAACAAGTTCATTTCCAGGAACCAGTTTTATTTGTAAAATGCAGAGGTGGGAGCAGTGGAGACAGACACAGCTGTGTCACTCTACGCAGGAATGATGCCCGAGGCTGGCTTGGCTTGCACCTTCTGCCACAGATTTCTCTTTTGGGTGACAGCAACGTATTAGCAAAAGTTATAGTGCTTTGTCTGGGCTCACAGTTCACCCAGTGGTGCTCCCCAGCCCGAGAAAAGAGCTCCTTTGCAAAGCAGCTCTTTACAGCGCTCCAGCAGAGATGAAATAGTGTTTCTAAGCCCCACCTCTCTGTTTTCTTTATTAAACAGAGCATATGCACAGAGTGTAAATAAATGAATTCACGAGGGAAATTACTTTCTGTGTCACTAACTTTTCTAAGGCCTCTCTCCTTCCAGGGGCCTGAAAAGGCTGGTACTGAGCAAACAGGCAAAAACAATTAACCTCTCTCACATTCCAATTGATCAGCTGTGGCCATCATCCCTTTTATGTGGCTAAGGGGAATAGTTTTGCAAAAGAGCTTTTCTTTAGTTTAGTACTGGTCACTGCTTGAGACATTATGAGATATACCAATGCAGAAAGAGTCTATAATTAACTGAGATGTTCAAAAAGCTGAGCTGAAGTTCAGAGGTGAGGTCTCAGCCTTTGTCACATGTTTGGGGAAAATGACCAGATCAGTGAGAGAGCCCAGCCTCTTGCTAGTAACAGTCTACTATAGAAGGATTTAACTCTAATTATTAAAAGTATTTTGCATGTGCAAATTCTGTTGCAATGCTTCAATGAAACAGTTTGAACAAATGCAGGTTTGCCTTTCCAGTAACCTCAGCTGAAGAGCTTCATAAATAGTCACAGGTAATGTGTGATGCAGCTCCCAGAACACCTGTCTGCCTCTAAGAACCTTTTAATATTATTTATTAAAGCAGCTGTGAAAATGGTTCCAAACTTGTGTTATAAATAAAGATAGCACAGTTCTCTCTGTACACAAAAAAAGACATGGGTCTTTTTGTTCTGGACAAAACCTGCAAATTTTGACCACTGAATTGTGGAAATGGTCAGGGAGTGTTTTACAATTGTTCCATTTGAAAGTCAGTGCTTTCACTGGCTGTTCTGTGTTATGAACAAGAACCTTGCTTCCAATGCTAACACAGGAATACTTTTAACTCTTCCACCTCTGGTTTTCAGATAGAGAAAAGGTAGACAACATCAGAAGTCACAGAGACTGCTGTGCTGCCAGTGGGGTTTTGTTCAGTGATACATCTTATAGGAAGTGATGACACTGAAGGGTTTTTGAAGGGGGAGAAGGGGGCTGCTGAAGTGGGAGGTGCAATCTCACTGGGCTTCATGGGTGGCATTGCTTTCTAGAAGCAGAAGGGGTGACCTCAGCAAGTGAAAGGTCTAGTCATCACCAGGTGACCAATCAGATTGTTTTCCTGTGGGTGTATGAGAGATACCATCTGCAGATCTTAGGGAAGTGGTCTTGAAGCAAGAGACAAGGCTAGTGCTGATTTGGAGTATTTAATATTTAGGCTGTGTGGCTGCATGTCAACCAAGGTCAGGACAAAGGGACTGTTACCCAAACTATTCCAAAGAAAACAGGATGGGTAGCCTGCCTATTAGATCCCAGGGACTGTGGGGACTGGAATAACCACAATGACTAATTGTGATGAGAGGTGCTCTCGAAACACAGATTCCCATCAAAATATGGCTTTTAATTTTAGAGGCTCCACAATCATAGAAAGTAGAAATGTTTAGGTTGGAAAAGATCAAGTCCAACTGTTAATCACACACTGGCAAGTCCACCACTAAACAATGTCCCCAAGTGTCACTTCTGCACATCTTTTAAATACTTCCAGGGATACTGACTCCAACAGCTTCCCCGGACAATCTCTTCCAAGGCTTGACAACACCTTCTGTGAAGAAATTCTTCCTAATATCAAATCTAAACCTCCCCTGGTGCAACTTGAAGCCATTTCCTCTTGTCCTATGGTTTGTTGTCTGGGAAAAGAGACTGACACCCACCTGGCTACAACTTCCTTTTCAGGTCATTGGAGGCAGCAATAAAGTCTCCCCTCAAGCCTCCTTTTCTCTAGGCTAAACAACCCCAGTTCCCTCAGTCATTCCTCATAAGACTTGTTACCTTTCAGTATACATCCCTAAATCTGCAACAAGGCATCCATATGATCACAAAATGAGTATTTGCTTAAATAATTCAAAACGCACTAAGCTTCAGAAAAGCACCAATTTTGAGCACTCCTGTGATTTTATTTGACAGTGGATACTTCTCCTAACCTGACCATTCCAGCTAGTCTCCTGACCCTTTGTCACAACAGTACAGTCAGTAGCATGGATGGAGGGTTGCACCTTGCTGCTTGATGGAAGAGTCCTACAGCAAACAATTTTGTACCAATGCCTTACGAGATTACGAGACAAACAGTACACCAGGACGTTGCTGCCACTAGATGGCAAAAAGCGCACATAGAAACAACAACATGTTTCTGAGAGCACAACCGATACTCTCTTCACTGAGACGAGTTTATTCCTTCCTCGGGCAACACAAGCAGGAAGGCAACAGGTCAGCACAAAAGTCCTGCCCTAGTATGTACTTTGCCTTTGGAAAAAACTGCATTGGGTACCAACACTGCGTAATTCTCCATATTCCTCTGCATCAAGTTGTTTTTTAAAGCTAGCTATCAAAAAAAAAAAAAAAAAAAAAGCAAAAAAAAAAGCTGCAGTTGGTGCCCCACAGAAGATTCAGGGCTCAACAGAGTTCAGAAATCTGGCTGCAAGAGACTGTGACTCTCTGAGTACAGTGAAAGAGAAGGGGACATGGGGAAATCCTTTGCCATTTGAAAGGATTTACTCCACAAGACCCCTTGTTGACTTGTGGAATTGACTTGTGGATTATGGGAGACACCATGCAATGTAGACACTTAAATAATACAAAATGACCTCACTGATGCTAGACCTCAGGACCGGCAACACTGTGGGGTCACTTGGGAAATAAGTGTTTGGCACAAAACACTAATTACCCCAGTGAAGGTGTTATAAATTTTCTTTTCCAAACATGCTGGGGGACAAATCCCCCAACGTATTTCCCCCCATTCTGTTCAGTGCCATCTCCTTTGAACACTAGGCTAGGCAGTGGTTGACCCTGGGGGCTGAATGACTGCAAGAGTCATAAGTTAACATAGCAATGAAGACTCATGCTATACAACCCCACAGGTGTGCTTCAAGGGACCATGTTGCTGGTAAGTTTCATTTAGTCTGGCCCAGTGCTACAGAGAGCACCCATTCATCCTCTTTTTGCACCTACTAACTTTCTTCACATCAAAACACCCTTTCCATAGTTGTTGGGTTTAAGAGCCTTTGCAACACCTCCCAAAGCACAATAACACAAGAGAGCTGGTTAACATTCAAGGGTCACTTCCACCAACCTCAAGAGAGTTTCATTCCAAAAAGCAGGAAGCCAGGCAAAAATGCCAGGAGATCTGCACAGATGGCTTGAACAAAGAGCTTCTGGTTCAAACACAAAAAGAAAGTTTACAGAGGGTAGACACAAGGACAGCCAACCAGAAATATTGTCTGGACATCCAGGAATGAAGTTGGGAAAGCTAAAGCCAAAACGGGACTGAATCAGGCCAGGGATGTCAAAGACATCAGGAAGAACTTCTTTAAGCATGTAGGTGTAAAAAGGAAAACCAGGGAAAATGTAGGCCCACCACTCAACAGGATGCTTACACAGGACATGGAAAAAGCTAAAGTACTGAATGCCTTATTTGCCTCCATCTTTCCTAGCTTTTCAAAATCTTCAGGGACTGGACAACTGACTCTAGGAAACCCTGTCACAAAAGAGGACTTGGACTAGAGCACCCTAGTTATTCTGTGACTCTGTGCAGGGGGTGAGAAGTAACCACCAGCAGAGCAGGGCCATACCCACAATGCAGCTTGCAGTGCAGCATGTGCAAAAGCATGCAAAGCATAGTGGGGATCCTCAGCAAGAAGTTACAGCAGTCACCATCCAGCAACACTTGTGGGAAGCCCGGGGCTGCCATCACCAGCACCTCCAAGCTCAGGGACAAGGGACTGGCCAGGCTGGACCAGGCGGCCACCCGAAGCAACCTGGCCTGGCTGAGGTGGCAGTGCTGGTATCTGAAGATAGTCGGCATTGACAGGCAAGACCAGGAAAAGCAGGGTGGGAAGTGCCAACAAGATGAATGTGTGGCTATTCTGTTAGAACACAGTGTCAACTCGAGTCTGGCAGATCCTGACAGCAACACTGCCCCACACCCAGCTGCCCTATCTGTTAATACCACTATAGGAGGACTGTTAATTGACCATAATGCCAATAGTGAGCCTCTGGACCAGGTAACCAGGTAACCTGTGTTTCTGGTCAAAGTGTTCTTCTGAATGACGGGGAAAGGCATTAGGCTGAGACAGTTTAAAATGCATCACGACTTTCTGCATTCTCTTAGAGACTCTCTCAAGGGTTCTAAGCTACCTTCCTCCACTTTCTTTTTGTTTTTTTTTAAAAAGGCATCATGGTTTATATTCCATAGGTTTAGAAAAAGTTTGTGTACAGTGGAAGAGAAGGACATAGCTGTAACTGACCATTAGGACCTATCAAAAGTCTGAAGTATCCTGGAAATTTTTGAAAACAAACTCCAGTCCTGACCTAAATAGAATAAACATTCCTCCAGAACTGCTATAACAGCTGTGCTATGAATCACTAATCACATAGCTTTGGAAGGTACATGAAATGATTCCAGTTCCTTGGGCAGAGGGCATGCACACATACATGCAGCACATGCATTCTTCAGCAGCAGATGAGTCCTCATTTCATGGTTTCATTTTCCACCTGCCCTCCTGTATTTTACTGGTCTGTGTATTGTTCCCATTTTTGCTTGCCTCATATACATGTAGGCCATGTTTCTTACTTCTCACTGAAGACCTTTGAACTTCAGGCCCTTTTTCTTTCTTCTTCATCTCCT
>JAWWTY010000037.1:23360346-23403963 GCA_035222235.1 Margarornis squamiger
AGGTTAATGGCATAAATAAGAGTCAGAGAAGAGCCTTTTCTTCTCTTGATTCATCCACACATGTTGCAGAGGGTCCTACTGACCTTGTGGTCATTCTTTGGGCTTCATAAACCAGGGAAAGTGGTCCTAACACCTCACCTAACACCTAACACCTCAACTACTACTGCTTTACTTAGGATTAGTCCTGGATTTTGGTCATTTTTTAGTCTAGGCATTGCCTTATTTTGCCCTGTCTGCTGTAAAACTAACGCCAGGAATCTTGTGTCTTTTATTCCCAGGCACTTCCAAAATTAAAAGTGGATCTGCTGGATCTTTGAAAAATCTTCACGTGTACCAGGATCTGCCTTTCAGAGCAAGAGAGGAGTACTGTGATGTTTTAACTAAAAATTACTTGATTTGAATGAAATGTTGTGGAAAGGCTCTGGAAATCATTTGTTTTTCATAGCGTGTCTATGGTTTTCCATCTCCTGGTTCAGATGTCAAAACATGTTTAATGCAGTCTGAATATGAAGTCTATTAAATGGATGTCAAGCACATTGCACTTACCTGTTGGTGTATTGATGCATAGCTGGTTTCTTTTGCACTCACAATAAGAATGTCCATTTTTTCTGACTAGCAGATTGACTGATCTTGATTCTTGAGCTTGACAAAACCATCAGAAATATTTCTTGTTACAGTCAATGCATTAGCATTCCCTTTGTTCTGTTATTTCCTTTCACCCAATGTGTTTGGAATGTATCCAGTGTTATTTTATTGCTTAGGGATCTGTTTGCGACCTGGAAGTACAGAAGAACCATCATTTCCAGGTCCCACTGGGAAGTAGCCAGCTATGGAAGTCTACCTAACCAGTCCTTACCTCTTTATAAGCATGAAGCCAGGCATTATTTTGACAATTTACTCTGTACACATACACCAAAGTACACTTGGCAAAAACATTAATTAAAATATTAAAATAATGTTCTACCACCTCTCCAGGCAATCCCCTTCACAGTTAGGTGTATTAGGAAATGTATGGCTTGCAAAACCCAAATGGCCTGTGGAAGACAACAAATTTAATCAATCAGTAAATTGCACCTGTTCACCTGTTCTTCAAGTAATTGAGAATGAAAGCTCTGCTAAGGAGGAGCAGTACTGTAAACTCCCAATAAATGTAAATTATGTAAGAAGCAGCAATGAGCTCTGTGATGTGTAAGCAGATGAAATCTGGCTGCCTAGCAGTTTGGTCAAAGACTAAGCAATACCTGACCAAATCGCCTGTATTTGTGTTTTTATTTAGTACTGGTTTCTTTTTGTCTGATGCTGGTTTGATTTTAAACATCAAGTACATAAAATTATTTCAGAAAGTCTCAGCCTTTCAAGAAATTGAAACTAGCTTCAACTTGAAAAAAAAAAGCTAATGATCAGTGAAAAGCCATTTACCAACTGAAGCTTTCAGGGCACTTTACTAGGAACAATCACGGTTCTCTCGCTCAATACCATTTGAAAACAATGTCTAAGCCTATTCCAGACTCCAAATTTATCAACATCTGAAACAGCTGGCACAAACTGTAAGCACAGCAAAACATTTCAGCAGACAACATGAACAATATATACAGCGTTAACTTTCTGCCTACTCTATTTGTCTAGTTTTCCACTGCTGGAATGATTACGGCTCCTGTACCTCTCCATCAGAATATTTCTCACAAATTACCCATACTCATGAACCCCTCTGGGCAAGGCTATGATATGTGCACTGTAGACCCAGAATAACTGAAGTGTTACATCCACTGTATGGACGCACCAAACCCAACTTTAGCTCTGACCCTACAAAGCATTTCAGCTCAAATAGATTTTTCCTGTTGAAGAAGTATGTATGGTCTTCATGCAATTATAATCTGAGCATTCAGCACTTTTCAGGATAATCAATAGACTGGAAAGAAAAATTAGTGCTGCCATAAGTAAAACTTCTGGCATTGTTTTGCCTTAATTTAGCCCAAGTATGTATCCCAAATATCGCCTGTGAGAGTAGGCAGTCCAGGACTGCCCTCTTGGGACCCAACAGCACTGCTCAGCAATCACACAAACACTTCTATATTACCATCACTGTGTTCACCACAAATCCAAAACACAGCCCCATACCAGCCACTGTGATGAAAATTAATTCTACCCCCACCAAAAACAGCACAATAACACACTGTTGCTGAGTAGCGCTTACCACAAGTCAGGGACTTTTCAGTGTCTCATGCTCTGCCAAGAGAGGAGCTGCACAAAAGGCTGGGAGGAAGCATAACTGGGACAGCTGAGCCAAACTGCCCAAAGGGATATTCCACAGCATAGAAACAGAAACAGAGACAGGATGGGCATTGATCAGTGGATGGTGAGCAATTGTATAGTGCATCACTTATTTTTCTTGTGTTTTATTTTTTTTCTCTTTTTAGAATTACAATTCTCACTAATTTTTATTTGGTTCAATTATTTAACTGCTCTTATCTGAGCCCATGAGGTAGTTTATTAGTTTTTTTAAGTTCTCCTCCCCATCCCACCAGGGGCAGGGGAGGTGCAAAGGGTAGTGATCAAGTAGCTGTGTGGTATCTTGGTGTCTGGGGTTAGATTTCAATTCCATGACTGGGAATTGGAATTTCAGTGCATTACAGTTCTACTTTTGACAGACATTTCTAGCTTTCTTATGGTTTGTAATTTCTAAGTAGTTTAATTAAAAGAAGGAAGACAAAAGTTTTATTTTGCGTTTTTCTCAATTAAAATGTAACCAAACAATAACAAATCGAATTATGGACTACCTGGCTCCACAGTAACACACTGAAAAGAAAATAGCATTTCTTGTTCATCACTTAGAGGAAGCCAAAATAAATCCCTTCCACATTCTGAACAGAAAGTTAGCTGTTAATCCTACCATGTGCATGTGTGCCTAGGACATGGTGTGTCAAGACTGGATTAGGAACAAATAAAACTGCCACCACTTGACTAAGGATACCCATCGACTCTAGAAGGTCCAGAGGTGGCACACCAGAAACAGCCCCGCAGCTGCAGTTCTCCACTTAGAGCAAAAGCTGTTGAAGTCACAGTCTGTAGGATGCATTTAACTACCCAGTCCTCTCTTAACACCTCAGAGTTGGCAATGTTAAGAAATGCAGTCCTCCCAGACAGTCCTTCTGAGTTGTACCATCCTTTTTATAAATACAACATATGGTTATCAGCCCAACAAGTCTTTACTAACACCCTTCCTTCCTGGTAAACAATATACCAGGTGATCTAATAGCAGGAAAACAGATATTGGAAAAGGGGAATTTTAGACTGGTATTTTGTACCTCAACTGTACAAAGATCATGAGCTAAGTTATCCAGCTACAGTGAATGACATTGAAGGAAAGATGTGTACCTTCAGCAGACTAACCCAAATACCAAGGCTTATGCAACAGTTAAGCCACATTTAAGCCCTATTTAGAAATCTTCCTGTGGTACACAGGTCTTGTGCAGACTATCAGAACATGAATGAAACATTTCATGCAGACAGGGAAAGAAACAGCAGTTACCAGATGATACAGAGAAAGCTACAGATAAGCTGCACAGAGACCACTGAACAAAGGAACAAAATAGGAAATACCAGCATTTAAACAAAAGACAACTGAAAACCTAAAAGGAACTCTAAAAATAAAAATAGGAATGGATTAAAACCAAAAGCAAACACTTTGATATCTTCAACAGCATCATGAGCCAACAAGATTAAAGAAATAGTATGAACAAAGAACAATACAAACAGCTGACAACTGGTTTAGTGATAGATTCTAGATATTTATTTTGCATCTTTTCTTGGCTAATAATGAACAATTCCGATTGTGCCTATATGAATACATGACCCCATCAGCACGCCCTTATCTTAAAAGCACGAAATCAAGTTTTAGCCCAGTCATCTATGAAAGTTACTACCAACTAACCTGACTCTAATCACAGAGGGTTTTATTGATACTATTCCGAAACATTTGACATGGACTGTAGCTTCTCCTGGTCTTGGCTGGGGAGTGACCTGCAAAAACAAGACTATTTGTGGTGGAGCATGTGTGCACTTGAAAAAGGACTTGAGATGAAATACTTCCTCCTGAGAAGAGCAGAGACATGTCTTGTGTTTACTCCACGTTGCCATCTCATAAACAAAAACTTGCCTTTCTTTTAAGATGCCTGGAAGAAAAGAAATATATCCAGATGAAAAATGCATTTTGCTCTCCATTTCGTCATTAAATGGTCACACTGACAACAGAGATACTCTCAAAATGGTTACTCATAGTAACTTCCCAATACTTCTAGAATTTAGATTTTGCAACCTGAATCTACTTAGCTATGATTTCAGCAAAAGGGTATTTTCCCATCTATTTAAAATTATTGTGTATTATTTTAGCTATTCTTTCTAGAGATCAGGTCTGGAAAAAAAACAGAATACTGTTAATACACTGAGAATTAACTAATGAAAGTGACGATACGTCAGTTTCCTTAGTATAAGAGAACACTGACAGGCAAACACATTTGATAAAGCTGTGAAGACTCCTTCTGGAAAGGAAAATTAAGGTTTTGATAGCGGTACCATCATTAGTGATGAAGAAGAAAATATTTCAAAGGACGGAATCGCCTCCCTAAAAAGTGGCACTATATTCCTGTCCCATTGCAGTACATATTTTCATTGCTAATCACAGCGAAACGTGTTCCTCTGTTTGAATTAGGTTTTGTTTGCCATCTCTGTTTTTCAGAAACTCATATGAAAGCAGCAGTTCCTAAAGACAGTAAAGAGTGTTCTGGCAAAGTGTTCCATTAGCCAAATACCCTCGGTTATCCGGTACCATGGCATCACCCCAAATCATATGGCACCACTGTAGCAGTACCATATTGAGAATGATTCCCAACTTACCTATACAAAATATTTTGCTTTCTGTACCACGTTTTCACAGAGTCGGTGAGAGTGATGTTTGTATTCTCCTGTGTCGCTGCCAACTCAGCCACATTTACTGGAACAGTCTGTCGCTGTGTTAAGGACCCTTCCCCGTGTGGCCCCCCACGAGGCTCTGTGACACTCCGAGGCTGTCGGCGCTGGCGGCTGCCCTGGCCGCGGTGTGACAGCCCTCCCTCCCCGCACAGCCCCTCTTACAGCCACGCACACAGCCTTACCGCCTCGCACACACGCTTCCCACGCCAGTCTCACTCGTCTCGTCCCATAAAGCCATTTATCCCTCTGTGGTAACACAGACAGAGCCGAGCCGGTTCCTCCGGGCAGGAATCCTACACGGGGGCCCGCACGGCCTTACCCCCTCACGGTGTCCGCGCTCCCGCCCCTCCCTGCCCTCATCTCTCTCCCCGTTCGCCCAGTTCCCGGCTCCTGCTCCCGCACCGTCCATTCACCTGGCTGGCATGCCGTTGCCGTGTCCCGTCTCACCCCGAAGGCTGGCACTGCACGGCCTCCTCTGCCACCCGCAGCCCGCTCTGCCTCTCCCTCCGCGGCCTGCGAGCCCCGCTGCAGGAACCGGGCTTACAGCGAGCAAGCCACGTACCCGGACGGTGTCCGAAGGGCCCCTCCATCCCATTTCCTCCTGCACTAAGCCTCGCTCTTTGTTCCTCTGTCACTTATTCGCCCGGTCCTGGCAGCAGGCCCGGGGCAGCACCGCACACCCCGCCACTCCACCCGCACCGCACCGCACCGCACCGCACCGCACCGCACCGCACCGCACCACCATTGCTCCCTCCCCGCCGCTCCCCCTGCCGCGCCTGCGCCGGCCCGCGCGCCGCCGACACACCGCGCCTGCGCGGGGCTCTCCGTGCGGGGCCGCCCCGCCCCGCCCCTCCAGGCCCGGTCCCGGTCCCGGTCCCCGTCCCCGTCCCCGTCCCCGTCCCCGTCCCGGTCCCGGTCCCGGTCCCGGTCCCCGTCCCCGTCCCCGCTCGGGGCCCGGCGCAGCCCGCTCGGTGCTTCCCGCCGTCGCTCCCTTTAGGCGGGGCCGTGTCCGCGCCCCTGCCGCGGGATGAAGAGGATCTTCGGGTTCGGAAGGAAGAAGAAGGGGCAGCCGCCGTCCGGCAGCGCCGCCGTGCCTTGCCCCGCCGGTGCCTACGAGCTCCGGGAGAAGGACCTGAGCAAGCTGCACCGCGGGGCGGCCAGCGGCGACCTGTCCCAGGTGCGGCAGGGCCTGAGGAAGCACGGCATCGACGGGCGGGACAAGGCCGAGCGGTAAGCGGGCCGCCCGGGCTGGCCGTCCTGCAGGCTGGGCTTGTGGTGGCCAGCTCGCTCACCGCCCTGAAAACACCGCGGTTGGTAGAAGCAAGGAAGAGCGCTGTGAGCATCCCCTTGGTAGTGTGGATTATGTGCCTGAGTGTTGGCAGTTAGTCTTTGTTTATGCACTTGGAGATGGAGGTTGCAGTTTAAGGCAAATTGAGTGCATTTTGTGACTCCGGTTGCCTGAGTCAAGGTGCCCAATGGCATTTATGGAAATAGTCATCAGATCTTAGCAGGTCCTGGTTTTGTATATAAGCTCATAGTCTAGACAGCTTTGTTTCCTGTAGAAAAGTTTTCTTCTGTATCAAGCTATTATCAGTGTTCTAACTGGGAAAATAAAGTAGCACAATGTAAAAAAGAAAACCCAAACCAAATTTCACAAGAGACAAGGCAGTGGATGTACTGTAGAGCACTACAATGATTTTGGCATAACAATGCTCCGTGCTGAAAAGCTGCTGAAAACTTACCTGAGAAGGATTCAGTGGACAGAGTATGCCTGCTTACTGCAGCCCCTACACGCTGTACCAGCCATGAGGATTGCAGGCCTGCCAACCTCCCTCTCAGTGCTTGTGGGCGTGATGTGTGGTGTGAACAACCATAAGATGCAGTTGTGTTTCAGAGCTTCATCGCATCCTCCAGGATGGAAAGACATGATTGGAAATAGAAGTGAAGAACAGGAAGCCTGTGAGGCAATGGGTGAAATGCTGAAATGTGGATTGTTCATGTGAATATCTCAGTTCTGCTCCTTGGGAACTCCAAAAGCAAAATCCCGCACACAGGATGTAACAAGTCTCATACCTACAGGCTCCTTCCATAAAGTGGGTCTTGTAGCCCATAGGACCTCCAAAAATGCATTTGGAACAGCATCAGTTAGGAGCAGGCAGACTTTTCAGAAGTGGTCTAGCAAAGCCTTCAGCCCTGCTGAAAAAGATTGACAAAACTCACGTCAGAGTTGGAAGCACTGCAGGCATGATGCCAGCTAGTGACAAACCCTGGGTCAAAGCTAATCCCTGAGAGATTCACCCTGTCAGCTGCCTGTCAAAGTGAACTCTAGAGCTTAGCATTGCATGTGTTGTAGCTGCTGGCTTGTTGGCTCAGGTGCTTTTGAAAGTGTGTGCCATCAACCTGCTGTTCCCCTGTGGCCTCCTGGTTGGGTTGTTTTGTGGCTGCTCAGACATCAGCAGGTCCCTTCTACCTCATGGGTGATCAGTGTATGATTGCAACTGCAGGAGGAGCTGAGTCTGAGCAGAATCCTCAGAGAGGGTGGCAGAACAGCTTTGGTGTTACTAAAGCTCTCTCGTGGCGACAGGCAACTGTGAGGACACTGATGTTCTCCCAGCCTGTTCCCTGAAGTGGATTTTCTGTGGTACTCAGCAGGCCCAGCTCCAAGCAGATCCATGTCCTTTCTGCTTGGCTGACTTGAGAGACTTGGTTGGGGAGGGTACCAGTGAGCCCACAGGTTTTCTGCAGACTCTTCTGTTTTCAGAGGTATTAGTGACTTCAGGTTTGTTCTGTTTCGTAGTGCTTGGTAGTAGCAGGTTTTAAATGGTCATGTATTCCTTCATTAGAAGTCCTGTTTAACTTTCAGATAGTCTCAGTCAGTTGTTTCTTCAGAGATTAAGGATCCTGCATACTTGCATGGGAATTTTTCAAAAGTTGGTGGTAGTTATTCTTGAGGAGCCCTGATGCTTCAGTCTCTTCCATGTCTGTAACAAGACATCAGAACTCCTTTGAAGTCTTGTGTGTTTCTCTTGCCCTCAAGCCGTTTTCTATGAGTGGTGCTCATCATCTGCCCTCTAGCAAGGAGTATCTGCTTACAATTTGCTGAGTTCTTGTGTCACCTGCTACTTTATTCGTGTACCTCCCTCTCTCTGTTCCCACCCAACCAGGGAGCTGTTGTGCGTTGGTCTCTCAGCAAGGTACTAAATCATTTGAAAGGTTAGTTGAGCTTCCCTAAATACAGAGGACCTACTTAACAGCACTGTGGTTCAAAACTAGTGCAAAGTGAAACTTGTGGTTATATCCATTTATTGAAGCCTGAAATTATGCCTGTCTGTGCTAATTTGATTTATTTAACTTTTAGGACACCTCTGCACCTCGCTTGTGCAAACGGCCATGTGGATGTAGTTACGTATCTAGTAGAAAACCAGTGCAAGCTGAATCTCTTTGACAATGATAAGAGATCGCCGCTGATGAAGGTATGTGGACTATAGTGTGCTCTTGTAAGTGATGCTTATTGATTATGCCCTAAATTACGTATTTTGCAAGATTCTTTACTTAGACCTTTGTAGAAAAATGTATATTGTGATTTGTGTGGAATGGGCATATGTTAACTGATCTTTGAAGGTGCTCCTATTTCCCATTATTGGGAAGCTGGGGGAGTTTTAACAGAGTGAAATGTAAATGTTGGATTTTTTTCCTTTTTTGTGTTGTTCCCAGGCAGTACAGTGCCAGCAAGAAAAATGTGTGGCTATTCTGCTAGAGCATGGTGCTGACCCAAACCTGGCAGACAGTGATGGCAACAGTGCCCTTCACCTGGCTGTCCTGTGTTCTAATACCACTGTAGCAGGGCTGTTGCTTGATCATAATGCCAATATTGATGCGCAAAATAAGGTAAATTTTTTTATTTGTTGATGAAGTTCTTTTAAGAAGTTGCATTCGTATTTTTCTTGACGATTTTTCTTTCTTGGATTTTTAACTCTATCTGCCCTTTTAGGAGGGATATACCCCACTTATCCTTGCTGTCTCCGAACATCATGAGGAGATAGTGGAGTTTCTTCTTAAAAAAGGAGCTGACGTGCATGCTCGAGATCAGTGTGAAAGGTGAGGGATTTGTCAAAACTCTACATGGGTCTCTTTAGTATTCTTTAGGTTGAATTGATGAGAGGCATAGGAATGAGCTCTGAAAAAAACCCTTTCTGGCACGAAACCTATCCTTACCTAAGCAGCATTGCCTCAATTTGAAAAGCTGTCTCCTGCTTAGTAGCAGAGTTTGTATGTAATTGTTGCCTATGTGGAAGCTTTATTTGAAGTTTGAACATTTATTTTGATTCCCTCTCCCATTTTATTGTTTCTTATAATACTTCATGAAAAATGCTTTATCTTTTGTTCATTTTAAAGTAATGAGGAGAATACTTTTTTGAGGGCAAACAGGAATAAAAATAATTACAGTTTCTGTAAACAGATCTATTTTGTATCTTGGATGTTTCAGAACCCCACTTATGACTGCGGCTTCTGGGGGAGAGCTTAATTTGATAAAAGTTCTTCTTCGGTATGGTGCTGATGTTTCCCATAAAGACACTAACGGATGGACAGCTGAGGATTATGCTGTTATTCATGGATATTCTAAGTAAGTTTTAAACTGTATTGTTAGAGTAGGTTGTCAGTATGGCTTTTGATCATTTTTAATAACAGCACCAAAGTTTAATGGTGTGTTGAGACCTGTATTGAAGCTGTGCTCAGTGATGTCTTCATAGAATCGTTTAGGTTGGAAAAGGCCTCTAAGGTGATAATCAAGTGAAGCCATCAGCCTAACACTGCCAAGCCCACCATTAAACTGTGTTGGTAAGCACCACATCTACAATATCTTTTAAATATGTGCAGGACTGGTGACTCAACAGCTTCCCTGGGCAGTCTGTTCAATGTCTGACAGTGCTTTCATTGAAGTATTTTTCCCTAATACCCAATCTAAACCTCGCCTGGCCCAATTTGAGGCCCTCTTTGTCTTCTGGTATGTATCATTCCAGTATCTAGTGTTAATTTGTACGTTGGGGAAAATTTCTACACAGAGTTCTCTGTTAGATTTCAGGTTTTTTTGCTAAGTCCACGTCTGCTCAATGTAAAACTAAAAAGTGTCTGTATGCTACAGCTATCCAGAGGTGGAACTTGGCAGACTGAAATGCATGTAAACCCTCTCCGGAGACCGGCACTGTTGCCCTTATTGGCTTCTACTATGATGAACAAGAACTCCCGACCTTTTGTTTCAGAGATCTGACTGATAGCCCGTTTGTTAAAATCTGGGGCAGTCTTCCTCCCCTTTTGCATAGCTTTGTGCCTGTGGTTATTTCTTCTTTAAGGTGGTTAAGTGTGCTTAAAAACTAGGCTAAAATAAAGGTACCAAGCAGGAATTAATAACTTTGTGGGTCTGAATATGCATCTATAGAGTGAACATTACTGTAGTGAATATTGAAGTATGTTACAGTCATGTAGTAAGTGCATACGAGTATATGAATCTCTATGAATATTTGTAGAGTGGATAATAAGTGGCTGTTAACTTAAATGCAAATATGTGGTTATTTTTTACCAAATATATTTCCTCTCTTTCTCTATGCAGTCTTAGTAAACAGCTGGCAGAATACGCAGACTGGGAAAACACAGGAGAAGTTTCTGCAGGTGCTGCACAGGGTGGCACGGTATTTGGCACTCCCCATCGGGCAGGAGCTGCTGGCTTTACGTTGGGCGCACCTGCTGTGGACAGAGGAGGTAGGATCCTTAACCGTGGAGTAGCTCATGAGGAGAATCACAATGGTCTTTTTTGTAGGGGGCTTGTATTCACACTTACAGTGGTCACCATTGATTTTAGTGGAGGCATCAGATGGAGCAGCACAAGTTTTGTGGATGTGCTTATTTGTTGCTAGTTGAAGATGTTTCTTCAGGCTGCAAAAGCATTTGATATGTGTGCTACGTGATCGCTCCTTATGGTTGTTGCCTTCTGTCTCTCTGTAAGATTGCCCAACTATACAGGTTTTCCTTGAGAGAGGGGGAGAAAGGCAACAGGAAAAGAAATAGGCAAAATTGGTTTTGTTTTTCAGGTGTGTACTGTTTACCCCTAGATGGCCATTCAGATTGTTAAAATCCAATTACAAGAGCAGTAGGTTCTTCCTAAATAGTTGTTCCTCTTTCTGTAGTTAGGAAGCAACAGAGAAATTGGCAGAAAGATACATGTCTTGTTGATTTTCATGGAGTTTATGTGTCTTTGTTTTAATATTAACAGTTCCATTTGCACTAAGGTCCTTTTAGCAGTCATCCTGTTTCTCAGCATCAGTTACAATTGTTTCTGTGTAGGTGCTGCAGAGACATATTTAGGAAAAATTATATAGTAAAAAATAACTTCGTTAGCAATAGCATTGCCGTGTCTGTGTATGCAGTAATGTCTTAGATACAGTTTGATTTACAGTAAAAATAAAGCTTTTCTTCCAGTTTCAGTAATTTTATGAAATAAATTTTTTAAGTGTTACCTTGTGATCCGGTAAAACAATTAAATTGCCTTGTAATCAAAAAATAATTCACTCCTCTAGTAAGTTTTAAAAATCCAGTCTATGTTTATGAGCTCACAGAGCCCAAGAGAAATGTTAGTAAATTAATACCTTAGTGTAAATGAAATAGTTTGTCTTGTACATCTCTGTCCCTACAAGTTGGAGGTTTTATTCTTTCTGAGTTTTTAAGGGTGTTCTATTGGAACTCTGTGGGAAATGGGCAGAAGACAGTATTCAAACACTGTTCATTACTCTTTTAGATACAGTTTGTTACTCCTTTTAAATATAGCAAGAAATATGAGCAAACTGTGGGATATTTTTCCTTGCTGACTTTTCCCAGATACAGGATTTAATTTAGAGTTAAACTTTGTTCCTTCGACTTAGGAACAGTTGCTTTAATCTAGTTGGAGATTTGTAAATTTTCTTGATAGATTGCAGAAATTGTTTTTCTTTTTGAAAGGTCTTGGTACAAGTAGTAGTGCACACTGTTACTGTCTCTGAGAGATTAGTAGCATATAGGGAACATTTATAAGCAGGACTCTCTTATTTTCAGACAGAGGTAGGAGGGGGCAATGTTTGCATCAGGTACCAACTGACACAACTTTTGAGGTGATCTGGTTTAAGGGAAAAAGTTACTGGGTTCCTTTTTTAGCAAGGGATAACAGACATGCTAAAACTGTAACTTGAGTGAGTGTAAATAACATAATGGCTCAGAGCTGCATGCTGGTGTGAGTACTAGGAGCCAAGATTTCCTTCAAATTTCTAGATAGTCTATCTCCAAAGTTTAATTGTTGGCACATACAGATTTTTGGGATGCTTAGAGTAAGGACTTTTGTTGTCTCTATGTGTAAAGCACTCTAGAACCATGAAGAAATTGTATTTGCAGCCTGTGCTAGACAAAAAGTAGTCAAGAGGAGGGAAATATAAAGTTGTCAGAAGAGTAAATTTCTCATAATTTGTTTCAGTATTTCAAAATATTGAAATCTGAATGTCTTAGATGGATGTACCTGGAGAAGAGAGTTCTGTCAATAGTGATTGGTTTTGTTCCCAGCACTTATAACTGTAGAGTAGGCTGGTAGTCTCATTCTCCCATTGCTGTACATGCTTTGATGTTTTCCAAGTTTCTGGGAATTCCAGTTTATTCTTATGTCATTGTTTCATCTGTCCTTTCCATGCCTTTTCCTAAATGGATATAGGAATGCAACAATCTCCTAACCAGACATCAAGAACAGGAAAATCAAGGAAAGGTATTTTAAACAGTAGCGTTTCAAATATGAAACATGTTGTACTATATAAAAATGCTAACACATCTATGATGTTTATTATTCTGGAGGTCCCTATTTTGATGGTATTGGTTTTATATATTATATTCGAGAGCAGGTTTTGAGTGATTTTTGTTTGTTTGCATGTTTTGCATTGGTCCTTTATTATTGAATTTAATGTTTGCTTTGTGTCATTAGTGGCAATAAATAGTTTTATTTTTAAATATGCACTTCTGTTAGTCTGAAATTGAAATGGACTTCAAATAAAGTAGAAACAAGCAAGACTGCTTTTCTAGATCCCGTTTCTGCAGAAGTCAGAATTTGTCTGAGAGCTAACTCAGGAACTTTTCCTCTCTTGCCTTCTAAAGGACAGTGTGGCCTGGTCTTGATCATTGCTTCAATTTGCTATTCATTCAAAGCACAAGTTCAGAAAACTGACTTAGCTGTTTTGATGAATTGTAACTGTACTAATTGAAAATAGAACTGAAGTCACCTCTCAAGTGATAACTGACTGCACCACACTATCCGCCCACTTCTCAGAGACATATTTTTATTCAGCTTGGGATGTTAGCAGGTACATTAGACTGCTGGTACTGATTGAGATAACAGAAAATTGTGGTATGTACAAATAATTAATATTTTTTAAATATTGCAAGAGGAAACAATAAAAATTAGACACTGTGTTGGTATTCTAACTGTTAACCTGTCCTTGCACTAGAGGTTTCAGCTTCTAGGTTTTATCTACATGGCATGCACTCTATTTCATTGTCCAGAAGCCCAGTGCATGTCAGGAGATGCACTCATCAAAATTTCCACCAGCCCTGTCTTTAGAACAGACAAAATTTGCATACTCATTTGTGGTTTACTGCTAGTAGAGGAGATGTCTTCAGGCATGATATGCCTTTGTTTTCTTTTCCATTGCATGATTCTGCACAAGGTCTTAGTTTGGTTGTCATCATGCAACATTTTGGAAGGTCACCAGGCTCTGGTTTATAAGCAATTTCATTTTGTTAGGATAGTTAACAGGAATTAGTTATCAAGAACCTGAGGAAATAAATACTAAGTGGAGGTTGTGTTTGTTTTTTGCTTCTGTTTTGCAAAGTGAAGAGCCCTTTTATTTCATCTTAGCTGTTGAGAGGTTTTAGTGCTCTTCAAGCTGGATTCCTAGAGCTGAGGTTTCTTTAGTATATCAGTGATGTGCCAGAGTGTACTCTCATTAAGTTAGCAAACAGCCCTAAGTTGGGAGGATCGCTAGAGGCACTCCAGGGCAGTGCTGCCATTTAGAGACATTTACCCTGACAAGCTGTGTTAATGAACTGTCAGGTCTGCTTTACAAAATTCAGCAAGGGCAATTGCAAAGCCTGCACATGAAAAGAAAACCCACTTGGTATAAAACATGCTGGGACTGCCTGACTGGAGAGCTGCTTTGCTGAGAAAGTCCAGTGGGTCTTGGCAGAGAGTGGGCTGAGAATGACCCAGCAGAATGCCCTGGCAATGGTGTCCTGGGTTGTATTAAGCGCAGCATAGCCAAGAGAGTGACAAAAGCGATTATCTGCTCCCGACTTGGCAGTTGCTGGATTGTGTCCAGCACCCCAGGTATATTTTGACCCTCCAGTGCAGGAGAGATTGGTTTTTCAACAGTGAGCAAGTTCAGTGGCAGGCCATCAGGTTCATCAGGGGCAGGACTACTTGCCCTATGAGGACTGATGGAGGAAACCAGTTGTTTTCAGCCTAGGGAAGAGGTGACTTGAAGGGGACCCAGCGGCAGCTTCTAGTACATAGGAGAAGAAGACAAAGCCAGGTGGTTCCAGTGGTACATGACAGGAGGCAGAGATACAAGAGGTGTAAATAGAAACGAGAGAGTTTCTGATTGGATGTGGAAAAAGTAAAGACAGTAAAACAGAGATGTTGTACAGTCTCCCTTCGTGGAGGTGTTCAAGACCAGACTGCATAAAGCCCTAAACAACCTTACCTGACCTCGTAGCTGAGCCTGCTTTGAGAAGGCGGTTGGCTAAGAGACTTCCTTGCTGACCTGATTCATCCTGTGATCCTATGTGCAAGTTACACTGATGAATGCTTGGAGTGTGATATAGAATGTCCTGGTTTTGCTCCTTTTGTCTGCCGAACACCCTTTTTGGTGCAGTGTAGAGAACTGCTGGTGATTTTTCTCCCTGAGAATAAGCTTTAGATCCTGATTATGCGTTTTGGTTTTTTTTTTCCTTTTCAGAATAATTTGTAACTGGGTAGAGCAGTAGATAGGGTAGTATATACCATAATGTTAAGCACAAAGTTACCTTGAAATAGTAAAATCTCCACATATGAAGTATACTCATGTGTAATATGAGTACTTTGGAGGTTCTTAATGTTTTGCTAAACCATCACCATTTTGTTCAGTGTTTACTAACATAGCATATTTCTGCTATGCTTTGTCTCTTTTTTTTTCTCTTTTTTTTAAGTTTAAACATGTTACTTAAACTTCCAGGTATAAGAGTCCAAAGGGGATATAGCTCTGGTCTTTTTTCTTTCTCATATTTCTTTTTATTTCAGTGTGGATTGAAAAAAATCAGTTTTGTTTTGAAAATGCATTAATTCATGCCACCTTGTATTGAGTTGACTACCTGAAGCATCATTCTCTTATGGCCTGTACAGTTGTCCATGTTAAATGTTTATATGTACTGGTTAATTTTTAATAGGCTCGATCTAATTTCAACTAATGTCAATTAATGTTTGAACAGCAACAGATGACTTTTCCCAAGGAGACTCAATAAGGTGAGACTTTAAAAGTACCTAACACTTACCTGAAGAATGATTTGAGAGACATGGTACTCATTTTGCCTTCCTTTTCAAGAAGCTCTGAGAAAGAGGGGAGCGATGACAGTTGGCATACCTCTGAGGAAGAAGAACTTGATTTTACCCCCAAGGTATGGTGCATTTACAGGAAAAATGTCCTGAAAAAATAAGGGACTTGAAGGCAAGTTTTCTTTGGGATTAAGACGCTGCTATTCCAGCCAATATTGTTTTCTCTTTAGAAGCAATCTCTGGCCTGCCAGCCTTTCTTCTGCTGTGAGTTTTTCCTAGAAGACCTGTAGCTGGGGTAGAGCATGCAGTATATTTGTAATTTGGAGCAAAAGAGCAGTAGGTGACAAGATAAACAACTACATAGTATTATTTGTTCTTGATCATTTGAGTCAGATTGCAGACCCCAAAGGTTTTTCTGTTACTATTGTAACCTATTCTGTTCTCCAAACATTGTTATTGTTTCCTGTAAATTTGATGATCGATTTCTAACTGATAAAGAAAAATTACATTTATTTATCAAGATCTACATAAATGCTTCATCACCTAGTTCTCCTTTCCTCCTCAGCAGGTTCCTCAAGCGTGCTCAATGAATGAGTTACTCAAATGATCATTTTTTTCTTCTATAAGATGACATTCTGTGCCTGCATGTGATCTCACACTGCATGTTTTACCTCTGTTTCTGAACGCTCAGATGGTATTCTTTTTGGCAGTTACAAGTTTTCCCCCTTCTGTTTTTACAAATGATCTGAAGAATTACCAGCTTCTGAGTGGTGTTTGGAGCATCCGTTCTGTTGCATTGGAATTTTGCAGTGATGAGGAACCTGAGTGTGGTAGTTAAACCAACTCTGTAATGCTGGAGATGCAAACATGTTTGGTTTTAATGTGATTTCATTTTCTTGCACTGATTTAAATAGAAATTATGCATTTTTCTGGCATGATTTTGAAATTTAAGGCTATTTTGCTAACTGTACTTGCAGGGACTAATTTATACATTAAGTCTAGGGATCTTAACAGTTACTTGAGTTGTGTACATTTGTAAGTAAGCATCCTGGAACTCCTGTTTTAAATATAGCTGAATTTTAATTAAGTATTTTAAATATTAGAAACAGATTTTTAGAACTGTTATGCATGCAAACATAGTTTTAGAAACAGTTTGCAGAAGGGTGCCAGTTTGCACAGTTTGAAATACTCCCTGAATTGCATATGGTGTTTTTGTAGCTAGAAATATAGGATGAAGCCAGCACTATCATAAGGACAGTCTGATTATATTTACTGTTCAAGATTTGATGTGAACAAGGGATTTGTTGTTACTGTTATAATTTTAAAAAACTCTTAAATAAATCTGTATTTCCAGAAGCTGCAGAAGCCAAACTTGACCTTGCTAATGAATGCTTCACAGCAGTTCAGGAAAAACAGTAAGTTATTTGGAAAAGATTGCGTGATATACCAATATATATAAGTAGATGTGCTAAGTAGGTTTTTTGGGTTTGGGTTGTTTGGGTTTTTTTCTCTATAGTGAGAAAAGTAGCATTTTGAAAACACAGCATTTAATAATTCAGAATAAAATAAGTCATTAAAATTAAGATATTAATCCCCTCTTAAGCCTTTTCCCCTCATAAAGTCTATCCTCCATCCTGCCCAACCTTAACTGTCTCGGTTTCCAAGCATTTCCAGATGGCTCCTTTCCTGTGCATTAATATGATAACATGCCTACTGGTGTTTTCTTAACTCCTTCTGTTCTCACGCATTTTCCCTTTTCTTGTGCTTTAAGATGATGGTGATGGCTCTAGAATTGAAAGTCCTAAGTCACCAAAGAAAAGTCTCAAACAACGAATCACACCAGATGCAAACCTGAACAAAGGAGACGGTGAAGAATTGGTTAATCAAGATGTCTCAGCTCTGAGCAACCTGGAGGAAGAAGAATTGGAGGAGGAGGAGGAGGAAGAGGAGGAAGAGGAAGATGATGATGAAAATGACAATGGAGATGGTGATGAAGATTATGAAGAGGAAGAGGAGGAGGAGGATGAAGATTTTACTGAAGATGAAAAGGAGGAGGAAGAGCTGGAAGATGAAGAAGCTCAGTCTAATGAAATACTGGAAGAGGAGCAGGGGGAAAAAACAGAACCTAAAGGGGAAATTAATCAGAAATTAGAGTATTTTAGTAAAGCTAGGTATGAAGAGGAAGCTCAGTGTGAAAATGGAGCTGTCTGCATTGATGATAAAATAACTAAAGAACATGATGAAAAGGTGGAGGAATCTGTTGATACTCCTGTGTCTTTCATAGCTGGGTGTTCTGAAAAGTTGCAAGAAAATAAAATGTCAGTATCTCCAAAGATCATGAATAATGAAGTATCTTGTAAGTCAGTACCAAAACAAGCTGTCTTTCAAAATCTAAATAATCTGCAAGATATGCAAGAAAGCTGGAACAGGAAAAGTATGTTTCAGGAGAAGTTTCACGGAAATGCTGACTCTTGTTTTGCAGGCTCTGAAATGACAGACTGGAAAAAAGAGATACCTCAATCTTCCTCAGATAGCTGTAGTCTTAAGGAGAAAAAGTCAAGCTTCAGTGATGGCTTTGAAAGTGGTAATAGTTCTTGGTCAGCTGCAAAAAATCCAGGACTTGAAAGTGAAAGACCAACCTCTGTCATTCTTGAACGTGTGGATGATGAAGATACGGAAGAAGAGCAATATGAAGGAGTAGATGATAAAGTCTGTGAACCACTGAAACAAGAAAGTGAAAACTTGCACTTAAATAGGCATGAAGAAAATTTGAGAGCATCATTTCATTGGGGCACCAAAGTAAGTATATAGGGATGATTCAATCACGGGGATATTTCCTAAGGGTAATATAGGTAAGAAACAAATGGTAAACTGGATTTCTGTTAACATATATTCTTCACATATATCCATTGTTTGTTCACCCATTTTTAATGTTAGATAATGGCTGACTCCTAGCCAAAACGGTTTCTTTACTGTAAGAATATGGTTTTGCAGGAAAAAGAGGAGGTAGTAGACTCTTTCTGGAATCAGAATTTTCTCAGTTCTATGTAAGGCTTTTATCTGTGAAGATTTACTGCCATTTAGGAAAATCCGTGTTGTGATGGCTGAAAGTAAGGAAGCAAAAAGAAATTTGTATAGGATTGAGAGCAGGAAGCTAGTGATTTTCCCTATAGCAAAGTAGGGGTAAAAAAGGCATATCTTTCAGAATGATGTGACTTATTGAAGCTAGAGTTAGACTGACATGAGGAATTGCTGATGGGGGAACAGCAAAGACGATGCTTGTTTCTGTTCTTTTCAGCTGCTTTAGTTGATCTCTTTTAGGAAGAATCACCTGAACAGGAAAAAGAAGTTGAGAAGCAGGAGAAGGAAGACAATGGCGAAAAGCTACAAACTACAGTTGTTGAGGATGTGAAAAATTCTGTTTGTAATGATAGTGATGAAGTCCACAATGCTTCCAAAGACAGCTCTGGTGAGAGAAATAAGTTAATACCTACTGTTCCCAATTCTTCCTCTACAAATATGAATGCACAGAGAATTAACTAAAATGGTGATTGACCTTTGAGATAGCAAAATTTTCCCTTGCCTGTGAATCCCAGTGGGCATTGGAAGAGAAGGAGAGCAGCTTCTGTTCCTTTTCATTCATTCTCAAAGAACTGAAATTGTGGCACTGCATTCCAAGCAACGCTATATGAAGCAAGTGCCATTCTTGATTTTTTGCTACATACTTCCTGAAGTGATCTGAACAAAATGCACAGGCAAAAAAGAGAAGGAGGACTACAGTGTCTTGTGTGTGACAGCACTATGCCCCTTTTCTGCCCTGTACTGTGAGATTGAAAAGCTGTGATTGTTCTTGGCTGAAACCTGTGAAAGATGTGAGTCAAGCTGAGAGAACTCTGTTCTGTTCCAGTGCCTCACCTTGTCCAGTTTTACAAAGTAACTTGACTGATTGGGAAAAGAGAGTGAAATACAAGCACTTGAGCATCTCACTTCTTTATTTGTAGGTGCCCTGCCAGCAGTGGGAGCAGAGAAAGAGGAAGATGCTGAATCTCCCTGGGACTCTGAGGTACTTTGTGTGAAGGACACAGTGTGTTCCCACTGCACGGGGTAGAACTAAGATCTAGAAGCATTTAAGAGCTTGCTTTTGGCTTGGGCCCTACTATTGATAAGGCTTATTTCCTCTTTTCCTGCTTTTTCCATATATTTGTAACTGGGAACCCTTTAAATACTTCTGTTCTAGGCCAGCTGTTCAGTTAGTATTGGGATGAAGTTAGGTCAAGTGAATGGCTTGGATCTCATAACAACTGGCTTCCAAGTTTGGTTTCTAGTATAGTATTGAAGTAGTGAAGTTTGTTGCAGCTTAAAATACTCTGACCTTTTCAGAGAGGCTGGCAGAATTGTTGCTTTTTCACCATACAGCTCTAGTCTTCTGACCTGCTCAGCAGTTGCCTTTGGGGCCTACAACCTAGGCAGCTGCCTCTGAATAGAGCCTCTCTACCTTTTGTAGGTGTATTCTGGGCCTTTTTGAAAATTATGTTCAACAGAGGCACCCACACGATGGCTGTGTTTGCCTTTTTAGTTCTTTCAGTCTGTGGTAATGAGCAGGGTCTGTAGCTACCCCACTCTGGCTTTTCTTGTGAGGAAAAATGAACTCTTCCCACTCCTTTTTTAAAAATACAAGACTAAAATATTGGGTTTTTTAAGGTAGCTGTAAGCTTTGCCTTGCTAGTCTTTGACCAGGCCAAATGACCTTGACAACTGGGAGTAGCACTGTGTTCACTCACTACTTCAGGATACATGCTTAAGGAACATCAGCACAAACTTGAATGTCAGGTACTAGTTCAGGGCAAATACTGGATCACTGCAGACCTGCAGCTGTTGGTTCATAGTCTGCATCGTGAGTTAATCACATTAATTCTCTTTTGTGGTTGTTCAGTTTGTCAGCATGACAGAATAGTGTAGACAAGTTGTAAAGTTTTTGCCCAAGATCCAAAACCAGATACAACTGCTCTGATTTTCCAATGTACTATGTCTTGATGCATTCTTTCCAAGGATACAAGAATAGGTTTTTCTGTCTCTAATATACGTGATACCATGCTATGCAAATTGACTTAAGCAGGAGCTTTTTGTATAGAAATAAGTTGAAAATACATTTGTACTAATTCTCATTGATGTGTTTTGGGTTACACAGGCAGATTCTCAAAGTCTGAGAAAAGTGTCATCCACTGTGTTGCTCCCAGCTGCAGTGAAACAAGGAATATACTCCCAGATTCTTTCAGAAAGCAACAATGGTAACTTTCTGGTGGGCTAATGTTTGTCTGTTAGCATTTGTAGGCTGAAGTGAACTTGTATGAGTGTCTGTCTTAGAAGTGCTGTCATGATGTGGGTGTGAGCTACACCAGTGAAATGCTTATATTTGTTAACTAACACTTTATCACAGTGCTTGCTGGCCAGTTTGCAAAGGAAGTTCTTTGCATTGTATGTTTTTCTAGTTTTTTTGATTCAAGTGATGAAAGTATATGTGGTTTAGGACTGACCCTTTCTGAACATTTAACTTGCTTGGGTGATAATGAAGCAGAAGACAGCTATGATCTGGGCTAAGCATTTTTTTTCCCCCCCTTGCTCAACTTTTGATAACTTTTTATTATGCTTTGCCTAGGGGCTAAAATAGGACTAAAAGTTCAGACTTTGTTGCTGAAGACACTGTCTTCTGAGCATCTTGAGCAAAACATGAGCTCCCAGGAGCTTGAAATGTAGTTGTTAAGTATTTGTTGTGGAAGTCTGCTTTGCATGACTCTACTAAGACAAGATTAACATCAGTGTGAAAAGAAGATAAAAGGTGATTATGGTGATCTTGCCAAATTCTTTGCATACTGCTAGACCACCAGGTCCAGTGAAATCAAATGCTGCTTGTTTTTTAATGTTGGTTTGCCTTTTTTTTTTTTTTGTAATATAAAATGTTTTCCATAGAGCCATTTTTAGTAACATTTCATACACTTATTTCATGAGAGCACTCAAATTGTAAGATGACTAGCACAGAAGATTTGAGAAATACAGGTGGGGCAGTAGATTCTCTGAGTTTGGAAGTGATGTAATGTTGGGCAAAATTTAAAAAAAATTTTGGAATTATGCTATAAATGTGGATTAAATCAGGATTGAGTTCATCAAAAGACCTTTATTGCTTCACATAAATTGTCCTAGTTCTATGATAACTGCTTTTTAAATCCAAGGTGCATGATGGCAAGTATAAATTGTTCTTTTCCGGTAAACTAATACAAATGCTGCATGATGAGGGAAATTGAATGTCAGGTATTGTAATCTTGGTGAAACAATGCTTGGGACTAATACTTAATTGTAGAAACTACTGATGTTTAATGGAGTAAAAGATACCCACAATTAAATTAACATTTTCCAAAACATTTTTCACCATCAGGCTTTTTGGAGAAACCCAGCAATTCACAGGTAATTATCTGTTTGTATCAGACTGGCTACTTATTCTGCTCATTAAATAGTATGTAGTTACTTTGAATTTGGTGTTTTATCATTGAATTGTCTTTCATAGCTGAAGACTCCCAAATCTGATTTGGAAATGAATGAAACCTCTCCTAAAAACAGGCAGCAGAAATCAGGTAATGTTCGCTTCAAGTGGTTCTAGATTTAGCTTCATAATCTTTTAGGAGTATTTAATAAGGCATCTGTTTTATGTTTGGCAGACCTGTTGCAGGAATTTGTTTTAGAAGATGCTGAGGACATTGAAGGTATTCATAACACTCTCTTTGTAATGTTCTTTTATGGACAGACACATTGTACTTGCAAGTTTTTTCCTAATATTAACGTTTCTAGCAGGTTTTTCTGGAAGCAGGTCTACTGAAATATGCACCTGTACATGTGTTTGCTCCCTCCTGTAGTCTGCCCTTCTACACCAAATACCCTTCCATGACGTTGGCTTCCTCCAGGATACATGCTGTCATCTCCCCTTTTCCGGCAGTCCTGAGTTTGCTTTCCTTCTGATTTTCATATTACATTTTAAAATTACAAGCACTGAAAGGAGGTTGTAGCCACATGGGGGTTGATCCCTTCTCCCAGGCCACTGGCAATAGGACAAGTGGACACAGTCTTAAGCTGCACCAGGGGAGGTTTAGTTTAGACATTAGGAAGAAGTTCGTTACAAAGAAAGTGTTTGGACATTGGAATGCTTCTTTCTGCATACTTGTTACTTGAAAGTGTTCAGTGTGCCTTCCACAAGAACAGTGACAGTGAGTTGCTGCTTCTAGATTGCATCTGGGACTATCCAGAGTCGTCTGGTGTAAGAGATATTCAAGGTAGCCACCTAGACAGTGTGATTGCTTCTGAGAAGTCTGTGACGTGTCCATATTATATAGAAATTCTGAGAGACGGAAGAGTGGAACCCCGTTATCAGCAGTAGGAGTGAAGTGTTCAGATCATGGGCTGTTTCTCAGAATTATACAAGTCTGTATTTCATTCAGTGTCCCATCCATGTCTTCTGCAACAGATGAGGCAGCAGTTTGAAATACTCAGTCCAGACCCACGTCTAGAGGTAGATTTGTTTCATGCATAGAGTAAAGCTGGAGCCTTAAACGATTTCAGAGCTGTGATTTTATTTATTTTTTTTCATAATTTTCTGTGCACAGCACATAGGGAAATTAAAATTGGAATGTAACTAGTTACTGTATGGCACACAATGTGTCAAAGAGAGAGATCGAGAGTATGCACCTTTAAGAAACAGAATTGGTTGATTTGTGACCATTTATAGTGCATTGCAGCAAATCTTCTTTATACATTAAAAGCTAAAATGCTCTAGAAGAAAGTGATTCATAAAGATGCATCTTAAATCTGTATTATGGTAATTTTCTCTCTAGGAGCTCCCAAATGAGAGGGGATGTGTTATTTTGTGTTAAGATTTGTCTCACAGATATGAGTCAAGATGCACTCTGGGTGTAAATAAGTAGAATTAGGTCATACAAGTTACCAAAATACATGTTTTCTCACTGTAGGTGAGCACTCAGGATCTACCTTTCATAAGTCATCATCAGCTGAAAAAGATGTCGAGGATGCCATTGACAACTATGGGATGTGGGTATGTAACACCAAATACTTTGATTTAGAGTCTGATTCACTAAAGTAAAGCAAACTTACCGATCAGTGAATAATTCTGAAGGGAGAGTTCTGTAGATAAGCCTGTATTACAGCCTGAAGTAAAGTGGGATGCGGTCTTCTTATGATGGGGAAAAATTCTTATCATTATGTTGAATATTTGCTGTTACACTAGTTTGTTTCCCACTTAAATTTTGTTCAGTGTTCTTCATTTTGCGTGGTGCTGAGAAACAGTGCAGTCAAATTCGTTTTTTTCCCTTATGTAAAATGCACATTCAACTGAAGGGGGAGATTTGTCTATAGTGTGCTGATCTGTTTGATTAAACATGCCAGGTAAGAGAAAGATGAAACAAAAAAAATTTAAGTTTTGTGATGTTGTTTTCCCTGCCTCTGCAAAATACATGCTGTTTGGCCATGTTAGTAAGTGTTTGAGAAGGATTTTCTTAGAGGGCATTCTGGAGAGGAATAAGGCAGGCATCCTGTTTGTGTTTGGCATACAGGAGAGGGCTGGATAGAGCGGTCTGGAGTCTTCTGTAGCACCTTGAGGGACAGTGGAGTAAATTAGTTCCACCCCACACCCAGGTACCATGAATGGTAGCTGCCTGAGGTGCTCCTTCTGTGTTCTGAAAGGAGGAATTCTTGCAGAAAGAAAAGGACCTTGTTGACAAGAAAAGAGAGTGAGGAGTTGGATGGGCTTAGCCCATTGGGATTTAGGCTGTAGGACCTGTTTGGACGGCACAAAGAGGCATATGGGGAAGGAGCATGTTGGGAGGAGTGGGACACATGACAGAAGCAATCAGAGCTATTGAGAAACAGAGGATGGAGTCGGACATGAAGAGAGTGCATGGATTTGAGGCATGGTACGGTTGTCACACAAGTTTAGTTTTCTGATTTTTGGGACGAGGGAAGAAATGGACAGGTTTCCCTAATAAATGCTTTTCTTTGGCGCTTGGAATGGAATTTAAAATTTCTGCATCTTGGGTGAAGAAATAGGCCTAACCTAGTCAATTCTCCATGTAGTGCACAGTAAAAAGCTTGTCATGTTGATGAACAGTGGCAGAGAACTGTAAAATGCCAGAGAACAATGGAGGAAGGAGGGTGAGAAAATGTTGGCAGTTCCAAAGAAAAATGGTATTAAAGCAATAAAACATGAAAAAATAAGCTGCCACCAGAAAGCAGACAGGCTTAAAGGTAAAAGCAACCCTAGTGTCCAGACAAGTCTAATCCAAGAAAAATTTCTCTCTAAAGTAAGTCCTTCTGTTTTTAAGAAAATGATGATTCAGTGAGCCTTTAATTTAATATCCCTTGCTTTGTATTATGAAAATTGTTTTCAAAATACCTTGATCCTATTATTTCTGTTATATGATAGGATGAGTTTGCAACAGAGATTACTTAGATTGACTGTAACTTCCTTTTTCTTGGTAATCTTTTTGTCTGTGCCTGTTTACTTAAGGATAAATATATTTTAGAAACTACCAACTTGGTAGAAAAAACAGCGCGTGAAAATCAGACTGACAAAGCAGAAATTTCACATCAGGAAGCCCTAGCAGAAAATGAGGAATCACACAAGGCTAACAAGGAGTTAAGTCTAAAACCTTGGGAAGAAAGATACGAAAAACTGTGGGTTGAAAAGGAGAAAAGGGAATTGAAAACAAATTTTAAAAACATTACAGCAGAGTTGAAACAGTTGTTTGGTGAAAATGAAACTGGAAAAACTGCTTGCCTTGTGAAAGAAATACCAGAAGATGGCTTTGGTGAAGAATTGAAGAGTTTTTGCATTATTTCATCTCCTGTGACAGAATCAAGTAGTAAGTTAGAAAGCAAAGGTGAATTTGGAGATGCTAAACTTGTGCTAGATGGAGAAGTACCCCAGATGGAAATGGTAATTCCGAGTCTTGGTGTCCTTCCTGATGAAAATAGCTTACAGGCAAATGTGGAAGATTCCTGGAATACAGATGAAGAAGATGGCACTAACAATATAGATAACAGAAAGGTATTTCTAGTAAAAGAGGAGAAAAAGAAAATGCCTGCTATGGAAACAGAAGAGAATGAGAATGGAAGTAGTGAAAATGCAGAGGAAGGTCCTGCTTACTCCCTGAGACATAGCTTAGAATCAAGTCTTTTGGGTGACATTTCTAATACTCTTCCCAAAATAAGACCTGTTTCTACAAGTGATGAAAATACACTTTTTGTAACAGAAAGGAAACTTGAAAAATACTCTGGATTTAATGATGATGTTCCCAGGGTCTGCCTTATCAACAGTAATAATATAGAAGAAACAGAAATTGAAAGTCTTTTTGCAAATGCTCAGCAATCTTGTGGCATACTGGAAAGGAATCTTCATGAAGACCTAAAACAAGATATGGAAAGATTTAAGAGTAAGGTAGGAATGCTGCAAATAGTATTCCTGGCTTTGGAGAAAGAGAAGGTACAGCTGCAAAAAGAGGTAGTTCACTTGCTACTCCTTATTCTTTAGACTTTCTCCATATCAATGGTCCTGTTCACTTTAGCTATTCATCATTAAGTGAAATAAAATGCTTACAAATAAAGCAAGCAGCGGAGTGTTGCACTTTTCTCCCTTTTTTGTAAAACACAATGCGTTATTTTTCCAGTTTAGCAGTAGGTGGCACTCAGTTTCCAGTGTAAGTAGTTATCACTTAATTGACATAAAAAGAAGTGAACACAATTAAACCAGTTCTGATTCTGAAACAAAGAATGAAAATAGCTTTTGAACAGGGTCTTGACTGATCTTTTCATTTGCTGTGATTTCTGCATGATGTGTCTTCATTGCCCTTCAGTAAAATTCCTCTTTGCTGTGAAACTGTTTCTGCTTGTGGGTTTTGAATCTTCTCCCGTGCCTCACTACCTATCCCCCATGCAGAAAGTAGTAACCAAGCACACTTCCACTTGATTTTTTTTTATTTCTGTTTTTACAACTAACATTTTGCAGTCCTTCTAACTCTTTAATCCATCAGTAACACTTTTACTTTTTTGTTGTTCATATTTTAAGATACACTATTGCTTTCTTTCTAAGGAGTATGTTTCCGTTATATCATAGAATCATGAGTAAATTCAAAGTACTTTCAATGACAATACACTTTGTAATGTAATTTTCTACAAATACTTCTCTATACTAATTTTTTTTCATTTTACGCTTTCTCAGAAGTAAACCCTTAATTATTCTGTCTTGGATATTGTGTTTCTTTTTGCTAGAAATACTGAGAAATGCATGAAACTTACCTTTCTTTTTGTAGGTTGAGAAGGAAAAAAACAAAGAAAAATGTTTCAAAATGCAGAAGGTGACCAAACAGGAAGATGTTGATAAATTAAGTACACCGCCAGACAACATTACTAATAAGAAAATGAAAGAAAGGCTTGCTCCAAGGAAGAATGACTGTCTGAAAATGGAGGATGAAAACTGTACTGAAGAAAAGGACAAAAAGAATTTTTCACCCGAGGAGAGGTCAAAATTGATTGAAATACCAATGAAAGGGTAAACTAAAGATAGGATCTCAAATTCTCATTTGCAGCATTACTCAATACTGTACTAGTTGAAGTAGTGCCCTTAGTGCTGAAAGCCATACTGAATAGTCCACTGCTTCACAAATGTATAAGAAATATAATTTTTAAAACAAAACAAAAACCCAAACAAAAACCTAACCAAAAAAAACTCCAACAACTAAGCTCATAATGAAGGTTCAAATTTGTTGCCTACTTTAAAAAAAAAAATAACAAAAAGAGAAGCAACATTCCTTGTAAAAATGAGGCAAAATGAGTTTTCAAAACCAGAGTTGAAAACTGAAAAAAAGCAGTTATTTTTGTAGGAAATGGCCATCCAGAAAAGCAAAGTAGGATCTTGCAGTTTACTTTGCTGTCTCTCTTTTCTAGGTGGTTTTAAGTGATCTACATACAGTTGGTGTTTTCAATAAGTCCGGATGCTTGTCAGGAAAAGGGAAAAGATGGTGTTACCAAATCAATCTCAAAAGTTTGAAGGAAGCATAGATTATTTTTATGTAATTCAAAGCAAGAGTGTTTTGCTGTTTGTGCTTCAAAGGAATCTCTGCTCATGATACTTCCTCTAACAGGGATATAAGCTCTATTTCAGCTTTCCTGAATCTAGTTCAGGTTCCACATTTCCACCTCATTCCTATGGGAAGGTTTTTTAAATACTTTTAAATACTCTACAGTCTTTGAAGTTAAGTCTGTGTTTTATCAGAGATATTTTTCATCTCAGTTGTTTCTGGACATATCTTAAGTATGTCTGTTTCATAGAAATATTTTCTGTAAAGTTACTTAATTGGTGATTTTTTTTTTTCTGTTTAATGCAGCGAATTTGCCCTGAATTCCAAAGCTGCAAAGAAGAATAAAAGACAGACTTTGAAGCGGAAGGCTAACCAGCAGATGAGCTCTTCCAGTGGGAATCATTTTCAAACACTGGATGATAGCACTTTCAGTGAAACATCTCAAGATGAAGAAAGGTACTGAATATAAGGAATGTCATAAATAAAATTTAATTATAAAAACTGACCTACAGCTAAAGGTGAGCTTTTTGCAAACTTGATGTGTACAATGGTTCTTGTTCTTTCACGTGACAATACGACCTGATGTCTTTTGTGTTCCAAAATGCTTATTCGTTGCTTAGTGCTTTGAGCATCCTGGACAAGTTAATTATAAGGTCAGTGGGCACACATGCTGAATAATTACCTGAGTGTGTGCATAGGTAAACATATATATATTTTATATTTTTAAAAAAGGAGAGGAGAAGCTTACAAATTAGCAAAATTGCTGTTTCATTGCAGGCATCTTAGGGTTTGTTTGATTTGGCTTTTTGGTGTTTTTCCTTCAGTTGTATGTCCTCCTGACTTCTTGCCTACGTCAAACTTACTCAAGCAGGAGGCAAAGTGAGAAACAGAAGTTGCTGACAAGGTACAAGCACTATTCAGCAATAGCTAAAACATTGGTGTGTTGTTAACACTGTTTTGGTCAGAGATCTAACACACAGCATTGTATGGGCTGCAGTGAAGAAAATTGACTCCATCCCAGCCAGCCCAAGTACACTAGAGAATCCAAAATTATGGTTCTTGGACCTGTAAGAAAAAGAGTCTCAATACTGAAGAGAGCTAAACCTCTGATATTAAACAGGAAATGCACATAACTGCATATATCTACATGTGTGTAGTTGTACAATTCCTGTCATTCTGAGTGAAGTGCAGAGAACAGTTTTTTCAACTATTTGCTTAGTATCTTGTGGAAAAAGAATAGCCTTCCATTAGCAATGATGAGAGACAATTTTTTTCCCCAGTATTTGACCACATCTAATAAAATTCTTATATTACATTTTGCTTTAATTCCCTTCTTAAACTAGGTTTTCAGAGCAACTTTAAATATTGTTCATAATGCAGGATAAACATTCCAGAACTGAAATACATTTCTATTTTTCAGACCTGCAACAAAAACAGGGAGTGAAAAGAACAAGGTACTGTAAAATTAGTTTCTTGATAAATAGTTTTATCAGCTTTTGATCACTTAGATGGGGTCAACCACAAATTGCTGCTAATATACACCTTTATCATATTGGAGCCAAATCTACGGACTGTGAAATAGAGAATGAGTTATTCATGCACTTGTAATGATCTGCAATACTGTATAGCTGTATACAGAAAATGCTCTACTGTTTGTAGGTCAGCATGGATGTAACTGATGACCTTGATTTACCTCACTCATCTGACACAACTTCAGAGGATGCCGCATTACCAACGTCCACCTACAAAGAGGCTGTGTTGCTGTTAGAACAGCTTAGTGTGGATCATACAGGTATGTTTTAAAGTCACTTTTTCTTCAGATGTTGCAAGATTCTCTTTTAAAACATGGTTTCCTTGTGTGCACTCCTAGGTATTATATATAAAAATTTAGTTTTATATTTCTGTCTAATGCTTCCTTATGATTAGAGAACCCTCTCAAAGGATGTGAAATTGTGTCACCTTAACCTGAGATGTCTGCCTGCATTGTCAGCAAACATGCTTTATCATTGGTTCTCTGTCTAGTCAGAGCTGAAGAAGCAGATTCTTGCAAAGTAGAGTTGAGCTCCTTCTAATACACTGATTACCTGGGAAGACAATGCCATCACTCAAAACGTGGCCCTCTTCCGTCGCCAGCTTTATATGCTGAGCATGATGCTATATGGTCTGGGATATCCTTTTGATCAGTTGGAGTCGGCTGTCCTGCCTGTGTCCCCTCCCAACAATGTGTGCACCCCCAACCTTCCTTGCTGACAGGGTGGTAGGAGAAGCAGAAAAGACCTTGGCTCTGTGTAAGGGGCTGCTCAGCAATAAAAAACAATCTCTACGTTATCAACACTATGTTCAGCACAAATCCAGAACATAGTCCTATACTAGCCACTGTGAAGAAAACTAACTCTGTCCCAGCCTAAACCAGCACACCCCACAAACAGTATGGCAAAATAAGGCTTTACTTAAACACACATGCATACACATACACACATGCATATATTTATTTATTTATTTATTTATATACAATAAGCCATAATAAGACTGCATATATACACATAGCATTATAGAAACACAAGTATCGCTTACATGAATAGTTAACCTTGGCTAAAGACCAAACTCCCATGCATCTGCTCTCTCACTGCCTCTCCTCAGCAGGACTAAATTGGATGAAAAAACTGATCAGGACAAACGCAGGGCTATCATTTGCCAGTTACTGTCACAGGCAAAACAAACTCCACTTGGAGAAACTTAATTTGCTAGTATTTAAAATAGATTTGTATGCTGAGAAACAGATCCAAAAAAATTAAGGTAGTAACTTTCCACCACCCCCTTCTTCACTGATCTTCACTGTTTTTCACATTTCGCCCCCCATTCCTTTACCTTTGTGGTGGTTTTACCCTCTGCTAAATAAGTTTTTCAATGAGGTGCCACCAGCATGGCTGAGAAGCTCAGCTGTGCCCTGCAGTGAGTCCATTGGAACTGTCTCTATCTGGCATGAGACAACCCAAGGCCTCTTCTCACAGAGACATCTGTACTACCTGTAGTCTTCCCACTACCAAACTTTATCACCTATACCTAATTAAATAATTAGAAACACATTAGAAAGTATTTGTGCATATGTGCAGCTCTCTCTTTTCTATCTCAAAATAGGTTCTGCTATTTTATTGAAACTTCAAAACATACTTCTTAAATATGAACAAATAATAGAACGTGAAAAAAATCGGTATACAGCTGTCTGTAAAGAAGTAAGAAAATTGGAAAGTGAAAAGGAGGAATCACAATTAATAGCAGAAGAGACTGAAGATTTGAAATCTATTTTGGCTCATCAAGAAGTGGAATGGAAAAGTGACATTCAAAGCCTTAAGTATGTATCCTTGTGTCCTGATAACATGTTATCTTGTCAGTGTTAATGTGCCAGAAGATGCTGATAATGCATATGGTAAGATAAGAAGTTTGTAGTCTTTTGAATTTGGGTTTTTTTAATCCCTTGGACAAGTTTTGCTATAACGGACATAATATCGGGGGGGAAAATGCCTACATAATAGCTCGATCTAAAATACTCTGCAGGTTGTTTACAGGGGATTTTTTAATATCAAGAGAAGAGAACGAGAGTTTGTATCAGAAAATGGGATTCCTAAGAGAGGGGATTTATATAAATTGTGTATGTTAGTGTCTTTCCAGCTTCTGGTGGTGTATAATATTAGGAATTCAAGTAACTCTATAGAGTGCAACTCAGAAGAGAGCTTAAAGTGTTTGTTTTGCCTTCTTACATGTTTCCTTATTTGAAAGGTCAGATTCAGGATTGCCCCTTTCCCCATACTCCTGAGCTAGACTTGGATGGCGTGAGGTGTTTAACCACTGTTGAGTGGTTAGCCAGTGTTTTAATGACTTCAGGCAAGAGTATAGCAGGCACCATAGGAAGGAAGATCTCCTGTGATGATGTCCTGTGGGAAGGCCTGGTCTGGCCAGGGAACCTGCTGAGAGGGCCTTGGTGATCTTGTCAGAGAGTAAGCTGAACATGAGCCAATATGAGCTGGCAGCTGAGAAGTCCAACGCAGCGGATTAGGGGATTGAAGGGAGTGATTATCCATGCCTACTTAACACTTGCTGAACTGCATCTAGGACCCTGAGTCCAGTTTTTGGCCTTCAAGTACAAGAGGGATCTTAATTGATACGTGTGAATTCAGCAGAGTACCAGGCTGGTCAGGGAGCAGGAACAGCAGCCCTGTAAGGAGAGGCTGAGGGAACTGAGCTTTGAGGAGTCGTGCCTTCTGGTACGTGGAAGAGGATTATGAGGAAAGCAAAGCCAGTCCCAGCTTTGCCTGAGTTTGAGTCCCAACAGTTTGTCATGGTTTAAGCCCAGCTAGCAACCAAGCCCCATGCAGCCACTCACTCACTCCCCCACCAGTGGGATCAAGTAGAGAATCAGAAGGGTAAAAGTGAGGAAACTCGTGGGTTGAGATAAAGACAGTTTAACAGGGAAAGTGAAAGCCACACACACAAGCAAAGAAAACAAGGGATCCATTCACTGCTTCCCATGGGCAGGCAGGTGTCCAGCAATCCCCAGGAAAGCAGGAGTCCATCACACATAAGAGTGACTTGGAAAGACACACACTATCACTCCTGCTCCCTCTGTCTTCCACCTGCTATATATGCTGATGCCATATGGTATGAGATATCCTTTGGATCAGTTGGGGTCAGGTGTCCCAACTGTGGTCCCTCCCAACTTCTTGTCCACTTCCAGCCTGCTCACTGGTGGGATGGTAGAAGAAGCAGAAAATGCCTTGATGCTGTGTGTTTTCAGCAATAATAAAACCATCTATATTATCAACACTGTTTTCAGCACAAATCCAAAACATAGCCCCATACCAGCTACCAATGAACTCTATCCCAGCCAATGCCAGCACATAGTTTTTCAAAATTCTCAAATATCTGTCAATTATAAATAAGTAATATTTCTGTTCTAAATAAATTCTCAAAGTGATGTTAACTTTACACTTATAAAAGCTGTATTTTTACTTTTGTGAAATCACCCTAAAAATTTTATGTTTTTCCTTGCAATATAAACCACTGAAATAGAAATGTTACTGTCAATCTTCTGAATAATTTGTTTGTGGCTGCCAAGACTTGTTTTGCAGAATTCCTAAAGCAGATTTTCAATTACCAGCTCTTCCCATATGTTTTTGCTTGATTTTTTTCTTGTTGACTGTTACAACGATAAGAGGAAAAAAAAATTAATTGTGAAACACAAAGCTGCTTTTTTGTTTGGATATTGCAGACACACTGTGGACCATTTCTTCCATGCTGATGTTTGTTGCTGATTGTTGCAGTTAGAAAAGAAGTTGGTATTCCCTAAGGCTTTCAGTATGAATTGTGTTCAAAATTAAATTGCTGGTGTTTCTCCCAGATGTAGCTCTATCGGGGTCTAAAACTAATTTTGATCTCATTAAATTTAAACCTTCTGCATTTCTAAATATGTTTTTGAACACTGACCTCATTCCTGAGTAGATAGAAACTGCTTGCTCTTCCTATGGTCAGCAGTTGGTTTAGACTTAGAAAAGGCTTGTTAAAAAATTGTTGGGTCTGTCAGAGAGATAAGCGATGTGCTGCTTCATCAGCATTACTTGCAATCACTGAATCCGTAATATGCAGGCAACGCTCAGCATATTAGGAAAATGTATATTAATCATAGTCAAAATTTTGTGATGCTTTGATCTGATAAGACAACAAACTCCTTTTGAATGAAGTCTGTAATATGAAACTGACTTCTTAAAAAAATTCAGAAATGTGCATACTATTGTGTATTTACCTATATAAACTCACTTACAAATGATAAAACACTCAGTGGTTTGTTTCCATATCTTGTCAAACTGATACCATGGATAATGGAATGAAGTTAGAATTCTTTTAAAAAGTTAAAAATTATAGGAAAAATATAAAGTCTGACAATATTTAACATTTCTGTGGTTTGTCTCTACAAATTCCCAATGTGGAATATCTACTTTTTATATCTGCGCTTTAGTTTCTCAACTAGTCTGTTCAATCCCAGATTTACTTTGAAACAAGAAGAGGAAAAGAGGCTCAGAGTAGAAACACTGTATGAGAAAACAAGGGAAAAACTCAGAAGAAAAGAAGAGCAATATTGTAAAGAGGTGGAGGAGAAACAGCAACTTGAGTTACAATCAAGAAATTTAGAGATGGAGTTAATAACACTCAGAAAGCTTTTGAAACAGGTATATTGAGTTAAAACACTTTTCTTATTTCCTGCTTCTTTTTAATTGGCATTGTATAGCAGTATGCCTAAAGGTTGGACTTTGTTCATGTACAAGGAGTTGGGTACCTATTGCCAAATTTTGAGAACAGTGGGTTTCCAAGAAGTCTGTTCTTTTATTATTCCAGTTTTTTTTCAGACAAAGCTGAACTTTGAGTTATTTTTCTGAATTACTACAAGATATTCTGTATTTCTTAATTTTTCAGAAGAAAATTAAAATTTATAGATGAATTATCGTAACTGTGGGGAAGCAAAATTATTTACAAGAATGAAAAGGAGAATAGGAAGAAATTGCTAGCTCTGATTTTTCTGAAGGTGTAAGTAGTTTAATTGTATTGTTGTAGGTTGAAGAAGAGCGTGATGAAACACAGAGACAGCTCTCTCAGGAAAAGAGTGCCAGAGCCCTGCAAGAAGGCATTTTGAACAACCACATTTGGAGGCAAAAGGAACTAGAAGAGACAAGAAGAACTATGGGGAAAAATTCAGATGTAAGCAGACTTATTCCCTAATTAATTAAATTTCACCAAGTTCATTCTAAAGTCACAATTTTACGTAATTTTTTTCGCTTGATGGATTATTTATAGTTTACCAGTGTAACTTCACTGTGTAAATACCTCTTCTGTTTTCCCTTATGACTTTAAAAGTTTTGGAAAGCAGCATTAGTCCTCTATGTACTTTAATTGCGTGTATAAGTAGAAAACTAGTGTAGAAATCACTATCTACATCATTTTTTAAACCATCTTGTTTTCATTTCCTAGACAGTTTAGTATCACTTTTTAAGTTTCTAGAAGTGGAACACCTAGCTACCTACATCTAGGTTGACCAAGAGGAAAGGTTTTTTGACACTCACCTGTGTTCCCATTACTTGCTTTTTTAATTACTTGCTGCCTTATCAAACTTAATTACTTGAAGTATGCCTTTCTTTTCCACCTCCCTACACTAAAATTTTGTGAAGGAAGATCAGCAATAAATTAAACTCTCTGTACTAGTTAGAATAATTAAAGAAGAAACAGCAATTCTGAACATTCTTAAAAAAAAGTCTTGTAAAGTTTACTGAATTTACTAAGAATGTGCGGTTCTTGGAAGAATTATTTGTTCTTGGCTGTGCTGTCTGATAAATGTAGGGTGAATATGTTTATGTGGGGAAAAAAGTTATGCAATAAACAGGCAATATACAAGACTTGCATTCCAGGGATAATTCAGTTGTATAGCTAAACTGCGGTAATGCTAGAGAAAGGGTGTTAGGAAGATACTGAAGAAGGAAAATACCCTTTTTAGCCTTGTTTTTACCAGATTTGTAACACAGATAAATTAACTTTCAAGGGAGTATTTTAAAGGCATGAACACACCTGTCATTCTTAAAAGCTTTTTACCTGAGGTATTTTAAATAATTTTATTACTTAGTTGCTGGTTTAAGCTTAAAAAAGGCATCATATATTTGAGATATTTTCTAACGGATATGTAACACTTCTCATCCTGTGCATGCATTGTACATGTGCATGAGTTCATAGAGTAACATATATATTGCCTGAAATTTCACTCTTGTCTTTGAAGTCATGCTTCACTTTTAGAAATGTTAAAAATGCAGTTCAATGCTGAAGTGTTTTTGTAGATTTATTTATTCATGTTCCCTCTTATTTATTCATGTTCGGGCTATTTTTTCATGTTCCCTATCATTCAGGAATCTGACACTGAGAGAGAAAAGGATCTGTTGTATAAAAATCAGTTACTGCAAGATGAGATTACTGTGCTAAGACGAGAACTTGATCAAATAAGACTGAGACACCAGGAGGAAGAAGGAAAATATTTAGAGGAAAATGAGACATTGAAAGAAAAAAATGAAGATCTCAAAAAGGAACTTAAACTGAATGAGGAAGCCTTAACACAAACAGTTTTTCAGTACAATGGACAGCTGAACTTACTGAAGACAGAATCTGCAATGCTAACTTCCAAACTTGAGCAGACAAAAGAAAGCAAAGACAGACTAGAGACAGAAATTGAATCATTTCGTTCCCGCCTAAACACCACTGTTCAAGAACTTGAACGTCATCAGTCATCAAAAAGTGATGTGGAACGAACATTTCAGAGAGAACGTGATGAATGGCTTCGCTTGCAAGACAAGCTGCATCATGACCTCTCTGATGTGCGAGAAACCAACAAGAGCTTGTCTCAGCAGCTGAGTAAAGCTGAAAGCAAAGCCAATAGTCTAGAAAATGAGCTTCACCAGTTGAAACAAACACTGAGAGAAAAAATACTGCTTTTAGAAATGACACAAAAAGAATTAAGTCAAGCCCAGTGTCAGGCAAAGGAATACGATCATGCTCGACAACTTGAGAAGGATCAAGTGAGCAAACTTACCATAAAGCAGGAATCCATGCAGGAGCGATTGGCCCAGCTCCAGAGTGAAAACCTTTTGCTCCGTCAGCAACTGGAAGATGTGCAGAACAAGGGGATCATCAAAGAAAAAGTAGTGAATGATGTACAGGATCGATTTAATGATATTTTCAACAAACTCCGAGCTGATACTGAGAAGCAAGTTTACCTAGTTGAAGAGAGAAACAAGGAATTAAATGCCAAGTGTACTGATTTAAGAGAACAAGTCTTCAAATACGAAACTGACAAAATAGAGAGAGAGGTAAAACAGAGTTTGAAAAAACAAGTTCATCAGTTCTTGAAATGAATGTGTGTTTCTAAAGTATACCAGGTGTAAGTTATATGCACAGGACCTGATAATGGTGATTTGTTCTGGTTTGTTGTGTTTCTCTTGAAATTGTGGAAGGTTTTGGCAGATGGGATCTGAGCAGAGAACAGAAAAAAGGTATCCAAATTTTAGCTTTGATCAAGAAAGGTAATTCTTCTCTAGGACTTTTTTCATCTCTTTTCCTTAGTTAATTTATTTATGTGATGGTTTTTATAAGCATTGCACTGATAAGAGTGGTATAAAAGGAAGAACCATGCAATATATGAGGGTTAAGAAATGAAGGTGCAGACAAGTGAAGTGATGTGGGATGGATTTATATTAAGTTTCTACAGAAGAAAAATTGTCTTCTTTGTAAAGTGCGATCAAAATTAAAGAGTATTATAGTGTTCAGGTGTTAATTTCTGTATGTTCTGAGAGTTCTAAGGGGTCTGGCTGGAGAACGCATTGTTAGGTATGTTCCTAGGATTAGGTAGGGTATTCTGTATTGATAAAGTATTCTACCAATTCCAGGTAGAACATTGGCTTAAAAATTGCCTTACCCATTTTGTCTAATCTCCCTTTCTGGAAAATAAGAACTAATTACACTCAGTATTTAGACACACTGGTGTAAGGTTGATCGCCCTTAATGATTTGAATAGTGATTTAAAATTACATTTCACTCTTCCTAACAAATCCAGAATCTTTGAGTGTCAGAGAATTGCTTTATTCTTCATTTTTCAGTTACTGTAAAGTATGTTTGGGAAAAGAACTCCAGTGATATTGTCAATCATTTTTATCAGTGAATATCTATGTATGCTTAGTACCAAAATAAGTTTCCTTTTGAAGATACTACATATTTTACATATATATATATATATATATGTATGTATGTAAATACGGACTATCCAGATTTTAGTAAACCTATTATGTCAGTATAAAGGCAGTTGTTATTCTAAAACAATAAAACAATTGTAAGAGGATGTGATTCAACATAAAGTAAATCTCAAAAGAGCTTTCAGATATATGTATTCATTTAATTATATTTGTAAAACAGAGGAATAGAACAAAGAATGCTCTGTTACATAGTCCTCCTGCCTTTGGTCATCAGCATAGTACCTGCAGTCAAACTGTGGCTCTTGCATCACAAGAGATGTCTTTGGATTATGTTAGAAGAATTCACATGATTGCAGTGTGGGCTTGTGCCTGGTATTTTTTTTACGTGTTAGGAAGGATGGACAGCTGATGAGAGTTTGGAGGTGCTCCGCTGAGAAAGATGGAGAGGTGCCTATCTGTGCACGTGTCTGGTGGTGGCAGGCAAAATTTCATTCCAAATTTGAGTTCAGTCCAAATTGAATTATTGGTTAATTAAAATATGTCTAAGTAAAGGTATTTTTCATGTTCTTACAACTTTATTCGTGATCAGTTAATTGTTTCATTAGGGCATGGTCAGACAACTGCAGCAGGAGCTTGCTGATGCTCTTAAAAAGCAATCTATGTCAGAAGCTTCACTTGAAGTTACTACACGCTACCGCAGTGACCTGGAGGAAGACAAGCTGCGCTTGCAAAAGGAATTGGAAAAGGTTAAAACTAAGGTACATAATGCCTGTAATTATATGAATACATCTGAGGGTGACTGTTGAAAGTAGTAATGTATGTTTTTCTAAAACTCTAGGAAAAAATTCAGCAGGATAGATTTCATGATGTGTGACTCAGTTGTACTATGATAAAAACTTCATGTCCATGTCTTTGATATGAGAACGTTATGTTCTTGGACAGAAGTTTGTATTTGCTAAGGTGCTTTGCACAATAAATTGATGTGTCTATAGCTTGTAGTAACTATAGAAGTCATAGCGTGCCTTCTTGCTTCTTGTAATTCTAGCTTCTTGTATATTCTAACTATATAGAATTCATGTTTTCAGAGAGGAGCAAACAAGGGGGTACAAAGAGTGTCCTAAGTCACTGAAAAGGTCAGAGGGGCAGTGTCAGTGCCTAGAACTGTGATGTAGGAAACCAGTGGAGGGATGGGAGAGGCAGCTGTACAAGATAACAAAGTAACACAGCTTGTGTTCATTTGCTGGTAGGAGTGAAATGATTCCAGTTCTTTGGGCAGAGGGCATATGCACATACATGGAGCTCGTGAATTCTTCAGCAGCAGATGTAAAAGCTCTCCTGATGACTGTGAATTCTTACCTTGATTTTACAGTTGCGGGAGGAGGAAGAAAAGCGTGTTCAGTCTGAGCATTGTGTTCGTGACTTCAAGACTGCCTTGGATGATAAGGAAAGAGAAGCAATAACTTCTGCCCAGAAAGTGCAGGACCTCCTGCTGGCATCTTCTGAGACTAATAATACTATCAAACAACTGGAAGAACACGTGCAACAGTAAGAGAACAACAGAGTGAAGCAAGGTGTCTGTTGCTTTCAGGGATTGGGTGGGAACAACAGGATAGATAGCCTTGTTGCCTTACAGCAAATTAATACATGATGTTTAAGGATGCTCTGGTTTTGTTATTACTTCACACTGTTCTTCTAGAATTAGTGCCCTGGTGGATTTTCATAATAAAACCTGTATTTCTTTTTAAGCCTTGAAATTGAAAACACCAAATTGGAAGCCACTGTCCAACAACAAAGTAATAGGATTGAAGCCCTTCAGAGAGACCTGCAAGCCTCCGCCTCAGTAAGCTGGTCATAAATGTCCCTTTTTGTTACTCCTGAGCCTAGTTACGTCTTTCTGTGGGGAAATTTTAAGATGAGGTTTTGGTGGAGAGCCTAGGGGAGCTCAGATCCTGCATTCTACTGAACAGTGGCTGCTTGGAAAGCAGCCTGCTCCCCTCCCCAGCTTTCTGGTTTTGAGAGTTTTCCCATGCTACTATAGCAAGGCAAACTTAACACTCCAAAAGGTAAGGATTTTCAAGTAATACACTGGTGTAAGTATTGTCTGCTTTAGACCCATCATAACATCAGATGCTGCTTCACATAGTTGTTGCAATGTGTTTCATTTAAGGTATTCATCAAGTTGTGGAAATTCCACAGGGTATATTGATATCAAGGCCTTTGTGCCAGAGGCCTGGCTGGCATCATCAGACTGGAACAAAAATTATACTCCTCAGAGCTTTTTCTGTGCAGAAGTGTTTTTCCTTTGGCCACTTGCTGTGCATCTGTTTTCATGAAACAGTGAGGACGAATTCCTGTAGAGCTTGCAGAACACAGTGAGAGCCTTGGAATTTTCCACTGCCTCTACACAGTTGTTAATTTTACCTCAGACAAAGTGCTTACATCTGTGGTCTGTATGAAGCGACTTCTTTTTTGGTATTGTAACCAATGAACTAGGGCTCTTGTTACAACCATAGCTGTCGATTCAAGCTGAAGAAATTTTGTAAAACACTACATGTGAAACGAGCTTTCTAATGTCCTGATACTGTCAAGAGGAATAGGAAGGCAGTCACAATGCTCATCTTTCCCCTTTGGTTAATAGGATATGATTTGCAAGTGTACAGGGGATGAGCAAAGCTACTCCTGCCTGTTTTCACTAAAGATTCTTAATAACCTGCATGGTCTTGTCTCTCTCTTCCTGCTACAAATGGCAGAGGTGATGACTGCTAACCAGTATTACAGTGGCATCAGACTAAGACTATTTTGGTCATTGGTGTTGGGTGTAAATAGTATAGGAATAAAGAAGTGAAGAGGTTTCTGTAATATTTATTTTTGGTAGTGAGGTGTAAACTTCAATCTAGAAAGTCATAGTGTGCCTTCTTGCTTCTTGTAATGCTTCTGTAGGTTCATAGCCGCCTGGAAGACTTGATAACTGGCTTACGGACAGCACAGGCAGCTGCAGAGGACCACCACAAGCAGGTAGATGACTGGCTTCTGTGAATGACTGTTTTAGTCTTTGAATTTTTTGTGTATAGGGAGTTGATGAAAGGATCAGCTGGGCTGTGTAGGCACACAGCTGTTAAATACCCACCTGGTTTTTGGCCAAGGCACCCTCAAGGGAAAAGGCTGTAAATTCCCTTGTTTCCCTGCTGCTGTGTATGTGTGTTGCGGTGTGCAAGATAATTGTGTTCATCAGCACGATTCTTCTGAGGAATTCTCTTCCCCATCCCGCCTGCAGAGAGTGAGCAAGTGGCTGTGTGATGCATAGCTGCCTACTGGGGTTAAACCATAGCAGATGATGGCTAGGGTGGCTGTTGTGGACAATGGGGAGGTCTGTGATTGAAAGCTGAGAGAGGAGTCTGAACTTGGGAGAACCATATTATTTTTGCAGCTTTGTCAGAAATTGTCTTGAGGGCACATTAGTTTCTGTCACAAGACCCAGTGTTTCACCTGCTCTGTAAGGACACTTGAGAAAGTCATACACCCTAACAATTATTTTATCTAAGACTTTGTGCTAAGGTTTTTGTGATTTTCTGTAGTCAGTAGACATCTCTTGGTTTCTCCTTTTTCCTTTTTTTTCCTTCTTTAAAAAAATGCCACTAAAAGTGTCTAGTTATCTTCTGGTCTTTATACTTGAACTGAAGCAGCAAGTTCTGTTCAACTCAAATGCATCTGTTAGGCAAATCTTTGTCCCTTTAGGTAGAACCATAAATAACTTCAAAAATATTTTCTTGGTCTCAGGAGATGTGCAGCTGTTATAGAAACCATGAGGATAGAGTAGTTTCTGGTGGGCACTAGAGGAACTGTATTAGAAAGTATGCATCATGAACTCTGGAAGAAAGTTGCAGGGTGATTTTGTGTATGTGTGTGTGCATGTCTTGTTATCCCCCAAAGATGCAACCTCATCTTGTCACTCCTACAGCATTCATTCTTTCTACCAGCTTCAATTTCTCTTCTTGGTTATGTTTCCTGAGCTGTGTTTTACACTCCACATTAACCTTAACCGTAGACCTTGCACAGGGAGACAAAAACTTAGACCAGTTTTTATTTAAGTTATTGTTTTATTTTTGGTCACCTTAGATTTTTCTTCTGCCACTGTTGCTTTTACAGGTGCAAAAGCAGAATGCACTGGCTCTGACATCAAAGGACTTGCAGAGCATGTGGGAAGAGCAGTTTAAGTCAAGATCCAACCTTGAGGAGCGTGTTGCTCAGCTTGACAAGGAAAAGGCAGAGCTCTTTGAACAGGTAAGTCCAGAAAATTCTCCAGAGACCTAGCCAGTACCTGGAAGAAGCATGGTAACCTTTTTCTTGAGTTCTTACATAAACAGCTTTTTTTATTATCACTGACATTCAGGCTCTGAGTATCTTGTGATTTGGGGATCACCCAGGAAGCAAATAAAACCTAACTGGGTATTTTTTCGTAAATTCTGAGGTGGTTCCATTGGGAGTTCCCAGTATGGTTTATTATCAGTTGAGCACATCAAGCAGGGCTGAAGTTCCCCAGTTTTTCTTTGATTCCTGGTCATCTTCAGACCCCTTGGTTTCTGGGCAAGGTTGAATTGCTTCATTTTTCCAGTGCAATGCATGGAGGAACAGCAGCATCTTTTCAGGTTACTGGATGCTTAAAAGCCTTGCAGAAAAACATACTGAAGGAATTCTGGGCAAATGAACTAGTGTTTGGGAAACAAGAAATGGCTGACAGTTTCAAAGGTGCAGTCTTTCCCTTTTCTTCTTTTCTGTAGAGGAATAATGGAAGTACAAAGGAACAAGTACTTAAGTAAATACCCACCAAGTAGAGGGGGAGGTAATGGCAGATGGGAATAAAACACTGAAAAATTCCAAAAGATCAAATTCCTCGGCCTGCTGATCATTAAAGAACTCATGAAAGCCTTAGATTGATCTGTATCCTCCTATGATGAGCATATCTACATAATCCTTGCTATGATCAGAAACTGCCTGAAGTGTTCTTCAGAATCTTTTCCACCTTTTTTCCTTGAAAAAGAAGGCAACCTTTGCTTCAGTGTAGGAATTTGTTTTTGTTGTTCAGAATTTGCTTGTTTGATGTGAAACTTTACATGGTTAACTGTTCTCAGGAATTCTGTCCCTTGGCACTCTGTAGACCTTGGCTAACACATGGAGATGTACTGCAGCTTCTCTGTGGAGAGTGCTAGAAGCAGGTGTTGCACCTAGATATAGTTCTTACACTCTATGTGTGTCATGTATCTTTTCTATTTTGAAAGTGTGAGAGTGAAAGAAAGAAAGTGAAGAAACTAGTCGAGTTGAAACGCCCAGTTGAACTACGTCTGGACCAAGAAATGAAAAGAAACTTAGAACTGCAGAAAGACTTTAAGAGGTATGACTTTTTAATATTGTGAAGAGGTATCCCTGAGTACAATCCAGTTTTATTGAACTTCAGTGTAAAAATATGTGTACATGATTCTCAGAAAATTCAAGCGTCATGTTAGTTCCTCCAAGGCACTGCTTTCAATGAGCCTACCATTTTCTATAGCTGCCGGAGGAACTGCCGCTGCTGGTTTCCCTGAAGTTCTGTAGGGAAGGAGGTCTTTTATTCCTCTTTTCAGCTGAACTTTGGATGCTTCAGGTAATTTATGGAGAGTAATGGTTTCTCTCAGGAATTCCTGGTGGTGTCAAACTAGTTAAGATGAAGAAAGCCATGTCTGCACTGATTACATGAAAGTATATGAAAAGAGCTGGTTATTCCTGTGTTTCATTGTTTTCTTACCTAATTTGCTCTGCAGGTTGAAGAGACTTCTGAGTAGAGCTACAAAGAAACTAAGGGTGTATGAGGAGAGAGAAATGGAGTCCCAACTTAATTTGCAGGGAGAAATGAAGAACAGATATTCTGAAATGGTCAATGAAGTTGGCAGATTAAGACCAAAGGTGAGCTCTACTTCGTGTGGGAATTTTTTTTTGTTGTGGTGTTATTTCTTTTGAAACCTATGAGATGCTTTTACCTGCATTTCTTGTCATGTTGCTGATCTATTTGCTTTGGGGCATTTTGGATTTGACTGGTTTTTCTTAATGCTCCTTCTACTGTTACAGTGGCAGATGACTCTAAGTAATACTGATGTAGTTATCATTAGGGGTGCAGGTG
>JAWWTY010000037.1:23418982-23432382 GCA_035222235.1 Margarornis squamiger
TATATATAGGGTTCTATAATACCTTATGAAAATGTCCAGAAATTAAGACACAGGCTTGTTTCCAAGGAGTTTCTATATTAATTTAGGGGAGAAAATAAGTGAACTTGGCAAAGGTTCCAAAAGGGCAATACACAAGGTAGACAAAACGTTCCACCACAATCCCAACTCACCCAAAGCAATATTCAACCAATTCACCCCACTTAAGTCAAATCAAAGCCCTCCAGCTCCAAGCCACCCAAAGCACCAAGAAAAGGAGTAAAGAAAAAGAAGAGAGAAGGTGGAAAAAGGAGAGATGGCAACCACTGAAACTCTGGCAGACCAGCTCTCACAGGTCCAGGTGGCAGGCTTGTGACATGTGGCACCCCAAAGCCTCTGGTTTTATCTGCTCTGGTCCCTGTGGCCAAACCCCCCAGGGGGGTCCTCTGACCCCCTGGCCACTCCGGGGTCCCAGGCCAGGGCGAGGGGCAGTGTTCTCACTGTCCCTGCCAGTCCGAGCTGGGTCAGGGGCTCCAGGAGCTGTGGGTGTTATAGTTTTCCTGGGTTGTTTGTGACTGGCAGCTGCTCTGGCACTTCCCATGTGGGCTCCAGACCCTGCCATGAGAGACACCTCATCTCTGTGAGGTTCGACTTATCCCTGCACCCTCCACATACACACACAGGCACCCCTCCCACAAGGTGGTTCTGACCCAATAATTGATGATCTGATGTAACAGTAGTGTCTTGAACAATTGACTGTTTGAGTAGTGCTACTGTAGCCCTTAGTGAGCCTTGTCCTCTGAAATATCCAGGAATCGTCTTATAATTCATTACTGACCTTTGCAGATCTAATTGCATCATGGATGCTTTGCAGAGGGAATATAACTCTGATGTCCTGTCAGCATACTGAACAACTTTGTCCTGTTCTCATCTCTCACCACCCTTATCTGGATATAGAGAAAATAACATAATAATCTGTTAAGAAAACCAAACAAGCTACAAGTTCTATTTGCCTGGAAAAGCCAATAGTAAATGCTTCTTTGCTGTTGGCTCTTGGTGAGCCAGCCCACTGAGGGGGGATTGTCCGCTCTGCTCTGCACTGGGGTGGCTCCACCTTGGATATTGTGTGTGGTTTTGGGCACTGCAATAAAAGAAAGAGATTAAACCATCAGAGAGTGTCCAAAGGAGGGAAATGGAGATGGTGAAGGGCCTTGAGGGGAATCTGCATGAAGAGGGGCTGGGGGCACTTGGTCTGTTCAGCTGGAGGAGACGGAGGGGAGACCTCACTGCAGGTACAACTTCCTTGAGGGGAAGAGGAGGGGCAGGCACTGATCTCTTCACTCTCATGACCAGTGACAGGACTCCAGGAAACGACACAAAGCTGAGTCAAGGGAGGTTTATGTTGGATATCAGGAAAAGGTTGTTCACCCAGACGGTGGCTGGGCACTGAACAGGCTCCCCAGGGAAGTGGTCACAGCACTAAGCCTGACAGAGTTCAAGAAGTGACTGGACAACACTCTCAGGCACATGGTGTGATTCTTGGGGCTGTCCTGCACAGCCCAGTAGTATTTGATGTTCCTCATGGGTCCCTTCCAACTCAGTATATTCTATGATTCTACAATTTATTGACTGCTGAACAAAGCAAACGGAAAGCCAGTGTTAACATCTAGCATAACAATAAAGTCTAGTCAATTCATTAACTTAAAAAATGACTTGTCTGCTTTCTTGTTCAGTAGAGAAAATCCTGTTTTCAAAAGTGTGTGACTGATTCCTAGTGCTCATTGAAAGCAGCAACCTGAACATGGTGCTGCTACCACATTACATGACAGTACATGGGGTCACTCTTTATCCTGAAACTCCCCTAAGCTTAAGCTGTGCTTTAGCTGAGGTTACTCTGACTATTCTACTACTTATTAGCTATGATGAATTATTAATAATTATTACTATTAAATTAATCACCACTATAAGCACAGCAAAGACAGTCAATTACATAGGCAAGCAGCACAGTCCATGCTTTATTCAGGATAATTTGGACCATGTACTAGTGAGGCCTTATGAGCACAGCTGTGTGTTACAAATGTCAAGGACAATGTAATGGAGCTCTTGGCATCTTTGTAAACAAAAAACTGCCTCCTTCACATTTATAAACACTTGTAAAGCCTATGTCAACACTGCTGCCAGTCACCTTGTCAATGAATTGTTGATTGCCATAGCCTTACAGAAAAGTAACTTTTTTATCCCCAGTTGCATTACCAAAATCCTGCACATACAACTACATTCCCTGTTGCAAGAATGAATAGACAGTTAAAATCCAACTCAGATGCTCCTCTTGAATGGCTTTTTGTGAAACAGGATCATGTGTACATGTTTTTAGTGAATCAAAGCAAAAGTAACCCAGTACAAAGCTAACAGTCCTTTCACAGCATCTAGGTAACCACAGGAGAAATTATTTACCAAGGAATTCTGACTGACACAGGGTATCATCTCCCTTTTCCATACCAGTTTTCAGACCAACCTAATCATCAACATGCCTTTGTATCTACTATTAATAAACTCAAATTGTGTTATGCTGTCCTCTGGTTTTCAAGAGTTGCAGGGCAGGATCCTGGAATGCACCAATATTTTGAAGAAGCTGGGTTTTAAAACCTGATTAGTTTCTTGGTATCCACCATGGTGCTGAGCCTTCTTCCATCAAAAAAGAACATACTTGGGGTGGGGGCGTAATGTTTACCCATCTGTTTTGGGGTGAAGAAACAGTTACTTTAAACATGGGCTGAATTTAATCTCCTCTCCATAAATGACTATATTACTCTCCAAATTTATTCTTAAACAAAATCCTGCACCTGCATTTTGCCATCTGGACCTAAGTCACTGTGAGAAAAATCAGCTTTCATTTTGAACATGGAAGACAAGATATGTAGATGTTCTGAGCACTCATTCAGGAGAAAACAGATAAAATTATCTACCAGAAGTCCAGGGAAAAGAGATGGCTCACTGGATTTTGACCCTTATTTATCCTTCCTTATGTCTATATTATCTTTACTGATTAAGCCTTTCTTGGTGCTATAGTAGGACCATTGTCATCTGAGAAGTTTCTCACTTCATTAAGGTTCATAGTAAGGCTCAGGTGGGTGGCCCATGGCAGAGTGCATGGAAACTTCAGTACTTTCATAAACAATGCTCAGCTGCTTAAAGGCCCAAGATGATGAAGGCCATTGCTCAGCGCACATCTGTGTGTTGAAGTGTGGCATTAGCAGTAGGGTAGTTTGGCAATTCCCTTTTAGCTAAGGGCAATTCTGCTGGCATTGGCACTTTAATATTGAAACTCAGAAAAAGCATAATTAGAAACAAACTCAAAAACTACTCACACCTACAGTGCAGTTGTAAAGTATTGCACATGTCTTATCCACAAATGAATTGAATACATACAAACATACTAGTGTTTGTCTTTCTTACTGCTTTCTGCGCTGGCTGGACTTCCATAAAATGGTGGAATTAGAAGTTAGAGCATAAAACTCGAAATTACTTGATGGATGTTATAAACAGTGCAAGAAGTTAAACCAGGCTTTAGACAAATGAGGGAGCTGTTTCCTTCATCCACATAACAATCACCACTTAAATTATAACAATCACTAACTCTGCTTCATTTCTCATCAGAGACTGTTTTCACTTGGATCTTGACAATTTTAATTGAATGTGAGCTGATGACTTTTCATGGAAGTCTTGAAAATCAGAAGTGCAGCTCCAGAGAGTGATCCTACCACACTAGAGTTACAAAAAAGAATCTAAGCCTGTCTTTTCAAAGTCCTTGAGCATTTGCACTTCCTAGATTTAAGCTGGATTTAAGCCTGACTCTTGTATCCAGCACGGGTCAGGACAACCCAGAGAAGAAACAAGGTAAAAAGCAAGAAGGCTGTTTCCATTCAACATTAATGAGCACACTTTCATGGATTTTGCACTTGCAGTCTAATCATAGAAATCATTCTGCACGCTCCTACTTCTAATGATCTGATTGTTAGGAGAAAGGCTGGCCCCAGTCCTATTGACTGTTTACATCCTAATGTGCTTTGTTTTTAAAAACTAATTCCAAACTAACTGACGTCCTATTGTGTGATATTTCCTTTGCAGCATCACACATTTCCAATTAGCCTCAGGTCCTTAGCCATAATCACTTCCTGCATTGGCTTCTGTTCAGTCCTGTAACTCACTGCAAAACAGAACTCACTGCAAAACAGAACTCACATACATCTGGTCTTTGTGCATGAAAAGGTATAGATGCAGCAGTATTTAGGTGGCAGTTGGCAAGAAATGGTTTGATTAATTGGAAATGCTATAAACTGAGTTTAAAATGATTACAGATAGCTAGGGGGCTTATTGATGAGTGGGGTTTTTTTCCTGGTCTTTTGCACGCATGTTGCTTTGAAGGCAATTTTGACAATCTATCCCCTGTATCCGAGGTCACCACATCACCTACGTGTTCATCAGTGCGAATGCTGCAGATCCCAGCCATCCACCACCAGCAGCTCTCACCAGTTTGCAGGAACATCACAGCATTCATCTGCATACGTGTTTCCATCTGCATCATAAGCAGACTTGAAGTCTGAAATTGCGTAAGTGACAATTCCCAAAGATTTAAGCACAAAAATACAAAGCAAGAACCATAGTTTAAAAGTAGCCTTTTAGGATAGGAAGCTTCTATATGTCTTAAAATATTTCTGTGAATGTTTTCTCACAATGTCTCAGTATTTCTCATAATATGAGTGATGTGCAGAGATACAATAACCATATCTGTGTTAAAGGGAACTTCACTACAATGACCACTGCTCTAAAGCCCAACTTTGTTCACATTCAACAGGTTTCCATCCTGCTTACTTCTATTTTTTTGTGGATTATGCTACTTCAAATCCAGTTTCTTTAATTTCCCCTCCTGAATACTTTCCACTCCTGTTTCTATGCTGAGCACTGTAATCATCATGGCTGGATTCAACACTAAACTAAGATAAATCTAGAATATAAACCAAGAAGGTTGCAGGAAAACCACTAAAGATGTTTTAGTGGACAAAACCAGTACACACGCATGTCCTTGCACTCCCTGAAGTAATGAACACCTTTTATTTGAAAGTGCAAGTAGCAGGAAAGAAGTTGAGCATTGAGTGAAATTTTTTGGCATTCAGTGGAACTGATGATTACTGATGTGAAGCTGAACATCAGCAGCACGTTGTTCCACACAAGCTTGAGTTCCTGGAACGTGCTGCAAGGCTCCAGGAAGGAAGATATTACCATGTAGATAAGCTGCTGCTTTTAGTGCTAGCAAGCAGTTCTTGGCAGAAGTCTGAATACTATTGTGTTTTCGGCTTTGATTTCCACCTGCGTCAGTGGAGCTTTTATTTTCTTCAGGGAACATGCCGCTGATGTAAGAAACATCAGCATTTCTGCCATAACTGTAAAAATTACTGTAAAAAAAAAAAAAAGGCCCCTGAAGGGGAGTCCAAGATAAAACAGAGTGCACTGAAAGAGGCTATCAGGAACAGGATTTCCAGGACAATCACCTAGCTCGTCACTATCTTCTGTCGTATGTTTTAAACCTAAGACTGGTACAAGTTTCCCCCCCCTCACCTCAAGACTTGATCTATGACCTTTTGGCACATCTGGGTTTCATGGTTGTCTGTGAATATCTGGTACTTGAAGTATGCCTTATTATTTAAGCAACTATGAAGCTAAAAGTATTGATATGACACAGCTTTTCTGGATCTTTACTCCAACTGAAGAACTTTTCCACTTTAAAAAAAATAATCCACAGACTTATTTTCATTATTCTAATCAATAAACTCCAGTTTGCCCAATTGGAAAGCTGAAATAAGAACCCAATTACTAAAAATTAGTAGGATTGCACACAGACATCCCAAAATGTATCATAGACCAAATATAACTAGCAAACACAGATCATCTTGGTGTTTCACTGTCATGACTCACATTTGTAGTTTCCAAGTCTCTTCAACTGAGGCTTCTCCTCCTTGAGAAGTGCCTTCATGATCATTGTAATTTAATTCAATTATTTGAACACTGGAAGAGGAACAACAGCTCTTGACCTAGTATTTGTCACATTAACTATGAAATAAACTAAATCCTTTCTTACCAATGCATGGAGAACACAACCCTGGTATTAAAGGATAATTTCTACATGAATCTGCAGAATAAAATTCTTAGCCAAGATGCAGCACAGACTGAGGTGGAATTATGTTGCCACAGGTACAAAGCACCTACTCAGGGATACAGATTTGGTACATTTGCTATGAAAGTAGTACGGCAATGGCCATGAGATAAATCTATGATACCATCCACCTGTACCTTCAGTTCCAGCACAGTGTGTTTGATGTATCTCTCAGTTGTTTACTTATAAAATGGATTGAAGAACAAACACTAACTCTAGGGACTAAGAACAACAGGCTATACTTGGTAGCAAAGATTTTGTATAGAAATTCTCCGTAGTTGGAATACATCCTCAAAACCGTATCCATATTCTTTCAATCCAGTACGTGCCTGTACGCCATGTAATGTTTGAAGAACTTTGACTGCAAGTACATGAAGTGGACATGGAGGCATTTCACATAGATTGCAATTACAGAAATTGCCCTTGGACCACAGAAAGTGGCTTCCATGTTTCTTCATGTATGCCAAATTACTTAATCTCAATATAAACCAGCTCACTCATTTCATTGAAGGAAGTCAAGACTTGTCCTTTCACTCCAAGATCTCTATTAAACAAACAAAAGGAGGAAGTGACCAACCTAGGGCAATGCAGGAAATGTTATGGAATACGACAATTACCTCCAATTCAGCATTACTTCCTTTTGTCCTTAGCATCACCTTTCTCTGCCCTCCTCATTTTTGTAAAATTGGTTTATTACTCTGCAAGGACTCACTGGATTTTACTGAACATCTCCTGTTATTTATTGAATCTTTAATCCAGGCTCATTGCAGGAAAGGACTGTTTCCAAGAACACATTTGTCCTATCTCATCAGGGCTCTTCCTGCACCCCACACAACCAGCTGACAGTCTAGGGCTGCAGTAGTCAGAACTCACCAGGGAGCTCCTTCAGTTCTGAAAAGTTACTCTTTTATTGAGACCGCTTTTCCCCCCAGCAAGAATAAAGCTGTTTTCTAGCCTGAACTGTGCTATAGGCTTGATTCAATGAAAATTATCTGTAGTCTCACTAATGCTTCTACAAATATCCAGCTTGCCTTTCAACTATAGCACTCCTAATGTACCCAAGGCTATGTACTGCATTAAAAATCAGCTCATCCTGATTCCACTCTTTGCCTCGACACTTCTTTTTCCGAGTTCTAGAGTAGCTAATTTAATAATCTGCTTTATTTGTTCTTTATCGATTCACTTCCTATACTTTCGTCTTGTGCCAGTATCAGCATTTCAGTAGCAAAAGGGCTTTTTTGTTGACCATTTAATGAAACTGATTCTTCTGATGTAACAAATTAAAGCCAGATTTTACTGACTTTTGGTAATCACAATAAAACCCTGATTTGCCTTATTTGATCAGCAATTCTCTGCAGAAATTTAGACAGAAAACTACAACACATCACTAGGTCACAAGACACATAAACGCAAAAGCAAGTTGCAGAACTTCACATGCTCCACCAAGAGCAGTATCAGAAAGTATGCTGGAAGTTACAAGAATTGAGAGATTTTATGGAGAACAGGTAATTTCAGTTCAGTGTATTTGGTTTCCTGAGAACTTGCGATGAAAAGTACCAAATCCCACTTAATATCAATGTATCAATATAAACCCCCCAATTTGCACATTTTTTTTTGGACAGCACATTTATATACAGGGAAAAAATACTGGACCTGTTGGCATACTCAAGGACATGGAAAACAGCTTTGTTCAATAGTACCAATTTCCTCTCACTGCCACGATACCAGCATTTCTACTTGGTAGTGAATAGGATGTAGCCCAAACCACACTACACCACACTGAGCTTGTCCCACTTAACTTGGCTGTTACTGGTGTGTAAGAAATCTACATGTGATCATGGCTATATGGGATTCTTACATTCAATACTGAGGCAAGTTTTGTTCAAAATAAATAACATCTACCCAGAGTACACTGGTGTCTTCTAAATTACACTCTAAGACAATAGTTACACATTAGAAAATGCACCATTCTCTTTCTGTAGATCTTACCCAAATTTTGAGCAAGAAGAGTGAAGATACAGAATGTGCTGGTCTGGAATTTAATTGGCTTCAAACAAATGTGTGTAAGTTCTTTTAAGTTTTGTGTTCCTGCTCAAGTCTTTCTTTCTCCAATTTAATTTGATAGGATTAAGAACTACTGCAGTATAGTCTAAGTATTATATGCATAAAACATTAATTTGACTATGAAAGCTTTTGACATTCTTCCTTTCTACACTAAGCACACACAGAAAAAAAACCCCAATCACAAAGAACAGTTTTCTACTTACAGTCAGAACTACATTTAGAGATGGTTAAACTGACTGTTACACATCTATCTCCAAATAATCCTGGATTAATATGAAGAAGCTTCGTTTAACTTAAGGAATGAGATCTTTTTAAGAACAAGGTATATACACAAAATATCAGGACCATCACTGACAGTGATTGTTTTTCCCAGTATGCACTTCCCAGCAAAATTATGCAGCATGAAACCCCAAAAGAAATTCAATGAAAGTGTCTTTAGTAAAATGTAGAAACTTTAATTTACATGCAAAACGACAACATATTCGTAATAAAAAACTGGTGACTAAACAAATTAAACACAATTTGTAAAAACTGTCCACATTGTTAAATAGGTCTGTACAACCAAAGATTTACAAAGTCCCTGTGAATTTTCATCTTTTCAGTGCACAACTGAGTTTAAAGGTTCTGCTCGAATATTCCCCAAGTCAAGAGCTGAATCCGTCTCTTCATCAATTTCACCAATGACAGCACTGCAATAAAAAAAATTAGGCTATTATTTCCTGAAATCAAATCACTCACACACTTGTAAAACAGAAGTTGACTTTTTCCTTCTAAAAACCCTTATTTGTTGTCGAACCTTATTGACTTTTTTCTGACTGATGCTGCATGCTCCCTGAAAGCTCCTAGTGATGCACACTGGACGTCTGGAAGCACTTTCTATCATGACTGTTTCTTTCCTTTTATTTTTCAATACTTTCCCTATTTTATGACAGCCCCTTATTTTGAAGTTAATGTTACTTAGCTGTTGATTCTTTTTACTTCTTCCTCTAAGGATCTTAAATTTCAGTATGTTTAAGTTGCATGAATACAGACTCAATCCTTGTAATAAGTATGTTTCTGAGTTTGCTAAGGTTGCAAAAAAATTAAATAAATTCTATAAAAGAATATTTTGAATATACTTGAGTAATGTGACCATCTGGTATGATTAAAGAGTGAAGCAGTAAGCAATCACTTGGCTTTTTACTATCTGAATGAAAAGTTACTGGTAGAGTGGCACATTCTACACGTGTCAATTTACTTTTTCTTAAAAGCTGAAGTCAAGTGTAATGAAAGCATTCCAAAATTTCTCAATGAACTTAGATAAATGCACCTAGATATAAATTTAAGTCTTGACATTTCTTACAGAAACAGCCATCAGAATTAGAAGATGAAAATTCCTATCTGGGCTCAATGCAAAATACTTTCTTTCTAGTTGTGATAAAAAAGAATATTATTTTTGCTATCAGTTTCAGAAAGCTGCAAAGGTAATCTTCCTAGCAGCCCCACCTACCAGGCCTTCTTTCCACTTCTCTCATAACCTTCCCATGTGTTTGGCACATCAGCTACTTTTCTCTGCATTCAGTGAGCTTTTACTCTCATTTTGTAAGTGACTTTTACATCAAGTATCAACTCATACATTTGACTTGTCACTACATCAGCTTCAACAGCTGTTAACACATCAAGACAGAACCATCATGCATTTTCCAGATCATAAAGTGCTCTCTGTGAACATCTCTAAAAAAACCACTGTTGAAAGTCAATTTTGTATACCACACTGCTGACTTGCACAAGAGTTTTATCTCATTTTTTAGTCATTATTCTATTTTTTCCTTCATTAACCATCACAAACTGGGATGAAGAACATCTACACAATGTCTACACTCAAAAGAGGAGAATGCTGGGCTCTGTACCGACCTTTCCCAGATTGCTAAGTAAATACAGACTAAGATCACAGAATCATAGAAAGGGTTTGGCTGGAAGAGACCTTAAATATCATCTAGTTTCATATCCCCACTTTTGCCATAGAGTACGGTTGCCACCTACTGGATCAGGTTGCTCAGAGGCCCAGACAACCTGGCCTTGACCACTTCCAGGGAGGGAGCATCCACGACTTCTCTGCGTAACAAGTTCCAGTACCTCACTACCCCCTGAGTAAAGAACTTCTTCCTAACATCTAATCTAAATCTCTCCTCTTTCAGTTTAAAACATTCCCTCTTATTCTATCACTATCTGCCCACGTAAAAAAATTGCTCTCCCTCTTTCATATAACCCCTGTTAAGTATTGGAAGGCCACAATGAGGTCTCTCTCATTAAGAACCTTTTCTTCTCCAGGCTGAAGAAGCCCAGCTCTCTCAGCCTGTCTTCACAGGAGAGGTGCTCCAGCCCTCAGATCATCTTTGATCTTAACATTACAATGCAATCACTTCTGTGAAATAAGTGTAGATGTTTGCTATTTAATACAGAATCAGTCATTTAGGTTTGAAAAGACCTGTAAGATTGAGTCCAACCATTAACCCAGCACTGCCAAGCCCACCACTAAAACTAAACCCTGTCCCTAAGTGCCACTTCTACATACTTTTTAAGTACCTCCAGGGATGGTGACTCAGCCACTTCCCTGGTTGCCTCAGCTTTGACAATACTTTGACAATACAGTGCTACCCACACATATAAAGATGCAAGGTGTCTGGGGCTATCAAGACTTACACAGGTAATATATACAAATACACATGCATACATACATACGAAGTCTGTATGAACAGATTTAAACACGAACATGCTATACTTACACATTATCACCTCTGACAATGTATAATCCAAGCACTACTTGCTCAACTCCTTGTGAAGAACTGAACACTCGTTCATGGCTTTCATCCAAAATCAGGTTAATGGTCTGATCAAACCCTTTGAGTGTTCCCTGAAAACAATACACAAAAATTAAGCATTACAATCACCTTTTAATTTATCATCTTTGATCTCAAGGTTATCTTAAACAAGGTGACAAAACTGAGGTACTAGAGGACAGATGTTCTAGCCGGGTTTTATTGTTTGGCTTAAACACAAACAGCTGAAGAAAGTCATTTCCAAAGCAAAAATCCATTTAAGAAAAGTACATGTTTATTACTGAGTGTTCATGTTAAAAGCTACAATAAGCTTTAGCATTAAAAGAAGTTTCCCTTGTATCAATGATGATCTTCTAGAAACTAATTTTACTATTTCTATACTGTTTTAGCTTTCCATGTATGGAAGTTTCCAGAAATCAAATAAGCATTTAATTAAAACAACGAAAAATTGGATCCTTGTGGTCAACAATATTGAAACCATTCCTAACAAGCAATTTCAAGTGGTATCTCTGAAGAAAACTATCTTGTGTCTAGTAAATCAAACTTACTGTGCTAATATTCACTCATATAATTTAACCATGAGTCACTATACCAACTCTATTGAAATCTTTTTGGTACAAAGTATCTTGTGGCACAATACAAAGTTTATGAGACTGACTTCAGCCAAACAGAACTGGTGAATCCAGTATTTTTTCTTTCTGGAGGCTACACAAAACTAAGTACAAGCAGAAAGACACAATACTCATGCAATGATCACGCTATTAAGTTACACTCAAAACACAAAAGAATAAAGGTCTAGGGGGGAAGAATGCAAGAAAAAACCCAAAACAAAACACAGAAGCAATAAATCCAAAATATTATACAGTCTAATATATAAGCTGGCCAATCCTCAGGTTTTTAGGCATAAACAAATCCCACAATTATCCAGCAATTCTCCAGCTGATGTTTATCTATAACGACAGGGAAGAAATGGTTCTAGCATGAAAGTTGAAGCACTTACAGAACAAAAAGGACGTTTTAGATGGAAACTGAATTACTGAACAGAAGAGAAATGCATTTGCTTGTGCATTCACACAGAAAAATTCACTTGACAAAAAAGTCAAAGCATCTGTATGCACCAATTTATCAATGGACAAAGCTGACACGCAAGAACCAGCAAGCATTTACCAAAACTTTTTTTAAGTTTTATGGCCATTATTCTACACTCTATGATTTACAGGTGCGAACATGGGAGAATATCCTAATATAGCTTCTTTACTGGAAAGTCTATATGGGGGAAAATCAAATGTTAAAAAATACAAGTCTTACCACAATCATTCTTCCATCAGAAGTAATTACTGCGACAGTACCTGGTAGTTCGTTAAGGAAATGTTTAATGATATCTGAAGTAAAACCATTATGATTTTCTGAGGCTTCATATGTAAGGTTTTAAGAGCCCTTTAGGAGCCAAAAAGGCCTATTAGCTTTTTTTTTTTGAAGCAGCATGGATGATAACATTTGACAACACGGTATTTTTTAATAATATTTCCTCTGAAGTTTCATTTCACCTAACCACGGATAGTCATACACAAACACCGTTAAAAGCAGAATAAAGATTTGAGTTCACTTCTCTTCCCATTACTAAGTGCCCTGCCTCAAAACTGAAACAACATAAACAGTTCTACAAACACTCTGAGTCCCTAAATAGCAGCTTTGCAGTGGTGATCTCGAGGCTGGCATTCTCCATCTCCTTACTCTAAATACCTCACTATCTCAATTTGATAACTCTATCGTTTGTGAATGAAACTGAAAATGCCCAAGGGTGACAAGAGGCACAACAAACCAGCACCAGAAGCGTTCCCAGAACGCCCAGCCCCGGGTGTGGAGCAAGGGGTGCCAGGCTGGTCACTAAAGGCGCGCTGGGCGCTCCCTGCGGGGGCGGGACCGGCGCGGGCCCCGCTCTCTCCTCACCTCGGGCGGGCCGCGCTGGGCCTGGGGCACACCGAGCGCTCCGGGCCCGCTCCCGCCACCGCCCTGCAGCCCGCCGGGCTCCGTGCGGACACACCGACACCGACACCGACACCGGGGGACGGCACAGCCAACGCAACCGCAGTGCCGCTGCCGCCGCCAGCGCCGCGACCAGGGCCCCGTGCCGCCCCATGCCGGGCGGTGCGGTGCTGCCCCGGGCGGTACCCCGGGCGGTACCCCGGGCGGTGCTGCCCCGTGCCGTGCCCGCTGCGGTGCCCGGTGCCCGGCGCGGCGGAAGGATACGATTGATGTAGTTCTCCAGAGCGGAGGTCATGGCGGCGTTCCCCTCCCCGCCGCGCGGCCCACCACGCACCGCAGGCGCG
>JAWWTY010000037.1:23432482-23501507 GCA_035222235.1 Margarornis squamiger
CCCCCCCGAGCAGGGGAGGTGTGTGTATGTGAGTGAGTGTGTGTGAGGGGGTATGTGAGGGGTGTGGGTGTGGGTGTGGGTGTGTGAGTGAGTATGAGGGGGGGTGTGTGTATGTGAGTGAGTGTGTGTGAGGGGGTATGTGAGGGGGGTGTTGGTGTGTGAGTGTGAGGGGGTGTGTGAGGGTGTGGGTGTGTGGGTGGGTGTGAGTGGGTGTGTGTGAGTGTGGATGGGTGGGTGTGTGGGTGGGTGGGTGTGTGTATGTGTGTCTGTGTGTGTGCCTGCCTGCCTGCCTGCCTCTCTGTCTGTCCGCCCAGCCGAGCGCCGCCCTTCCAGGCCTCGCTGCCCGGCTCTCCCTGTATGCTCCCCGTCTCCTTGTCCATGTGGAGGCCGTGACGGGGGGTGTCCCCCAGGGGTCGGCGCTGGGGTCAGCACCCTCTGCACCTCTGTCGGCGACATGGGCGCTGGGATCGAGGGCACTGTCAGCACGTTTGCCGACGATAGAAAGCTGCGTGGTTCGATTGACATCCTGTAGGGAAGGGGTGCCATCCACAGGGGCCTGGATAGGCTTGAGGGGTGGTCCCACATGAACCCCATGAAGTTCAACACGACCATGTGCAAGGGCCTGCGCTTGGGTGAGGGCAATGCCAGACACACCTACAGGCTGGCAGAGAAGTGACTGAGGTAAGCCCTGCAGAGAAAGGCTTGGGGGTGATGGCTGATGGAAAACTCACGGTGAGCTGGCAGTGTGTGCTTGCAGCCCAGAAAGCCAGCCCGGTTCTGGGCTGTGTCAAAAGCAGCGTGGCCAGCAGATGGAGGGAGGGGACCCCCCCTCTTCTCTGGTGAGACCCAGCCTGGAGTACTGTTCCAGCTGTGAGGCCCCCAAGATAAGTAGGACATGGAACTGTTGGAGCAAGTCCAGAGGAAGGCCACAAAGGTGACAAGAGGACTGGAGCACCCCCTCTGTAAAGACAGGATGGGAAAGTTGGGGCTGTTCAGCCTGGGTTGTGTGGAGACCCCATAGCAAGTTTCCAGGATCTGAAGGGGGCCTATGGGGAAGCTGGAGAGAGACTCTTCATCAGCAGCTAGTGATAGGGCAAGGAGTAATGGGTGCAAACTGAAAGAGGAAATTTAGGCTAGATATTAGGAAGAAAGTCTTTACTGTCAGAGTGGTGAGACACTGGAACAGGTTGCCCAGGGAGGTTGTGGATACCCCAACCCTAGCAAGGCTCGAGCCAGGCTAGATAGGGCCTTGAGCAAATGAGAGGTGTCCCTGCCAGTGGCCAGGGCATTGGGAACTAAATGATCTTTAAGATCCCTTCTAACCCTTAAACATTCTATAATTCTTGCTAGTATGGGAGTCATGTAATCCTCCCTTGGATTCCTGCAGGCTGCCTGTGTGAAGTGGGCAGGAAGGAGGCCTGACTGCTGCCCCTCCACACTGCCCCGGTCTTGTGGTTTAAGCCCAGGCAGCCACCAAGCCCCACACAGCCACACGCTTACTCCCCCACCAGTGGGATCGGGGAGAGAATCAGAAGGGTAAAAGCTGGAAAACGCTTGGGATGAGAAAAATGCAATCAAACCAAGGAACAACAAACCACTTCCCATGGGCGGACAGTTGTTCAGCCATCTCCAGGAGAGCAGGGCCCCATCACGCACAATGTTGACTTGGGAAGACAAACACCATCACTCCAAACATCTTCCTTTTCCTCCTTCTTCCCCCAACTTTATATACTGAGCATGGTGTCATATGGTGTGGAATATCCCTTTGGTCAGTTTGGGTCACCTGTTGCAGCTGTGTCTCCTCCCAACTTCCCATACACTCCCAACTTCCTTGCCAGCATGGCAGTACATAAAGCATAAAAGGCCTTGTCTGTGTGTAAGCCCTGCTCAGCAATAAACAAAACATCACTACATTATCAATGCTATGTTCAGCACAAATCCAAAACAGAGCCCCATACCAGCCACTGCGATGAAAACTAACCATCCCAGCCAAAACCAATCCACTTGGAAAGCCTCATAGCAGGGCTGTGGCGTGGGTATCTGGTGCCAGCAGAGCTGCTAAGTCCCATGCAGATGTGCTTTCTGTATGAAATGGCTGGAGGGGTGGATGTGAGGAAGATGAGGGCTGGGGGGGAAGGTGGTTTTGTTGTGCCTGGATCCCATGCTCGCATGTGGGCTTGCCTGGGCCCACACTGTGGTCTACAGATGCTGCTGCTTTAAAGAGAAAGGCAGTGGTCAAGCTCTGCAATCCAAGCAAAACTAGGCATATCTTAAAAACAATGTGCACTGCCAAGTAAGTGGTGATTCTTATGCTGAAGTTTGGGTTTTATGCTTACATGAATCTCCTTTCTGTAGATGTGGGAATGGCAAATAAGAATGCTCTGAAGGGACAGATTGCTTTTAATTTTTGTTTAACCTTACCTGTCACTAGCATGATTATTACTTCCTGCCACACTTTCTGGTCAGTCTACATGATGCTTGGTCTACAGTGTTTCCTTGATATCCCTAAGAGTCCTGTGACATAGAGTATATGGATTCAATGTAGGCACTGGCAGCTTTCAGGTCTGTAGGAAGCTGAACTGGTACTTCACACAAGAAGAAATATCTCAGGGAAACTAAGCTCACATTCAGTAATAGAACCAAAGTTAAGCTGCAAAACTATTCCAAGTGCTTTAGCTGTCTTTGCCTGTGTATGCAATACACTTGTTAGTATGCAATACACTTTCAGAAACATACTGCAATATGTTGTACATGCAGACATTCTCTGCATTGCAATATATTCAAAGCCATGAATGTACTCCTCTAATGATATTTAATAACTGAGCAGTCTGTTGGAGAGACCATAAGTGTCACACAGGTACAACTTCTTACAACAGTCTGTCTACCTGGCTTTTCAGAACATGAGATCAGTGCTGTTGAACTTTCAGATTTGTTCTGTTTTGTTTTTATAATATTGATTTCCAGGCTTTCACCAGTGAATTATACAAATCTTCATTTGTTGAAATACTGAGAATGCATTTTTTTAATACCTGGAAGGTATAATCAGGTGTTTAAGACAAACTAAAAATTCAAAGTTTTCTTCTCCCGGTTTAGAACAAGAAAAACTGAATTACTTGATGCAGATGAGGTACCTGCCTTTGTTCTCTGTAACTGATAGAATGCTATAAAAAAAGGTCTCAGATCACATAGCAAAAGATGCAGACACAAATGAGGCCAAACTGATGCTGCTTAAGTCTTTTGATTCTGCATTCCCTGAGTTCTATGTGTATGCCTTTGAACTGGAAAAATATTTTGTGGTCTTTTTTTTATTTTACTATATAGAGCCTACTTAGAATTTACATTGTCCCTGTCAGTACTAGTGCAACTTCCTTTTATTTCAATAAAGACTCCAGGGTCAAATTGGCAAGAAGTCTAAACCGGGACTTGGTGTCCAGCCCATGGTTTAATTCCTGCAGAGAATACAATTTTTGGACAGCAGAATGCTATTGTTTATTCTACTTCTAGTGTTGCAATTGTTTTTGTGAACATTATAGCCATCACAACTACAGGGAAAGCAAAATGAAGTTTTTTAAGGCAAGTTAGCCTGAAAAAAAAATAAATAGACATTTCCTGGCACCTCTGAAGATAAGTACACCAAAGTAGTCTCTCAAGAATTTGTCTAGTGGCTCAGCCTTTATCAAAAACATGACAAGAGAGATCAGAGAACATAAAATACTTTTGGAATTGGGTATTACATAATACCCATCCTCTTAAGCTTTTATTGTAAAAGCTTAACTACTGACACTAATCATTACACCAGGACTGGAATAATTATTGTATCTTCCATGTAAGAGGCTGAAGGTTTTTTGTGTGTATGGTTTGAAATTTCCTTTTCATACTCTTCCTTCTCCTTATAAAGCAACATTCTCAAAGGCCAAGAAAATGAGATCATTGGGATACAAGGATGTAGGTTGAAATCTTAAAATACATGCACCAGGACATTACCTCAATATTCAATCCTAAGAATCTGTGATCTGTTTATATTAACAGTGTCCCTGAAAAGCAGCAAAAGACTTTTTTCCCCCCTTATTTTATAAAGGAGGACTAAAACCCAAAGGGTAAGGCTGAACTCCTAAAGTCACATGCCCAGGCTTTGCCAAACCAGGTGCTTAACAACACTCTCAGCATAGAGCTTGCACTCTCAGTATAAAGGAACTCTGAAGAGAGAATTCCTGGCTTCATCTCCGCTTAGGCTCTCTGCCTTTTCCCGAGTGCGAGCAGCTGTGCCCTTCTCAGAGTCCTAACTGAGGTTCAGTCTTCTGTTTGAAACCACCACTGCTCGCATTCTCTTCTTATAAAACACCCTCCCACGGCGGAAGTGGAAAGCTTTAATTCAATGCCCGCGTCTTTTCGGGGACACCCCGGCTCGGTGCCCGTGTCCTGCGTGCCGGGTGTTGGTCCGGCCGCGCTGCCGGGACCGGAGCTGTGCGCGGCCGCTCGGCCAGCAGGGGGCGCGCTGGGATTCGGGGTCTGGAGCCACTGAGGAACAATGCCTTTTCTACCGCAGGATGCGATGCCTTTCCCACTAAAGATGTCCATTTTTCGGCAGTACTTGCAGAGTGAGCCCAGCGTGCCAAACTCAGACACAGACGTTTCACAGGTTCTCACTTAACATTAGGCCAGACACGTTTTGTTCCTGGTGACCGTAGTTGTCAATATAACGTTGGCATTATACATTTAGGATGAGAAGCCTGTAGCTGGCAGCCCTTTGCCTGTTCCTTCCCTTCAGTTCCTGCAGAGCTGCCCTTGAGGACACATTAAGTAACTGAATATGAGCATAATGCCCATTAAGATCTCAATCTAAGAAACAAAACACCTTTGTAAAGAGGCGTTCCGTTTCTCTTACATTGTTTAGATATAGCTTACTTGCTAATTACATTTACTCCAGTAATTAAAATTAGTTTATTTCTGCGATTGATTCTCCATACACTAAGGCTGTTATGGCAAGTGACAGCTGTATGTTATGCTTTCTGCAGAATATGTAACCAATTAATCATGCCCTGGAGTGTCTGCACACTTTCCTGCTTCCTTAAAGTCTGCCAGGGCAGGAAGGAAACCCTGCAATGATAGCTGTAAGGTGTATGTGCAAGCAGTTATTGTGTGTAGAAATGTTACTTAGCCTAAGGCTGGTGGGAATGGATGAGGGACTGTTTTGTTGCTGCTTCACTGTATATTGCTGATCAGTTTTACCTCTCCTAAACCCTAGCTTCTGGTGGCTTTGTTTTCTCTGGTTAAGAAGTAGCCGTGTTTTATATAGCCAGCCATGCTGAAGGGTGAAATGGCTTTGTAACATTCTCATGAGAAGAGAGGCTTGACCAGTACTGCTGTGCCATGGCATGTCAAGCCACGTCCCTGGCAGATAAGATGGAGAAAGGTGTGAGACCTACTCTGCCTTGAAAGCTGAAAATATGATATAATCACCTGACTATTCAAACAGGAGCTTTAAGGAATTTCTTATAACAAAACCCCCCAAACTGGTAACATCTGTCAGCTTTCTCAACAGAAATGGCATCCTTTAGTTGCTGCTCAAGAAAAAACTAGCACCTGAGGTAGGGAATAACGGAGTGGTACATACTGAAGAAGAATTACACAGTACATGCTCCAGAAGAGAACCCCCAAATCCCACACATTTATTTAATCTTTCTAATAGGCTTTCTAATACTTTCTGAGACTCAAAGTTTTAAATCTCTTTGATTTTCACCTGCGTGCCCAGAATGTTACTTCATAAAAAGAGCCTAATCCTTTAGCTTGTCTTTAGTTTATACACACCCAAGCTTGCGAAACATGATTGATTTCTCTTTATGTGTTCAGGAAAAGTACAAACATCCCTTCACCTCTACTTTTTTTGCTCTGAATCTGTAGAGACTCTAGGGTCCATTATCAGCGATGCAAGGACACAGATTTTATCTGGTAGTTGGAGAAAAGTAGCAAGACTTTGCTCAGTCTTGCTCACTTTATGCATGACTAGCTGCAATCTAAGGTGAGATGTGTTTCACATATATTATTATATCAAATGACAGGTTTGCAGTGAAACAACTGGAAAATATTATAAAAGGTTAACAGTCTGAAAATTGTTGGTAGACTCCAAATATAAGTTACAGTGCATTAGAAACAAATCTGTAGTGTGAAGTCTCAAAGTGCTTTTTATTTATCTTTAGAAACTCAGTGTTAACAAACACCTGCTCTAAATTTTGTTTGTTGTGATAGCAACTGCTGCTATCATGGGAAACATTAAAAAAATAATTTCTATCAAAGAGCTTCTTTATATGAGAAAGCACATATTTTCCCCAGCAATTTTTGCTAAAATATGCAAAATACCATAGCAATCTTGATTATATCCCTACTTAATGTGTTAGCATAAAAAATAACTTTGCATATTTCTGTTTGCAGAAAAACAAACTGTTTTCCCTTTTCCTTCTTTGTTTTTTTTTTGATTGGTTTGGGTTTTGTTTTTTTACAGAAGAAACTGATAACAGCTATAGAAGTTTGGTATCATTATCCTTTCATATAATAATTTTAGGGGGATGTTACGAACTATTGGTAGGAAAAATGCCATTGCTAATGGGTCGTGTACCTGCAACTGCCAAATTACAGAGCAAATAGATTCTTGTTTCAGTTTCTCTAAGCAGAACACTGAAACAGTTCTGTTGTACACAGAATAAATAATAAGCTTCAAGTAACTGGCATTTACTAGTATGTCATAGAATCATTTTTACAGTCATAGTTGAAATTGCATTTGCTAAATTGCTTTCATGAAGCAGGCTTTTCCTTCTGATAGATTCCCTACTCCTCAAAGTATAATTCATCTTCCTGTAAAAGCACTGATCCTAATCTTTAGTCTGCGTTAGGATAACTAGATATTCCAGTTTTAATTATAAAGTCTTTTATCTTAATGCTCTGCAGAAATGCCCGTTTGACCCCATTCCACTTTTGTTTCATTTGCTCTGTGACACATGATCACTATATAAAAGGAACAGCACATGGTCAAAGGGCTCTGTTCAGAGGTGACTTACATGCTGCCTGCTGCCAGATATAATGTAGATTGCACTAAAAAAGATCAATATATTTCTGCTTTGTAAGTTATATTGCATGATTATTTTTTGAAGCAGGTTATTCATTGTACCACAGAGCAGTCTTTTGGCACCAGGACTTTCAAACTAATTACAGAAATGGATAAAAAATATACTGCAGATTTGGTTCTGACCAGAAGAGGTGTTAGAACCTTTCTTGTCGGAAATGTTAGCGAAAAACGATCAAAAGAAGAGGAAGATAAATAGGACAATCTGCTTTCCTTTAACAGAGACTGTGTTTTGTCTGATAAAAATCATAAGACCAAAGAGCAACAGAAGGCCATTTTTTTTATCAGTAGGCAATGCTGTGAAAAACAAAACTTGAAGCACAAGCAAACAGAATTGCACTAACAGCAATGAAGAGATGTGGCACACGAGGATGGCAGACGCTATGCTTCCTTCACAGTCTTGAAGTGTCTTGAAGTTTGCTTTGTCATTATTTCTTTCCTAAGATTTTGCGAGCTATTGCTTCAATTGGATATTTTCTCTTATTACTCCCAGGATCATCTTGTGAATCACAGCTGGCATCCATTTTCACTGCCAGAGCGTGTGCTAGCTCTTTCACTTGGTACTTTCAGGCACTCTCTTCACATCCTCTGGTTAGTGTTTCTGCTGGCACTTGAGGTACCTTCTAGTGATGGCTCTTCTTAGCTGGTAATGTTCAGATACTGAGGCTGGTTAACTTAGAGGGATAAGAAATAGCTTCAGTGAGCTATTCTGAGCTTTACTAAGGACCTTGCTTGTCCCAGCTCTGGTAGCTCATGATTCACTCAGGCAGGCAGCTGGCACCAATGCTGGGGTGAGCATTGAGACCTTTGGTGTGAAGAAGGTAACTCTATATGCTGCACCCTGGAATCACGGCTGCAGACAGTACAGGAGTATCTGGAGGGGAAGGAGGGGTTGTGATTACAGAGATAATAGGGGTAAGAATGATTGGCAGCTGAAGAAAGTTTTTCTTTTGGCTTACTGTTTGCATGGTTGGTCTGAATTGGGGGACACCTTTGTAAACAAACAAACAAGAAAGTCAGGGCTCTAGATCATGACAAGATGTAGTTTTATTGTTGTAACTTCTTGTTTGAAGAAATACCTTCATGGGTAAAGCTTTTTGTTTGAAGCAGACCACCTTCACAGCAAGAATTTGCATTTACTCTTGGATGAACATGATTGTGTGTCCAAGGCCTACTTGTCATTCTGGAGTGATGAGTGACACAGATAAACTCATATCCTGAAATTTCTGGGCTATTTGAGTTGATATATCTAATGCCTGAAAGTCCAAGTTAGTTTTGCAACTATGTGGTGCTGTAGTAGTTGGGGGAGAATTGATAAAAGGCCTTGAGAAGCGTCGTGTTGGAGTCATGCTTACCTGGCTGTGGTGTAGAAGGGTTACCATCACTGCACCATATCTCACATGAGTGAGCAGTGTCTCAGCTAGCACAGCACTAACCACTTCTGGCTTCTGCCTTTTTATTACCATCCACTGTGCCAGTGTGTTATTGATTAATGCTGTTGAAAGCCATTCCTGCTGGTGTCTTGTGTTCTTACTGAGAAAGATTTAACACATCAGCCACATCTAACTGAATAGCCAGAGGAATGAGTGAAATATTGTTCATAAGCACTTCCTTCCTTTATAGTCACTGAGAAAAATATGTATGTCACTGAATATTGAAACCATCCTGAAGGCATCACATTTCCAAATGTAATGCTATTCTTTTATATTTTAGTCAACTTCTGTTAGATATGCTGCTACTAATAGTCTGGAGACTCACATGCTTCGTTTATTGTAAGGACTAAAAGTATTCTGTACATTTAGTTAAGCATTACTATGTCTCAGAATGATTGGTAAATATTATTTTCATTGTTTACTAAATCTGTGAGTTGAATCACATACAGTCATGGGAATAGCAGAATTTCTTTTGAAGTCAGTGGTGGAACTGTAAATAGGAGTTAGCTAATTTTAAATGTTAGTATTAAAATGACACCAGAAGGCATCAGTCAGTATTAGGGCCTCTTTATGCTAAGCCCTCTACACATGCACGTGAAGAAAGACAAGAAGATTTTGCTACAAGTACTTTGGATAGTGAATAGCCAAGAGAGTGTGCAGAAGGAAGAAGGTGTTAAGGTCTCCATTTGAATGCCCTTAATAACCTGCTTTAACTTCTGGTCAGCATGGAAGTGGTCAGACAGACTACATGATTGTTATAGCTCCCTTCCAACTGAATATAGTATATTCTGGTATTTTCTATGGTATTTTACAGACAGAATGCAAAGAAAAGTAATTTGCCTTATGCTGCTGTGTACCAATAGTAGGAAAAAAACTGAGATTTCTGAACTATGTTCCAGACAATTTATAATAGTTTATTTTACTAAACACTTTTGGTCTTTGAGGAAGGTTCCCCTGCTTCCTCCTAAATGTGATTGATAGAGACCATGTATGATCATTCCCCATCTTTCCCTTTCTCTTCTCCTTTCCAGAGACTCCAGTACTTTGCTAAACACCTTCTTTCTCTTTCAGCCTCAGGAAAAAAAGTTCCAGAGTGGGATGTGGACCATAGTATGCTATATGTGACATAAAGAACTATTATCATCTGATTCTCTTGCTTGTTTGTCTTATAATTAAAAAAGAAAAAAAAAAAGGCATGTGAAAGAAATAATTAAAATGGAGATAATATTCATTTCCATTGCTGGTGATACTGGCATAACATTTTAGGGTGTTTATATATCTTTCAAAAAATGGTTTGTGATTCTTTTATGTCAGATAAGCCATGAGGCCAGTGCGATTCCTAGGCAAAACAGGCCCCTGCAAACTGGATCACAGTATCAAGATAAGACTGTCATTGTGCAAGTCTCTGCTACCCTGAAGCTAATGTGTACAATCTGTTTTTGCAAGTGCTTTCATATTTTTGTTATTTATTATGAACATATACAGCACATAAGTGTTTTTAGTATTGGCTGACTCCGGTATTTTATAGTCACGATTGTGGTATTTAAACAGGAGATGATCTGTTCTGCACATGGAAAAGGGGCTGTGTTATGGAGGAAATAATTAAAAAAAGTGTTGCTATTTTTTGGCAAGAGGGTTTTATGATTATTTCTCAAAGAATATACCCAGTGTTCATTATGTTCATGTACAAACCCATGGCGATTCGAACGTGATTTCAAGTCTGTGCCTAGGGAGCATTATCATTGTGTTAGAAATGCAAGTATGCTATTAATTTGTAAAGTTCTTACATGTATATAATCTCATCTATTTCTTTTTTAGCAGATGTATAGTATTGCTTCCCAATTTTACCCTAAGAACTCTGATTACTTAGATTAAATGAGGAATGTCACTTGAATAGCAACTTTTGTAAATAATGGAGATCTTTTTATAAAACTTTTACATATTAATTTTATGGTAATATCCAAAATGCATTTTGTGTGATAAAACAGCACATTGCCATTGGTTAAGAAAATTCCTTTCAAAGAATTTGCCTGGCAGTGATTTTTAGAACACATTTCAAGACTTTCTGAAAATCTTGAAATACAAACATGACATTATTGTTTCACAAAAATATATTTGGTGAGGGACACATAATTACTGTCAGTTTTCAGATGAAGCAGAGATGGTAACTTATCTCCAGTCACTGGTAGAAAAAATTTTTAGATGCTTAGAGACTGCAGGCTTTTTTTTCTTCTCCTGCTACACCACTGTTGTACAGAGAGGTTATTTTTACAGAAGGCATGATGTCCAGGATATACGTATCTATCTGAAAGTTGTCTCAAGGTAGATAAAACTCCTAAAACATGCATCCCTCACTTCTCAGGGATATGATCTTTCCAGGCAAATGCTCAGCTTTAGAAACTGTACCTTACAGCACCATGTGTGTATGTATTGGAACACAAAATGCCAAGTATAATGCCAGGTTTTCTGAAGCAGGTCTGTTTTTTAGTTAAAGTATTGTTGTGCTAAGTTGGTGATTAATCAGTAATGTTTCAACTGAACAAAGCCTCAACGGGTGATTAATCAGTGATGTTTCAGCTGAACAAAGTCTCAGTTCAGAAGGGTACAGTTGCTGCTCTGGGTTTAGACATTGCTCAGCAAGGGGCCTCAATGCAGTGCAAGGATTCCAAAGGCAACTGCTTGAACAGAAAAATAAAAAGAATGTGAAGAAAGCTGGCAACAAGTTTATAGAAGCTAATGCTCTTATAAACAGATTTTGAACAATGGTAGTGGATTGAATTTAGGGGGTGAATGGGTTATAACCATGGTGCATTGCTTCATATTGGGTATTTTTTTCTCATGTGGTCTTTAGCATTTTTTTTACTCCACGTGGTTACTAAGGAATGCAAATCAAGTTGTCACTGTGTGTCAGATGCAAGCACGATGTAAGTGCTCTAGAGCAGTTGAGAAGAACATGGATACAGCATCTTGGGTGTCAGGATGACAATATACTGGGAGAGGATCTGAAAGGGACAGAGGCTTCTGTTTCCTGCTGAGTTTTGGCAGGGTCCAGGTCAGCTGCGTTATACAGAGAGAAAGTGTTGTTTTCAACACAGGACTGTGTCTCCGTAGCACCTCAAATTGGGGGGGGTCACTACTTATGATGGATTGAAGGGGAAGAGCATTTTGAGATGGTGCAAAACTTACCATAGGATGTTTAGGGAAGAAACCACAAGCAGGGAAAGGGAGTGATAGAAGTTGTTTGGGGAAAAACATCTTGGGAAAACAGCTCAAGAGTCTTTTCTGGCCGTGCCCTCCACTGGATCATCTGAGTCTGTCCTGTCTTCTCATTAAACTACCATTTTTTATTTTCTGAGTGGAGGACTCTTTTCTGTGTTTATGGAATTCTGAGAGGCCAGCAACTGGAGTGGGACTGTGGGATCACAGGGGTCCCTGCTGTATGGTTAGTAAGTGGACTGAGTTAGAGATAGTGTGGTGGCTCCTGAATTGGTGATCAGGGTGGATTTTCAAAGTAGTTGAAGTGACCTGGGAGCCAACTGTGCAAATGTGTCCCTTTAAGTGAGACAACTGGCAGGTACGGAGTAGTGGAAAACCAGACCATTTGTGTTTGGAATGCTTAGCACCCATTTTCTATATATTTCTGTAAAATAGACCTCTCTTCTGCATCCAGTTCACTTGCTGTAGTTATTTACTTGAGAAATCTCAGGATTGAGAATGTCTATAATGCACTGGGTTAGGCAGACAGGCATGTAAATTGTAACTAGGCAGTCTGGATGAGAAGAGTTCTTTCTTCCCCAGGCTCCTGAGGAAAATCCCCTTTATAAAGGGTTGTATGAAATATGTGCTATCTATTGTCATGTCTCGCATATAAGAAGTCTTCACAGAGTACCTCAAAGATTTCTTCAGGGTTCTGTCACACCAAACCTCACCTTTTCCACACAATTAATTACTGGCAAGGACAGTCTTGAACAAGAACCAGTAATGCATGGATATCTTTGCATACACAAAATGGGGCAAGGCATATAGGCAGATATGTATGCTTGTATGTAATACGAGCTTCAATATGTGGTAAGGCTTCATGGTGAGATATGAACAGTCCCTTACCAAGTGCGAGGCAACATTTTGCCTTAGTGTGGACGAATGTGTTTTTTTTTAACATCTAGTGAAGACTGAGGAGTGGCCTTTATTAACAGGTGCTGCTTGCAGGAGGGAGAGAGATGCCTGCATCTGACCACAACAGCCATACTGGATACTTGAGAAAGGGAAAGCAATGAAGATTTGAGAGGAACGGGTATTGATGTTGTCTCCTGAATAAATTAAGATTCAGTAACTGTCTTACTGGGGGGCAGGAATCAATGTGGAAGTGAGAAGGACAAAACAAGAGAGTCTGTAGAGGTGAGAATTAATCCAAACAGATGCTAATGCAGGGAGGAAGTACTTGCTCCCTGGCTGAGATCATCCTTAAATTTGCTTTCACCTGATATGATGGACTTGGATAAGGACTGTGTTCTGAGCTCCATGGTCAAGGGGCACTAGCTTGACATAACAGACTATAGGAAGCTCTCTGCATGTGATCTAAGATAGGAAATACATAGTCATCTTTATTTCTGTTCAGCCATTTTGCTAACTTCTGTTTCTATCTAGCAATTTAAAGTGAGAAATATACTGCCCTAGGCACAATTTCCTACCAGCAGCTGCGTCCTGCCAGGGGGTGGGATGGATATTAGGAGCTGTGAAAACTTAGGTGGGATGATTGGACCCTGTAGGAATCCAGCACTCTCTCTCACTCCTTCCTTCCCACCAAGATCAAAAAATCAATGCACAAAACCTGTTTGAAAATCAACCAATTCAAAACAAAACTTGATTTGTGTCATTGTAATTATTTGAATGCTAAGCAACACCTACAGTGAAGCAAACTCCGTGGTAGTTGAGCTGTTTTGTCCTTTCAGAAACATTTGATAGAGTACCATTAAAAAAAAAAAAAAAAAAGGAAAAAAGTCTTTGGTAACAAGTGTAGTCTAGAAACTTTCCACAGCAGCTTTCAATGATGGTTTCAGAGTAATTTATGTTGACAAATTCAAATGTCAGCAGAAACTGTTACTGCCATAGGTATAAAGTTACTCAGTGTGATATCGTGATGATATCACTGTCATACCACAGGGAAAAGCTACACGGGAAGCTCTGTTACACTTGTGTGAGCAGGTGTGCAGAGCAAAAAAAAACACTGAACATCAAAGACGTGATTCTGTTGGAGGTATTAACCCATCTCATGTCATCAAAATATGGTACGACAACCTGAAAAATAGTGCCAGAAACCTGGACTTCTTATCATGGAAGTGTTTAAGATCTGGTCAAATCTCACTTGACTGTATCTTTTCTTACCTGACAGAAAATAGAGTTAGTGTGATGTATCCTGTACCTGTAGATAACAAAGCCACATTTGTATTTGTACTTTGATGTAATATGTCAGATTAGAAAAGGTGTTCACAGTGACTGTAGAGATTCTGCTCCCCAAAAAATTAGTGAAAGGGATCAGAAGTATTCCTGCAGGCAGGTGATCTGACTGCCATAAGTTGACATGCCATACTAGTTGATATGCCAGATTTTCCTTGTACTCATCATTTCCTTTACTTTATAGAAAATTTATTGTTTTATGTGACTGCAGGAGAGAGGAAAGGATACACAGAGAACCTGAAATTCTCCAGCAATATTGCACAGTATTGAAGGATATATTCCAAACCTGATGCACTACTGCAAAAGCTCTGATTTCTCTCAGCTTTTGTAAAAGTGTAATTTTTTATGGCTGACACTGCCCAGCTATGTCTGCTGCTTGATTCCATTTTCTTTAGAAAAATGTTTCATGCTCTGTCCCTTACTTCCAGGCTCTCTGTAGCTGACTAAAAGGGCAGAGAGCTTCCTAAAATAGATAGCCTGATTCAACCACAAATTGACTGGGCTTTGACTAGATAGAATTTTATGTGGTGTAGAAGGTCAGATAGATGATTATAATTGTCCTGCTTGGCTTTAGATCATTGAATTTACTTGGGTACTAAGTCTCTCCATTCAGCATGATTCAAGAGAGTAAAATCCAGAGCACTATAAAATAGGAATTGTCCATTCAACTAAATGGAGAATGGTTGAGTAGAGACATATGGCAGAGTCATTTTTTTTCAGGCTGTTGATCATCTCAAAGAACATGTAGTAACAGAACAAATCAGCATGTTGGTGGAGGTTCCCCCGCCACCTACAGTGCCTGATATTTTGGGGCATATAAACAGGAGTGAGTTCCAATAACACATCCCTTTCAATCTGAGTAATTTTTACTGAAATCCAAGATGACTACTGACAAAAGGAGATATATAGGGGCATAGTCTTTCTGGTTTAAAATAATTATGTACTGCAGGAGAAGGCAAATCACTTAAGGACTGGTCTTGGAAGAAGTAACATAGTAGAACTATGAATGTGTGTCAGTTTCTTGACATAGTTCAAATGTTAAGTGACATAACCTACTATCACCCAAACTAGATGGGAAAGCTTTATTTTATGATATTGTCAATGAAATTCTGCCTCTTGAAAATTGAATTAAAACATTTCTTTCACAGCCCTGTTGAAGGTTGCTGTTCTGATATTTTCTTTTGCACTTACATGACTCTACAAATGGATAAGTTATGTAGAGCAAATTTAGCAGTGAAGATTTGGTGTATAAAACCTTGACAGAAAGTTTCTTTGAATAGGAATATAGGAATATATTTTTTTGATTTCTGGAATTAAGTGCCCAAGAGCAGTTTATAAGCACAAGGCTAGCCCCACTGAAGTGTTAACGGGTACTTCCTATATAGTGAACAAAATCCTTTTAAGATGATGACTGCTGAGATATATTCAGTGGTCTCTGTCTCTCTCAAACAGAGAGGGAAAAATGAAATGTCATCTTTTCACTATGCAAATTTTGCAGGCAGTTTACTGTGTTTAATGAACTGTTACAGCATATGCAGATGAACACTTCCCACCCGCTCTCCACAGATCTGGCACACGTTAATCACTTGTCCTGTATTTCTCTGCTATTTAATGGCTACCTCTGCTCATAGAAACAGTCCTCAAAACTGAAACAAAGATCTCCAAAGGCTTCAGTTTGCCAGGGGTTAAATCTGTCTCTTCCTGTCAGGTCAGCACGTGACAGACTGACTGGTACTGTCTTCTCAGCTTTAAACAAAGCCAAAGGCTAAGTGGCAAGCAATAGTCTGCTGCCCTTTTGGTCCTACAGCAAAGACCAGGGCTATTATTTCTTTTTGTGTAGGCTTTCATCCTTAGATCCACAGAACTCACCATGGAGCTTTGAACTCCATCTGACCACAGTGACTTTCGCGGGGTCATACTGGAATTGGGGTAGTCCTACAGAACCAGTGCAGGTAAAAGGAAGCTTTCAGTGAAGTTCACCTCATTGCAGAGAGGACACATCCATCAGTAAGGAGCTTCTTGAGGTCAGTTATACATAACCACAGCCTTTTGTAGATCTCCTTTTTGCCTCTCCCATGTTAAGCATAGCACTTCCATTTTCTCTTTTTGTTAATATAAGATTACGCCTACACTTGTTTGTTCACAAATATTTATTATCCAGAGCCTGTAGATAACTGCATGGTTGCTTCCTGTCTCTTAGCATTAGTACTAGTGCTTTGGAGTATGAGCAAGAAACTTTGTGATCAAGTCAGTGGCTACAATGCTGGGGATCAAATGTTTATACTGGGGACTATTTTTCTCCATTTATACTACTAGTCCCATCTTCACTGCAGGACTAGTATTTGAACAGGTTTTTTAAAATGTTCTGACTATTTTACCATTACTTGGAAACAAATGGTGGACCTGAGCTGTCTCTCAAATTTTATGTCTCACACCTGGAGAAATTGTTCATTTTTATTTATTCAGTCTGTAAAAATGAAAATATCCTGGACCAGTAGATACCACTGCAAGTTTAGGTCTCATAGACTTGCCAGATTTCGTAGTCAGCACCTTTGCAGATGAAGCTGCTCAAAGCCTAGATTTTTTCGGAAGCTCTTCCCTTTCTTGAACCAGTCTTAGGATTCACCTGGTGAATTGGATAGGAGACCTGATTTAGTTGTAAAGAAATCATTTATTCTTGTGCTAGGTTGGGCTTTAGTTAGATCAGCTCCACAAGCTTCTGCCTGATCATTCTAGGCCAGTTGAAAATCAGGTAGAAACACATGACAAGGCATAAGAAAGAGATTTAACTCCTAGGTTGCTATAGGATTTTACACTTATTTTCTAGTGTCTTTTGTGCCTAAGAAGAGCAACTTGTCTTTCCCATGATTTGCCCCCAGCCCCTTTAGTTTTTACCAGCAGAGCAGTGCAAGTAGATACCAAAACACTCCGCAAGATAAGTAGTATGTAACATACTGCAGAAGTGGTGTAAGAAGTATATGAGATCAATGCAGCATCCCTTTACTCTGCTGTGAATCAGCTTTGGCTCAGCCTGACTAGAAGTTCTTTAACAGTATCTGGCCACCTTTCCCCTCCTAACCCTGTGAAGACCTCTGTCTTCTGCACTCTACTGGAGGTTTTGAATCTCAGCATTGTCTCTCTGCATCCTGTAAACAAGCCAGAGACATAGATGCAGAAAATCAAAAGCAGCAATTCCTGCAGTGAAGATGGGGTTTTTTTGCCTTTTCTCCCAGTCCTTGCAAAACTGTGTGATATTTAGTGATCCAACAAGTCTGACAACCTATAGCCCCTGCACAGGAAATAAAATGTTAGTGTATTTTTATCAGGGCTGAAGGACATTGAAACACTGGAGAAGAAGTTGAAAAGAATGGGAGTTTCATTTACCAACAAAATATATCAAGCTACCTGAGTTGTTCAGCCTTTAATTTCAAACTTTCAAGTTTTCAGAGCTTTTGTAGCATCTTTATCTTGCCTGCTGTGCTAGGTGGAATTAGAATAGTTAGGCATTTTTATAACTATTTGCTTCTCCAGCTGCAACATAAGTCAGTTTGTATTTTTCATAAATTTAAAATACTGTAGCCCATCTGTTCTTTCATCAGCAGTGGCTTTAAAGAAATACCACTAGAGGGCAAGATGACAACTATAAGACATTTGAATTTTGGGACATCAGTGCAGATGTTGGGTTGATGAGAAATTATTGACTACAGTGGTGCTAAAATAAACCCTAAAAATCCATTCTCTTCCACAAATTCTTAAAAACTCTGCCAAATCCCCTAAATTTGCAAAAGAAGATATTTCATTTAAGATAACATGCTACAAATAGCTGTTAAATGTAATTAACAAAAATTATATATATATTGTCGATCAGTTTTATAACACAAGAAGATACAAGTATTGCATCACATGTTCTTCTGAAATTGCCTGGAGTTCTCCAACAGAAATAAACAGCACATCTTACCAATTTTGTGATAGTTAAATAAGATATTTCAACATGTAGGCTTTTATATACACACGTATGTCCATGCCTACATATACATTAACAGTATAGATGGAGTGCTGAACAAACATGGAAAAGCTGATTTTGATTCACAATACTGTTTTATTGTTCCTTTGAGCTTCAAAAAATGCTTTAAAAGTACCTAATGCAGTCCTACAGCCAGAGGCTTTGAGCTTGTCAGATGCCATAAACAAAGCCACAGCAGTCCTGGTCAGTGCTTGCATAAGAGGCCTCAGAGGTAAGAAAAAAATCTGTGGGATGCATATATTTTTTGCTTTTAATCCTGCTGCTATTTCAGTCTCCCACAAAAGTTCTTGTATTTCAGTTTGTTCTCTTTGTGAAAGCTTTGTTTCCTTTTCTCCTCATATTTTTAAAAGAAAATTGTATACAAACAGTGGGAAAAATCCTAAATTACTAGCTCATTTTTTATTCTAAATACTACTTGCATAAGGCTTCAAAGGAAATAATAAGCAGTGTTTGAAATAAAGTCTTTAGCATTTGGCTTATTGTTTAAAGGATGCTGTGGATAACATTTCAATTACTGAGTTACTGTGGCCTCAACCTGGGGTTATTTCCCTTTAGTTTTGTCCCACAAGTACACATAGCTGTGATAGCACTTTTTTGTTGCACTTATACTGTATTCTTTGCTTTACAACTCCCTGAGCAGACTGCATGAGGCATACAAGTACATTCATATCTAAAGGGGTTTCCTCCTGCTGGTACTGCACATTAAGCCTTGAAAAAAAAAGAATGTCAACACAAGTTTTGGAGGCTTCCTCCTGAAATTTTGGGTTTTTCTTGCATGACAGAGCAGGCCTGTAACTCATGCCTGTCCATACACCAACACCCTTTAAATCCCCAGCCTGGTGCATCAGGTCCAAAAGCAGTAGACTTTTGTGTGTGACATAGGTCCTTGGGGGCAGATCCTGTTGGCTACAAATCCAGCTAAGAGGGCTGCCCTTCCTCTGCACAGCTCGGGTCTCAGAGTTGCTCCAGGACTGAGCCTTGAGGGCCAGCCAGCTCCCGCACAGCACAGACATAGCAACACCACCTCCTAGGGAGGTTGCATGAGGCCCCTTTACTATTGAAGTGACACCCGGAGCTTGGGAAAACATAACGATGGGCTGTTGAAGTAGAGATGAAAAGTCAGACAATTCCTTTTAGGGCAAGGGGAGCTGTGCAAATGTTATTTGTTCCATTTGTCTTTTCTCTTGCAGTCAGTCCCTGAGCTACTCTGACTGCTGGTAACAGTGGAGCCATCAGAGGCACGGGAAGGAGATGCAGAAGGAAGCATCATGCTTGTGATTGAAGAGGGGGAAAGGGGATCCCACTCAAGAGACTGCTGTTTGTGAAATCCTGAGAGATCCTCAGTTACTGACAGAATCCTTCATGTGGTGATTGCAGTGTCCCATGGGGTAATACTGGCTTGGAGACCAGGTTTCACAAGCTAGCACAAACCCCAGAGGAGCCCATTGGTTTCGGTAGCCTTTAGGACTGAGTCATTATTTTGATAGATGCACAGCTAGTATGTTTCTAAGGCACTGTATCTCTAATGGACAGCGTATGGCACAATTATATGGCTTGACTCTGCAGCAGATGAAATTTCCCCAGTTATGTGGGGAAAAGTGTTTCTTTAGTTTCTGTGATTTGAAGTATTCTGTATAAAAGTTTGCATCACCACTGTTAATCATGCATTTTTGAATAGCTGTGTGCCCAGTACATTAGGTGGCTACATGGCATAGTACTATCTGGTGACCTTTATAGCTAGTTGGATAAAGTACAGCTAGTTGCATTTTTCAAAAGAAGTTAAAGACCAATACCTATACAGAGACACATGCACACACATGTTCTTTGGGAGTTTTTCAGTGACTATTTTATTATTTTATTTTGCAAGTAATAATTAATTCTCTTTTAGGTCCAGTTTCTCCATTTATCCCATATCTGATGGTCCACCTGCTGCTAAATAATGCTAATCACTGAAGTTCCTGACAACAGTGCACTGGGGAAGGTGTGCTCAGGACAGCAGTCTGAGAAGAAATAGGGGTAATGGCACTCCCAGGACACCTGGTTGCATTTCCAAACATAAGATTTTCAGGTTGAGAGAAAATTTTTTGTCTGGGTTTTCATATTTCATAGAAAAATCAAATGAAGCATGAAAAACAGACCTTGGAAAATTAACCAAAGCCCTAATTTTCTGCAAAGACTGCTTCAGTAGAAATATTTTCATCAAATTCTTAAAAGCATAAACCCCCTGCTGATTCAATATAGTGCTTTGCTCTGAATTGGAGGAACGAGTATAAATTCTTACACATTTGCATATATACTAAAGACACAAGTCAGGTTCCAGCAGAAGTTTCTCCTTATGCAAGATGTCAGTCCCTGGAACTCCACTGAAAGCTCTTACTCCCAGACAATGACTGAGAGATCTGCTTGCAGCTCTTAATTTTCCTTTTGCCTGATCTGTTAATAAGAAGCTATTTGGACTTCATTACCAAGATACTCCTGTCAATATTAAACTACAATTGATCCTCAAATTCACCATTTACACTGGTAACAAAGTAAAGTGTACATTCCCTTTTTGTAACACTTGCTTCAATTGAGCAGTGGTTTGCATCAAACATTTTCTTATGCTAATGGTATTCTTGCAATTCCCTTCATAATATAAAACAGTTAATTATCAATCGTGAAAATCCTGCTATGGGTCTGGATAGAGAATTTCGTCCTCTGTTTATTAACTCTGTTGTCAAACAGCAAACAAACAAAATGACTGGTCTCTCTTAGTTACTGTTGCTTTGGAAGCTAGGTACATGTCTTTATTTGTAAAATACTATTCTTATTTAAAAAAAAAAAAAAAGAAAGTTAAAAGAATCTCGGGGTTTTTTTTCTATCTTTCTTCCTTTATTTCTGTATTATTATTAATATGCTATGTCCAAGAGCTTTATTTCAAATTGGTAGGCTGCAGCTTCTGAAAACTTATTAACTCATAATTCAGTTTAGAGCAGGCATTTATCAGCAGAAACTTATACTCAGAGAGGAAGGATGGTGTAATGAGTAATGAAGTCTTGTTCCAAGTTCTTTACCAGTCTTCCTCAGTGACCTTAACAAATCTCTGTGTAAATACTGTTACTCTCTTTTCCTGTGTCTGGTTTAGAGAAGCATTTTGAGTAAAGACTGTCGCTGTACAGGAGAATGACTTCACAGTGCTGCTGTCCTGACAGTATTCTTCATATGCTTCATGTCACCCTTGAGTCAGTAATGGGTCTCTGGAGTTCTTCACAACATAACCAGTGTAGAAGGGTTTGCTGTTACTTAAGGTCTTGCAAGTAAGAAAGTAGAAAGCCTGGAAAAATCTTTCAGATTCCATGATAATACAGTCTCCAGTATAAAATCTTAATGCAGAATATTTATGATTATTTAATTGTAGATTTTAAATGGCACTTTAATTTGTTTTAAGATATATATGTCTAATTCACAGGTCTGAGAAGGAACTTGCATGGATATCAAGTCCATGTAATTTTTAAAAACAGTTATGTAACAGAAATTTTAGAACAGGTACACATGTGTCCCATGACTTACCCTTTAAATACACTGTTAGAAACATGTCTTTATCTAACATCCAGTAATTGCCTCATTACCTCCAAAAAATTGTTGGGGTGCTTTGTCTTCTGTAGCACACTCAGACGTACTGAGTTATTTTTACATTGGAAGGCAACAGAGTCTGATTTTAGTACTACCTGTTCACCACGGTGCAAGATTTCTGGCATTAATCTGAAAAAGACTGTTTTATTTTTGTCACAGATTGAAATGCTTTTGAAAGTTACCAAGCTGATAACTCTGGAGACTGATAGCCTGTTTTTATCTGTTGGGTCTGTACAACACTGGCAGTGACTGCTCAAGCTGCCCTGCATTGTTCTGTGGCCATCTACTCCAGGCAGATGACAAAGGTCCACCTGTAAAAAGGAGAGAGATAATATTCATGACTTCATATGAAAAAGCAGTAAAAATTCTGCAATGCTTCTAAATAGTAAAATCTGCTACTAGTATGATGTTCAAATCACCACTTTTATTTTCATCTGTCTTGACTGGTACTGGCTGATGATAACTAACTCCACTAAAATAAAATATTTTCTCCTTAATCTTTGTATAGTCAATGCAGAGAGGTAATTTCTGCCAAAGTAAAATTCAGAGCAGGACCCTAACTTTAAGAGTTGCAAATCTCTCCTATCACTCCACACTCCCTATCAAATTGCCAAAAATTGAGTATCCGAACAACAAACTTACAACTCATCCCACCAGTCTCCCAACAAGCCATGGAAGTGATTACTTTTTGGCATTCTCCTAAACTACCTGAAAGGAGACTGCAGTGAGGTGGGAGTCGGTGTATTTTCCCAAGAAGCAGTTGTTGGAACAAGAGGGAATGGCCTCAAATTGGGCCAGGGGAGGTTTAGATTCGATATTAGGAATAAAATCTTCACTGGAAGGGTTGTCAAGCACTGGAACAGGTTGCCCAGGGAAGCAGTTGAGTCACCATCCCTCGAGGTATTTAAAATCATGGAACAGTTTTATATGGAAGGAACCTTTAAAGGTCCAACCCCCCCTGCCATGAGCAGCACATCTTCAACTAGATCAGGTTGCTCACAGCCCTGTCCAACTTGACTTTGAATGTTTCCATGGATGGAGTATCTACAACTCCTCTGGGCAACCTGTGCCAGTGTTTGACCACCCTCGTTGTGAACAATCTTCCTTATATATAATCTAAATCAAGCCTCTCTCAGTTTAAAACCACCAAAGTTTGTTCCCATCTTTGTTCCAGGCCCACTTCAATACTGGCAGGGTACCACAAGATCTCCCCAGGCCTCCTCTTCTCCAGACTGAACAATCCCAAGTCTATCAGCCTCTCCTTATAGGAGAGGTGCTCCATCCCTCTGATCACCTTGGTGGCCCTCCTCAGCACTTACTTCAACAGGTCTATGTCCTTCTTGTGATAGATGTTGTACTTAGGGGCATGGTTTAGTAGGACTTGAAAGTGTTAGGTTAATGGTTGGATTCTCAAAGATCCTAAAGGTCTTTTCCAACTAAGTGATTTTATGAATCTATGATTCTAAACCCACAAGGTTCCAGTTCCCTCCCCAGGAAACATCTGTACAAGAGAAAAGTTGTATGAGTAATGTTGTTCTTGAGAATGCACTTTTGTTATTTCCACCTCGCAAAACACTTAGGAGAGGAATGCCTTGGTACTTTTTTAATATCCTGGAGCAAAGCAGTTGCATTTCTCTGAGTGTTGCCCATAGTAGGATGCTGATACTAGCAAGTCACACATTCTTATATATATTTTAATTTTACCCATATATTCTGAATTTGCAAGGCAAGAGAGATTAAATTCAAAGCAAACAAAAGTACTCATTTAAAAAATGCCTAATAAAAACTATTGTAAATAATAACAACCTAGCAATGAATGTTAAAGAAAACCATGAGTTGATCCTAAGCTTGAATCTGGAAATCATCTATCTCACAAGACACAGACACTAACAGTTGCCTAGTCCATATGATCCACATGATGTAGAATTCACACATAGTATCTGCAAACAGGTTGCATTAATGAGAGATAATATATTAATTATGGAGTGGGGAACAGTGAATGCATTTCTGTTTAATCTTCCTTGATGTTGCTCACAAGGGAGCAGAAAGGGACTAATACTAGGGTTTTTACCAAGATTTCTACCTCCTTTGATTACTGATCCTAAACTTACTCAAGACATGAGGTTGATCCTCATAGACTGCTTTTCCTTGTATGGAAATGTTAATGCCCCTGTTACAGTCATCTCATCTCTCAGTGATAAACAAGTTCGTTCATCATGGCTTGTCTAACCTGATAGTAAATCTTTACTGTAGTGAGAGGTAAATGCTCTTCCTTCCCTGGCATTTTGTAGAATTAATCCTGAAACCATTCTATACAGGGCACCTTATATTTACTGCAAACATGTATGAACACGGGATTAGACCTGCGTCTCATTACTATCGCTCTCGTGATACTAGAGGGTTTGATAATCAGTTTGGGATGGCTAATTTCCAAACCTTGTCCCTAACCAGTACAGTGATACTACTGCATATGCATACACATGCTCATTCCCTGCCCAGCAAACAGCCTGACACACTTCTTTGTTAATTAGCCTCAACTTCCTTAAGAATTCCTTTGAATTTGCTACTGCAAGATACATGGAACCAAGATTATGAAGCTTTCAGAAGTCTGGGTGTTAGATTGAATCACATAACATACAAGCATCAGACGCCTCAAGACAACAGCTTAAAGCTGTAAAGATCATAATTACTGTTCCTTTCTCAAGTAAGAGTTCTTTATTCCTGTTTAGGATCTATGTACTCACATATTTCTCAGAAAATATTTTGTTGGTCTTTGAAAGGCAAACTCCTCATGTCTCCATAGGAACATACATTAAAGGATGAAACTAGATGTTCTTGTGAAAGCTGAAATCTGCAGGATTTGAAAGACTTAGTTCCTAAAAATATGCCTCTTGATCTATTGTGAATCAGCTATCTCAGTTTATCCACTCCCTATTTAATGCACTAATAAAAAAAAATTCCAAATGTACTAGAAACTTCTTCAACAGCACAACAGAGTAGGCAGTATTAAGTTATTCTTTTATAAGCATTAGCTACAGAAACTCTGAAATTCAGAAAAAAGTGACCTTCAGCTTCCTATTCCCAGCAAAGGTAATGAACAGCATCCTGGGTATAAGAATATATTCATCTCATCCATGTTTAAGGCCCCTTTTCACTCAATGAGCTTGGCAGAATAGTCAAGGTTTTTTGTATAAATTATCTCATTTTCTTCGTCTTCCAAGGACTAATACTTAATGTTCTGGGCCTAAATTCTGGCTTCCTCAGAAGAAAGGTAATTATAAAGTGTTTGAAAAGTCTATAGCACATTATGCTTGTTGTTACAAATGAAAAATGTGTCTGGATACATCTAATCAGGTGAAACGTAGTTATACACAAAACAGTTTGTGTGCTAATACAGAGGGACCAATGCAACATGCTGAATGTCAGAAAAAAAGGGGAAAAAAAGTGTCACTCCAGAATAACTTTTGTCAAATGACAGGGAATTAAATATGTATCCCAGATTTTCTCTTTTGGCCTGTGTTTGACCAGAAGTCACTGGGTAGCAAAAGATGCTGAGTGACACAGAATCAAAAGGGAAAATCCCAAATACTGAGGAGAAGAAGAAGAGAAATCTTCCATACTAGCATGTTCTAGAGCTTGTAAAAAAAATGCAATCAGAGCCTTTTTTTCCTGTGGATAAAAAGATCTTTGAGAAGTATGTACTCTGGTTATATTTTGCCTCTTAATGATGCATCAGGACTACTTAATTGCTCCAGCTGCCTAAAAACATTCTGCCTCCCCGGCACATTAAAATCACAGTGCTCTTCCTAAAACAAAAGGCCTAACAGTTTTAGAATGTATTAACTTTTCACATATCTTTTGATTGTTTCTAGTAGATATGAAAAAAACCAAAGCCACATCTGTGGAAAAAGCTGTGATCTCTGTTAAGATCCCTACCCAGAAATTGTGTGCTTATTTAATGCCTGAAGTCGTTAGCTATTTCTCACAACATCATTATCAAAGCCATAGTCAAGACATCATATATCACTTTCTTTGACAGTTTCTGCATCAGCATCATACTTTTCGAATAGTAAATAAAGATCTAAGCAAACAATGTGCAAATAAATTAAAAATACTATTATTTTAGGTATCTGATGGAAGATATTTTTTTTATTTCCAAGTAGTAAGTAGTGAGGTTCAAATCCCAGTAAATGGAGAGCAAGAGAACACACAGGACTGAAACCAGATCCTTAGAAATATTCACTTGCTTATGCTGTTGTTTTTGAATGACAACAATATACTTTCCCGACATTTAATAACTTGCTTTCCTAACTGTAACTCCTACTTCCACCTTTACCTCCTGGAACATATTTTGAGTCTAATAGATTGCAACAATATTGCTTCAAATTAAAAGGTTCTGCTTTTAATCTAAAATCTGTTTTAAGAGTTTTATTTGTGGTGATGTATTTTCCTCAGGCTTAATTGCACCACATTTAGTTTGATGTTCTGAAATATGATTCATATCACCTTTGTACAGTTAATGTAAGACAGTTTTATAGTGCATCAGCAATTAGAAAACAGAAGGCCATAGGCTTATATTAACAAGTAAGTGATGCAAGTATGAAGCAATGTCACCATAGCAACTCGGCTTGCACACAGGATGCTGTATTTAACCTTGTGGAGCTCTTAAAAATTCCTCGTTACTGAAATAGGTAAACATTATGTGGTAATGGGGCTGTGCTTTCAATGCTAGAGCAGTAGATTTGTCCTAGAAATGTGCAATTGCTTTGGCCCAATATAACTTCTGAGAAACCAATAGTGTATGAGCACTCGAAGAGACATGCCTCATGGAAATCATGACTTGCTTTTATAAATGTGTGAGATTGCTTGCTCTTTTTGGAACTGGGAGGGAGTTATCTGTAGAGCTTATTGCAGTAAGACAGAAGCACCTTAGCAGGAAAATATTCCTAGGACTTACTCTTAGATTTTTATTCAATTTTCTTCTTGCTAGTCCACACATACACTTCTATCTGCACAGTTACTGTGAGCTTTGTTAGGAAAAGGAAGAAAAACACATATGCTTTTGTGCTTCTCTTGCAGGTTTGAATTTTCAAGCTTCTGAACTAGCCATGTGGATGGTATTAATGAGAAATGTGAATCTATATGCCCTCAATTCAGGTAAAAGTCACGTGAATTAGCTTCCTTAGAGGGTCATGCTGCTAGTAAAAAAAGCTCCAGGCAGCCAATTTTTGCAAAAAAATTATATTTCAATAACTTTTGGTAAGAAACATAGGAGTTTTAGAGGTATGAGATCATAGGATAAAAATTAATTCCTAGAAGAAACAAACAGTGACAGGTTTGAATGCCATGTGGGTTACAAGTTCCCCTCAGCAGTCAGGCTAGAATTCTTCACCATTTGCCCATCTAGCTCAAGACTGATTAATATACTAAAATACCCAGGACAAGAGGACAGATTTGCTGGAGGACTTCTTACCTAACTACCTTTCAGGGTGCCTAAATCACATATTATTAAGAGTTTCACAAAACCCTCCTGAGCTACTTTATGTGTCTACAACCCTTTGGAACCTCAGTTTCCAGTGGCAAGTTGCCTCAAGTTCTGAAATTTCTGTAGAAACAATGGATACTCAACCACCCAATGCTGACCTCATACCTATGCTCTGGAAAGACTTGCAAATGAGGCCTTTTCTGTCTGTATCTCACCTACAGGATAAAGGTGCTGATGTCTTTATACAAAATTATTCTCTGGGGAGAGTCACCCAGTTGGGACAAGGAAATGTGAAGGTCTGCCAGTGTAAGAGAAATCTTTATGGATATGTAAATTCCAAGGGAAGATTTAACAGAAAAGCCACACTTAGCCTTTTAAGGAAATTATTAGCAGGTTTACCAATAAATGAGAAAACAATGGTGTTCATAACACACAAGAGAAAAAGAAGAGTCACTATTACAGAACTATGTCATACCTGACATAGTGTGGATTTCAACTATATAACTGAAAGAAATGTAGAGAGAGAGATGTATTAAATAGATTTTTTTTCCACACTCTGGTCTTGCACTGCTCTTCAGAAGATGTGCTTGTACTATATTGTATTTTAGTAACCTGTCTGAACAGATAGTTTAAAACTCTCCATTATACTTAAATGTGTTTTACATTCATTCACAACCAGAAACTGTCATGAAAGTAGAAAAGTGCGGAAAAACAATCTGGTAAATAAGGGAGCAAAAATGAATATTTTTAAAATTCCTGCCAAGTATCAAAATCAGGTTATGAGACTAGTTGAAAGTATTTTGGCCAGCCCATCAGTTTCCAAGTCAGTAATCTGTAAAAGCTGTGTGTTCTTTTAAGAGTCAGGTCCTGTGCCTATTGAGTTCAGATGCCAGAAGTTCCCCATTGACTTCAGTGGGAAAGAAAGGGAAACCTCTTTCAGAAGGGATAAATGTTGAAAATTTCCCTCCTCAAGACAAATACATTTTGGACCTGCTATTCAGTAAGGTACAATCCTATTATTTGCCGTGCTGCTCCAGTGACAAATTTCTCAGTGGAAGACTGTGATTAGAGACTCTCTGTCTTGGGGCCAAAGACGCCCATCTGCCAGTCTGACCACCCTGCTGGGACATGGGCTTCCTGACTAATTCAAAAACCTTAGGCAGAGTGGAGAGACTGTTGAGGCATATCCAGTCCCTGACTGTGACTCATGCTATTTGTGTTACTCATCCATGTGGGCACTAATGAAGTGACTGTGAGGTTCTGGGAACACAGGGGTTGGACTCCAGGTCACAAGTGATGCTTGCCAATACTCCCTTTTGACTGCAAAGGGCTACCCTGGGTCATATGAGTCATGACTTTGAATGGAGATCTTTACTAATAGTGTCAGCATCGGGCTTCAGCTTCCTTAAAAATAACATGCTGCTTTCTAAAGGTGGAATGGTGCGAGGAGGGAGACTGTGACAGGGAAACTGTCTGATACCAGTGCTCAAACTCTGGGAGGAAGACTTCGATCTAGGGTTAAAAAGATGTGCACTCAGTCTCCAGAGGAGTCAATTACAGAGTTTTAAATGCTGTTTGAAATGTTATATGTCATTCACAATATTGCAGAGACTAGCAAAATGCCTAATCTAATCCCCAGACTGACCCTTGGGTTTTTTCAATAGAATGACTGCAGCTCAGACCAGGACTTCAGGCTATTTATAATTATTATTACGAAAAGTTAAAGGAGCTTGCAAAACACTCTCTGAATTCAAGCAAGGACATATAAGACAACTAGCACTATCTTCTGAAATTCACAGAAACACAGAATGGTTGAGGCTGGAAGAGACCTCAGGGCATATGCAGTCCATGCTCCCTGCTCAAGCAGGTTGCTTAGGTCCATGTCCATTCAGGTTTTGAGTGTCACCAAGCTGGAGACTCCACAAGATTTCTGTGAAACTTATTAAAGTATTTGGCCATGGTCACAAGGGAAAAAAAATCGATTTCTCTTGTGTTTAAATGTAATTCCCTATATTTCGTCTTGTGATCATTGCCTGAAGTTGCAGTGCCAAACCAGCTACATACATCCAAACAGAAGCAAACCTGCTGCTTTTTGGCAGCCAAAAGGTCTGAAATGAACTTGGCAGCCAGACAATCTGAAATGAACTTTTACCAAAGTGAAAAGACACAGGCAGCCCTGATGTTCCTTAGTTAAAACCTTTCTTTCTTTCCAGTCAGATGGGCTGCACTCAGAGCAGGCAGAACCTTCTCCTTAGTGGAGCTGTAACTGATCTCAGTCACTGTGAACTGGCCACTCATTCCTATGGATACTGTGTGGTTCCCCACTAGAACTAAAATAATCTAGGAATATAATGCTTTATTTTTTTAAAAATAATTCCAAGTGGTCTAATACAGATGCTGTAAAGCATTTTTGTTGCTAAATCTTAAAACAGTGTTGCTCCCTTTTGTTAAAGTCTACAGATTTTGTCCCTAAAAAAAGCCATGCCTAAATGCCTTTCTCCATAGCAAGGTCATTTCAGGGCAATATACAAAAATTTCTTTACCTGTATAGTCTGACTTCGTCAACATCTGTCTAAGTAATTTCACAATAAACTTTGTGGGACAGATTAATTCCTGAGAGAAGCCAGCAAAAGTCAATAAAAACAGACTTATATTGAGTACGTTATCACCCACCTCACAGTTGAAGAGTCTGATCCAATAGTAAGGCATCAGAGAGTGAAAGTAAAAACTTATGAAAAGACAAAAGATACTGTCACTGCCTGATAGGACCTATGTTAAAAATGCTAGTGTTCCTTCAGACCTAATTCATTCCAATAATTACACAGTCATTAAAGCAACAGTCTAAAGGGAAAAATACCTTCATGGAAGAGTTCATGTGAACAATTATTTAATCTACTTTTTAGAATATCTAAATGAATGGCCTTTTTGCTGAATTTAGGACATTCTATTATCAGATCTTTGTAGTCATTCTACTTAATTACTTCTCTGGCAGGATCATTTTTGCTCTAGATCTCTATATAAGGCTAGTTAAGAGTGAGAAATTTTATTCTTGCAACTGTAGGAGAGCCATTTTCATCATTCTGTGAGTGGTTTCACACTGTATTCCTCTCACATTATTCAGCACTAAATAGACAACTACTAATTTTTAGATAGCCTCTTCAGTACTGTGTTCTGAGCGCTGCTGCCTGTCTTATCCCCAGTCTGAGCACCTCAGTCCCAAACACAGATCATCAACACCCTTGCTGTGATGCTGCTTATCCAGGTGTGCTCTCATATTCCAAAAGAATTATGTTCCTCTCTCCAACCTCCCCCACTAAGCACCCTAACAACCCAGTTATAGACACGTTTCTGCACTTTCATTCTCTCAGGAGCCTGATGAATATTCATTCCATGCAAAGTGGAACAGTTTGAACAGAAATAATGGGATGCTTCACCCTTTCTTAAAATAGCCGACCTTTTGTGATCAGCATATTCACCTCCATGTGGGAGATACCAGGTCAGATTCCCTTGCGCAGCAAAAGGAATTTAACCCAAACCTCCCACAGTCTTGCTGGGTCAGGTGTGTTTTATGATACAAGCTTGTTCTTTGCTCTATCTTTCTGGTTAGCTTGGCTTAGTTTGAATCTGCATGTAACTCTTAATCCCTTAAATAATATTGGTCATTTATGAAATAAATATGGCTGCATCTGTGATGCAGCCATACTTATGTATGTGATTTCCTTTTGGTGAAAACCAGGGTGCACAGAGCTGAGCCCCCAGCCTTGCCTGAGTAGGATGGATATGTACCCAGACTAAGAAATATGAAAGTGGTCACTCTTTGCTTGGTCTGGATGCTGACATGAGGTAACCTGACATGCTGGATGCTCTGGAAGATGCCTCTCTTTTCTCACGCTGTATGGAGAAACACCTAACTCCTTGGAAAGAAGTCTTGCACTGTTGCCACAACTGTTTTCATTTATAAATGCCTACAAGTGCTTTAGCCTGGAATGTTTGTTTGTTCCTTTTACTTTCTTCAACTCTCCTTGCTGGTGTGCTTGTGTGTATAACACTATATGTATGGTGGGGGGAGAAGGAGTTCAGTTTTGGCAGTGGTTTTATGCAAAAGCTTTTGATTTCTTTCAGGCTACTGTTACACAACCCGGTCCAGAAGGCCCAACCTTTACTGGGTGTCATGCTTTAATTTCAGGCTTTAAGAGATTTTGCTTACACAAACTCTTGCAAAGCCTTTTGATTTTTTGATACCTTGAATTCAAATCCTGAGAAAAATAACACATTTTTCTCTGAGAGATTTCTTTTAATTTGGTGAGAAAATAGGTGTTTTGGCAAAAACAGTTTTAAGAAATAAATGTGCAACTTCACAAAAGCATTACAACAGATTACCAGGACTAGCAAGTGTTGCTATAGTATGGAACTTTTGTTATACCCAGCAAACACAAACTCCATGCAGCTTAGGTGAAGTACCAGAGATGTCCGCTGCCTTTAGATAGGCACTTTGAGTTTTATATTTCAGAGCACCTTTTTTATGAAAAGACCTTTTTGTGAAGTTTTATGCAGTGGGAACCACCTCCAGCTGGAATTGTCAGTATTCACTACGCCTGCAAATTTATCCACAGCTGTTTCATATTAGATACCCAGAAAATGAGGAAAACATAGCTTGTGGCCACTTTTTGAAAACTGTAGTTTGTGTGACCTTCTCAGCACCATGCCGAACTCGAGGAGAGATGCAGGGACACAATCCCAGCTATGGATGCCGGTACTCAGATTTGGAATGAAAAAGGCAGGCATTGGACAGAGCAATATTTTCCTTTGGTTCACCTCTGTTTCACACCCTTCATTTGACATAGGACAACACTGACTGCATGCACTGAATGTGCCAGAATTCCTGGAGAATAAATAGTATTTGATCATTGAAATAAAGACTCCATTGTAACATTTCTTTTCTATAAAAGCAAAATACTCTTTTAAAGCTGTAGTAGTCCAGGAGCAGCCCATCTTTTTCCTTCTGAGTGCTGGGGTTTCTGGTCAGTATGGGCAAAAGTAGCTGTGGTTACACAACCAAATGTTGGCCTATCAGCTGATCTGGTGATCTAGTTTGGTTTATAACAGTTCAGGGGATCTGAGAGATGAGTCTGGCCAGGGACTAGTTTGTGTAGCCTAAACCTTAGGAAGTGAAGCGATTATATAATGTACTAATTTGAACTTTTTTTTTTTTTCTGGGAGGTGTTACAGTTTAACTTACAGATTTTAATAGAAAAATATTGCCAAGACTCCCGCTAAAGCTTACTCAGGCTCAACAAAAAAAGCAAGTAGATGTTGTTAGACTGTAGGGACAGATAAGAACTGTGACTGCTACCACCTTCAGTAGTGGTCTCATAATAACCTGGGGCTAAACTTCATGGTACCAGGGCAGAAGTGGTGATCACGGGCATTGCCTTGTTTTGCCATACAAACTAAAAAGAGTTGGGGCAGAACTTTCAATAGCAAAATGTATCCTTTGGATCCTGTACACAGCACAGAAAGCATGAACCGAGGTTCATAAGATGATTTGTGATCCTTCTTGAAGAGTAGTTTTTATTTACCCACACAGAAGAGATGACTTACTTCTATGTTTTTTCAGTGTCATTTTCTATTGGTGAAGAAGCAGCAGAGAATGACTCCACTACAAAACCTAAAATGTGCAGGAGAAGGTCTAGGTGATGCCTAAAATTGGCCCTTAAAAGAAAACGCCTAAGACTCAATTTGTGAGTTGTAGTGGGCAGCATTCCTTTATTAGGAAGTTGGATGCATGAAAAGTTAGATTCTTCAAAAGCATGCGTGCAGAGTTACAAAAGCCTCTTGTTTTCATTTAGTTACCTAAGTAGCAATTCAAAATATTACCTAATACTGTTACACCTACTTTCAAAACCATCCCTCCCCCAGTACTACCTTTGCCCCACCCCTGATGCGCCTCCCAAATTTGAATCAGAAGTCTTGAAGACCCTGTATCTTTGCCTTGTCTTTGTCTTCCTCATCTCCTTTGGCCCAGTAGCATGCCTTCTGGAATGGTTTCAAGGCTTCTGAGTAGTTTTGAGTGGTTATATCAGGTGTTATGTCAGTTTCTCAGTACGATTTTACAGATAGAGAGCTCTTCAGCTCATTGAAATCCCTTGTCTGTTGAAATTCTTAACAAAGAATTATAAACAGTATTTTTAAGAATTTTGTACAAAGGTCCCAGCAAGCTAAGGGTACTAGCAAGCTATACTAAAATTTATTTAATATAGATTTTAAGGTATCATATGCCACCTTTTTTTTCGCATGAGCCATGTAGAAACAGATTTACATGGTGCTCCATAGAAGATGGGGAATGAGCATTTTTTTAAAAGAAAGGTGTCTAAATGCTGAGTTAGCACAAACTTTAATTAGGTAGAAGACAAACTCTATTTTTACCTTGCTTTTTATGTAGCAAATAAATTCTTTTCTTAAATTATTTTCAAGGATAATCCCCAGTAGACACTGGGGAAGTGATTTGAAGAAAAAAACAGAGCAGGACTAAGCTTTCATCTTCTTTCTGGGAATACCTGAGCAGTACTCATGAGAAATATGGACAAACTGGCAGGGCAAGGTATAGTGGGAAACCTAAGTATAAAAGGATATGAAAGGTATAGCAGGAGAGAGAGAATTTTTAGGTGGAATACAAAATTATGCAGAAATCATGTGGGTTATGTTCTCTCAAAGCTGAAAATTAATCATCCCTTTCAAATGCAAATTATGTAAAAATGTCTTCTATCTGAAAAGGTAAGACTGCTCACTTACTAATGACACATAATATCAAGCATGTTTTAATTCAGGCAATCTCAAGTCTGCTAGTCAGGAAATTGATCTAGGCAGCAACAAAAGTCATCAGAGATATTTACAGTGGTTTCAAAAATAGGCTATACATTTTTACCAGAAGTCTGTATCTGAGAAGGTGGTAGCTAGAATTAACTTCAATTTCCTTGGTGACAATAATGGCTGAATGAAAGTTTTCCTGTAGTGTGGTAAAGCTGGTGCAATGGAGCATCCTTGGAAAAAAGTTATCCCTTTTAACCCAGTGCACAAGAGACCTTAAATTTTAAATGAAGTTCCAGTGCAATTTCTTATGTTGAAATATTAAGTGAGGTGTTTGGGGGTTTATTTGCATGTAAAAGAATTAACTTGCACTTGAGGAGGAGGGGGTAGATTGGGGTAACAATCTAATTAAAAGATAATTTTCAAAAAGTGAAAGTTTAAAAATTCAGTGTCTGACTTTATTTGGCTCATTCTCCAGTGAATCCCAAGTTTCATTCTCTCTGACTAGAAAATTACTAAATTCCTCAAGTTCCTGTTGGGCTACATTCAGCAGGATGTCTAAGTAGCTAGTCTGCAGAATTGTTTGCAATTGTCAAAAATTTCAAATGAGTTATAAATAGCCAGAAATAAAATAAAACAGCTTGCTTCCTCCACAGAGTTGTATTATTGTTCCCTACAGTCCTTTGTTCATATCAGGAGATTCTTTTGCTATAATAAGGTCTCTGCTCCTCAGCAGTCAAATATAACTGTGAAGAATTGAGTTTGAAGGCTCCCCTGTGCAAACGTGTCCCTGCTGTGTCATGGCTGTGCTGCTCCCTCCCAGCCAGACCCCACCTCCACCGTCCTCTGCCACCTGCAGCACCAATGTCCTCAGCTTTGGCAGAACTCATGCTGGTAGCAGATACATGCATGTCAGGTTTTTCTGTGACCTTTCTTCTCAAAGATTTCATCAAACATGGCAAAATTGCTCTAAGTTGACAAAATTTCAAAGACTTAAAAAAAACCTGTCAACAGCTGTAAGAGATCAGTGTAAGACCGTGCCTGTATGGATCTTGTCCTCTATAATGGATCTTGTGAGGGTAAGAACATTCAAAACAGATTTTGGTAATAACACATAGGTACCTGCCTCTGCATCCATTTTCCAAGGGACCACAAGCCAGAGGGAGGGACTGGGGAACCAATCACTTTCTCAAGAGCAGCGATATGGTGCCCAGCATTTTTCCTCTCAGTCTTCCTGGCTCTTGTTGGCCACAAATCCTCCAGCTCAGAAATGTTATAGTCTGATCAAAAGCCTGCTGAAGTCAGAGGCAGTCTTCTTTTGAGCTGAATGATACCTTTTAGTACATTAGTGATATTTTTGTGCACTTAAAATTATCACATATTTTACTAAGTACATTTCAGCAGCAGATCATCAACTTTTCAATCTATAACCAAAACAAGTTCGTTGCTAATAACACTATGATAAATTTATTTCCTTTTATGCTTTTGGGGAGGCTCCTAATATTTTTCTACTGTGCAGCAAGTCAATGTCACTCAGTGTCAAATGTGTAGGATACAGAGAGAATTCAGACTGTTTGCCTCCCTCAGCGAGACTTAGTCACAGAAGGAAAGGTTTCCTTCAGATCTTGCAATATCATTCATTATTAAACACAATCCCATATTTTGTTTTGTAACAAAAAAGGTCTTTAAAAGCTTTAAGTAAAGGTGATCTCCATTTGTGTATGGAAAGGTATGGAAAACTGTTTGGCAGACTGTGACTAATGCTGAGGGAAGCTGTTTTTGTTATTGTGTTTAAAGAGGATTATGCAGGGGAACTCTTTGATTTTAGCAATCAGGAACTTTTAAAAGAAGCAGTCTGATCATGGCAGCTCTGTGTCCCTCTGGAGTTATGATACTCGATAGTAAGACAGGCGTTGCTATGGTAATTAAGCATTTTTCAAGGTTTTGGGTTTTTTCAGATTTTTTCAGTTATTAATAATTTTCCTAAAACAGTTTGGAAAAATACTGGTAAGTTAAAATATCACTTGTTCCTAATAAATGGACTATTTAGAGTCTAATCCTAGTCTTTTAAAAGTCTGTGGCAAATCTCCCACTGAAACTTATGGAAACATGACTGGGACTTAATAAGTATTTGGCAATTTCGGTATTATTTCCTCCAAGTATATATTTTTTTAATCGGATATATTGGAAATGCCATGGTTTCTGACATATTAATTCCATCAGGGCTTTCACAGACGGGTGTTTCTGGCAGCACAGTTCAGCTAACTTGCGAATCCCCAAGGCCCATTTCACACCTCCTGGTGATGCAGAGTTGTCGTTTGAGGCACCACAGCACCCAGCCGTGGCCCTTCTCAGCACACTGTGTCTGGGAGGCTGTGAAACCATGTCTTCTTGGAGGAACAAGACAACAACTTCGTAAGAAGGAAAAAATAAGAGATTACCATAGAATCACAGAATCATAGAACAGCAGGTTGGAAGGGACCTCAAGGATCACCTGCTCGCTCCAACCTTTCTTGTCAAAGGTGCAGTCTAAAGAAGAAAGCCCAGAACCCTGTCAGCTGAATCTCAAAGGTGTCTGGTTTTGGGGTATCCACCATTACAATAACTCCAATGGCTGATTTTTCTCATTTTAATAGGCAAAATGATGCCATAGTCTGGCAGCTTTTACCAGTGACATTTGACCCTGTGCCACCTCTGCCTTAGGGTGTCTTTCCCCATAACTCACCAGCAGGATGCAATGGAGAAATCCCTCTACAAGGAGATACTTGAGGCAACTCTCAGACTGGAGCTGCAGGCTATGTCATCCCTCACTGCAGCACCCAAAGCAACAGTGTCTGCTCCTGGGGCAATCAAGAGGCCTCAGAGTCTGCCCAGGCACCACCAGGCACCTCAAAACAAGTCACAGTAGCCAGGCATTGGGTGAGGAGATTCCAGCCTGTGCTTAGCTCAGACTGTCCTTTTCAGATACACCAAATGGCTCAATCCTTTGAAAAGACAAACAGGGCTGTCTTCCATTTCTTTGAGAATAGCTGAGTTGTTAAAAGCAGGCTGGGAGCTGTGCCTTCAGTCTCCTCTTTACTTGGCAACTGCCCTGATAGTTAAGGTATTGTATAAACAGTGATCTGTCACTGCTGCCACTGCCATTAACAGCAGTTGCTGTTGCCATTTCATGAAATTCAGTGTGTGTGCAGTATGTGCAGATCAGGCCTCCAGATGGGTCTCCGAAGAGGCATGCCTGTTTTGTAAATCTTAGGATGGAGATGGAATCTTAGGGTGGAGATAGTGTTGTATCAAATGTTCAGGTCAAGCAAGAAAGTAGTATCTCTGGCAGCTTGTGATAGCACCACTTCTCAGTTTGTAACAAGGTGATTTTGACAGTATTCCTGAAAACAGAGCTCCGTGAGCAGAAGGAAGCCACCGACCCTTGAACATGTGTGCCAAATTTCCCCAGCCCAATAAACACCTTGGGAATTCTTGGACTTTTTTGAATGCTGTAGCTTAAGATTTGACCTTGATCAGCTTCTGATCAAGGACTAATTTTTCATTTACACAATAGTTCAGCAACTTTCACTCAAGGTCCTTTTATGGGCCCATTTTTGTACCACAGCTGTACACTCACCATTCTTGTGGTGTTTAGGGACCCCTTCTTAGATCAATGTTTTCTGATCAATTAGCAAAGCTTGAGAGGAGCCAAAACAGGCTTGCATTAATTTCCTAAGGATGGATGACAACAGCCCTAATGTGACTGTTAAACAGAACTAAGTGCCCAATGACTCCTGGAGCATCAGTTGCGAGTACATGTACTGGAAGAGGTGTGTCATCAGGGTCAGACTAAACCCCTTGCAACACAGGTGTTCAGAGGAATGTATCTTTTTTTATGAAAACTGCTACATGTGAGATTCCTCACATGGATAGCTGTAGATTTCTCCACATTAGACATATGGAGCAGATTGTTGAGGACAAATTGGTCATTTTTAGGACCTTCAGTGTGGCCTGATGACAATGTCTATTATTTAATGATGGTATCAAATAACCTTATCATTAACAATTAGCATAATCATTGTCACTTGGTTTAGCAGGACTCTGCCAAATCTCTTGCTGCTCTGGATGCTGCTATCTTTCAAACCTGCTTTAACTGTGTTCATGGGTGTAAGACTAACAATTTAGGAGTATTTAAGAAGGAGATGATAAAATATTTATCAAACTTCCTAGAAAAGTATTAGGTGTTTTCTTTGCTTCTTTAGATATTTTCTTAAGGACTTTATAATATGGCTTCGGGAATGATGACAGAGTGCTAGTCAGATCCTTCCCTGGCTTATTTTTTCAATTCTGAGCCTACCCAAACCCCTCAAATTCAGTTGCCCACTTGTTTCAGCATTAAAAATAAATGATATTGGGGTTGTTACCCTACAAGCAGAAACAACGGATCCTAAGGCCCTGCTTTTTACTCAACTCTCTCATTTATAATTTAAGACTTACTGTTACCAGAGCTTTCACTATTGCACCATGCTAATGCTAAACCATATAGCAGATTTGTTGTGTTAAAGACACCTTACTTAGAGCTGCTCAACATACTGTGTCTATATTCAGGGCTGCTTCTTGCAAGAGGAAAGGATGGTTGCAAACAGGGGATGGTCTGGTCTGTAATTTATTTATCTATTTAAAAAGAAAACAAGATGTTTCCATATAACCATAACAGAGAAGGAAGACTCCACTTAATAAATTAACTAACTCTATTTATACTTAATTCAAAAAAGATATACTGAATATGCTGATGGTGTTGCACAATGTTTAGCTTGTACAGTCTGAACTTTGGGTAGACCTTGTGCAGGGCTCTGGCATTCCCTTTCTTGATTTTTAATAGCTTCCAGTTCATGCATGCTGGAGCATTTAAAAACTCCTGCACCTCATATTTATTATTCTTTATTTCACTCCAGTGTCAATCATTCTCTACAGGGGGCTTCAACATCACCCAAAAGACAAGTCATTTTATGCCTCTCTTCAGTACATGGGTGTACCTTTACTACTGAAATGTGGCAGATGCTCAGGGATGCTCAGGGATTACCCTTCCTGGGAAGTAGGAGTGCCAGGATGCAGCTGGGTGTTACTCAGGATGAGAACTAGGAAAGGCTCTTGGGACAACTGCTCACTGCCGTAGGACTATCAAGAGGGAGCAACCAGAATCACAGAATGGTTGAGGTGGGAAGGGATTCCTGGCGATCAGGGCCACCTAGAGCAGGTAAGTTGATGTTTGTGGAAGCTCAGGCCTTGAACCCTGTGGAAATGCAACAAAACAAGGCAAACTCTGGGCTGCCAAATCTCCCCGATACTTTCCTGACTATAAATACTCAAACAAAGATTATTAATAATATAAATAATAATATGTCAGTTATAGAATATTATCTTTTCTCAGTTGAAAGCCTGACATGGTGGAGCAACAGTCCCTCAGCACTCACCAATTTAGGCTGTTTAAAGCTCAGTCTTTCAGAGTAATTCTTACAATCATTGCATCAGACACCTTTTTTGCTGCTGCTAGCTTACCTTGCCAGTGCATTAGTTTGGATAAAGTCCACTGCGTAATGCATTGCCTCTGAAGCATAGGAACATCAGACTGTGGGACAAAATGAGGAGAATAGTTTCTGGTTCGCTAATAATTGAGATTTAAATCATGTCACACCATATAATGACAGGTTAAAAAGTTGCTGTGCCAGAATTATTGATTTCCATTGCTGATGGTATTTTATATCCACTACTTGATTTCTGGAAGGCATGATTGCAAGAAAAGGTAGATAGACTCACACTTAGTCTTATTCCCAACCCAGGTTTGAGATCTGAACTGAAAATAATAGACAGGCATAAGTGTTTTTCTGTTTAAAAATCTCTAAATATTCTTATTTAGATATACACTCTGTGTCTCTAAATCAGTCTCACAGAAACACTCTGAATTTCATGTCAAAAATTGGTAACAGTGATCTTGAGTTGTGTTTGTATCTGTATCTTGAGCTGATTATGACTTATGGTATTTCCTGAAAGGCTATGGCCTGGAGCCATGATTTATTTCTAATGGTGACACTATGACCATATGTCACATCAATACTCATACACAGACATGAAGAAGTACTAAGTGGTGGACCAAAATAAATATTTAACAATTCTTTATTATAAGAGAGAGCTCTCTGTGTTGCCACAGACAAGGAAGAGTCAGAAAACCCCATCTGTGTTTTAGGCAACAGGACTGCTTGAGTAGGTCTAAGAAGTAAAAATACATTGCACTGGTGATGTTGGCTCAGATGTCAGCTAAACTAGAGAAACAGAGATAGACAGGAAATGGCCAAAATAAAACACATCAAGTGAAATTCATGTGAAGAAAGATAGTCCAGTCTGCAGGATGGGAGCAGAAGTAGGAGAAACAGGTATCAGAGTTAAAAGGGAAGGTCTTATGATGGGAGAGAAGGACAAATGAACCAAGACTGAAGACTGAAGCTTAATTAATCACTGATGTATCGCACATTAGTAGGAGAGAGGATCAGAAGGTGAGAGAGGAGAACAGGTGAGAAACCATTAAAAATAATGTCTGGGAGATTACAGAGAGATGAAGTGATGAAGCACAGTGGGAGGAAATGGAAATATGAAGCTGAATTAGAGAAAGGAAGAAGTGAACAATGTCCAGTGCAGGCCAAGTATGTGAACAAGAGTGTTGAACTGGGGCTACCTTTCCAGGGTAGTTTCTCTTAGCTATATAGAGTTGCAACATGAAAATTTTCCTCTTTTATGGAAAGGAACATCCAGTGTTTAACTTGTCACACTGTTTTTTCTCCTTATATCACTTCCAAAGGTATTGTGTTTATCCTCTGGAAACCATCCTTCTCCTGTAAGATATTATGCAGCACAATTTTCTTAGTGCCTGATATAGAGTTGAAATAAGCTATTTCAGACTAAAGTATTTTTAGTGTCTCACCAGTCACTGCTGTAACAGGCTTTTATGGCTCAGCATGAATTCCATGCAGGTAGATACTGAAAGCCTAATCCAAAATTGCTTAAAGACAACTAAAAGACATAACATAATATTTGCAAGCAGATCAACAATTCCTTTGTCCTGCTAGAATGTGATCAGAGGCCTACGCTAAAAATGCATTTGTTGAATATGCTTATCTTAGCCCTTTGAGTTAAAGAGTTAAAACAAGAAACGTGGGATTAGAGCTCTTGTTGCCTAGTATATGATATAGCAGAAGGATGTCAGGTGCTGCTAAATGTATCTCCATTGCTTGCTGGTTTATAAATGACCATTTCTTTTCAGGCAGCAAATCTAATGATTCTAAAGTTTGAGACTTAATTTTTATCTTGGGCCACATTTGGGCAGTTAATAGCATCAGGAAAAAATTCACCTTAAATCTTGAAATGTCCGGGTGCAGCTTACCTAATTTAAACAGGAACTACATGACTAGACACACAGTCATCTCCTTTTTATTCAGCAAACAACTGTTTTATTGAAACTTTTCTGCTACCAGCTGTGTGATAACTCTTCCAGAACATATCAGGTTCCTAATGAACAAAACTGTTCACCCCAGCTTTTTAACTCATGAAACCATGTCACCTCCACTAGCAAGAGAGCACAGGCAGTTGCAGATCCTTGCTTCGGACTCCTTTCACACCCCACCACCCATGTCTGCTTTCAGTGGTAGGTTCTTGGCCACAGAACAGCTGGTGGGGTCTGGCAGAGTGATGCTCCCTGAAACTAATCAAAGCTCATTTTTGCCTTGAAAATGCACATGTTAAGTCTATCACTCAGTCTTAGTGTATATGTTAGAGGGGTGATCAAGAGTGTCCTATTCAAATTAATTTCCAATGAGAAATGACAGTTTTTTGGAAAAGAGTCCCTAAAGCCAACTCTTTTGCCAGTTCAACCTTCTCTTTGCTTATCTTCAAAGCTTCTCCTTGTTTCTGGTGAGCTGAAGGTGGGCTGGGGTTTCCAAGTCCCCCAGCTGGTGGTCACAGGTAGGCAGTATCTGAGCAGTACATAACTCAGGTTGCCACCAGAGTCAGGGTTCCTGGCCTCTCTCAGCTGGCTGTCTCTGCAGATCTCATCCCAAATACTGGCTCTCCTGTTAGCAGTACCCTCTTGGTCCCCAGGAGAGTAGATTCCTGAGTATCTGCTGCTGAGGTTCTCCATATCACCCCAGTGAAGGGGAGAGCAGCAGTCCCTCAGTTGGTCTCTCTTCTTGGCAGTCAGCAGGTTTCAGGGTTTCTCCTTCATGGTCTCTAGACAACTCTTTCTGCAGAGCAGGCTTTCAGCTCTGCATGAGCCCGCCTGTGTAGCAGGCAGCCAGAGGAGCTGGGCAGCCCAGAAAACAAGCTGAAAAAACGTCCACATCCTTCCAAAGTGGGATTTTTTTCAGGCTTTTCCCTACCACAAAAATGTTCTGATTGTTAGCTTTTGTGTCCCAGCTTAGCACAGCTTTGCTTTTCTTTCAAAAATAAATCAAGTTGGAACAAAAGACGGTCTTCTGATCAGCTCTGGTTATTTTATTTCCCTTTTTGGTCCATACCTGGATACTTGCCAGGATACCCTGCCTGAGGAGCCAGAAGCATTAGGCTCTCTTGGAAACTAAGGCTGAGATATCCATCTCTGGATGGGAAACGAACCCATGGAAAATTAAAATGACCTCTCTGGATCACAGTGAAAACTTGGACTAGTGGGTATACAGCTCTACAAGAAAGGAGAAGGCTAAGCCAGAGAGGATTTGATGGGTGGCATAAAGCTGTTTTGGCCACACTTTTCTTTAGCTAATCTAATGATGTTTGGAACAGATAATTACTTCAGCTATTGTCATGAGTATAGGTACTGCAATCCATGCTCATAACCTCACAGAGGGAGGGAGGGAATGAGGAACAGTGAGGTGATTGAAATAGCAGAGCTGTAATTGATTATTGTCAATATGCAGGCAGAACCTGTGTTAGTGAAGCTTGCTGAGAATATTGAGCAACAGTAGCAATTCAGGAGGCATCTAACAAGCTTTACACCCTTATAAAACTCATGCTGATGTTGTAGAGCTTTGAGATTTGGTTTCTTTTGTTTCCCTTTCTTTCTCCTTTCTTTTTTCTTTTTCTTTTTTTTTTTTTAAATTGTTTTTATGTTTGGTTGGGTTTGCTTTAGGCGTTGCATTTTGGTGTGGGATTTTTGTTGTTGGTTTTGGTTTTGGATATATTATTTAACTTTAATTATTACATGTTGTGTATCATGAGATGCTTAGGTGTTAAATATTTAATATTGCTCTTAGATTTTTCATGGCAGGAAAAACTACATACAGGTATCTGCATATTTACAAGATTAACTAGAAAATATTACATGTCATACATTTATTGCTTTTTTTTCCCTGATGTTTGCACTTCTTATCATTTTGGTTCTCTAAAACTTGATGACCTTAAAATTGTGATGAACACATTCCTTATGTTTTATTTTTAATAGTAAGTGTTTTTCATGAAATGTTTGTAGTAGCTCTTCAAAGATCAGACCTCAGAAATGGAAAGAAAGTTTGGGGAAGTGTTTTGATGAGCCTATTGGCTCTAAAATACTTTATTTGACCAAGTAGAGAGGAAATTTAATATTGTAAAAAAATTGCAAAGAACAATGTATTTAAATACTTGATATGGAAATTTAATAAATATACCTAGTAAACAATCTTCACTAAGCTTTGTCAAATATTTAACATTTTGCCACACCAAATACAGAAGAAACAGTAGGTCAATTGATAAAAAAAATAGTTGTCAAGCACCTTCCACCCACTTTCTAGATGGTTCATAGAATCAGCAAACTCTCCTTCATTTCAGTAGAAGATCACACTGGACATCTTTCAAGGGCATCTATTGAGATGTCATTGCTTATAAAATATACTCTAATTGGATTTTAGTGACTGACTAGCAACTCCAAAGGATTTGAAATTACATTAAACAAAAATTATCAGATGAAAATAAGTATGTTTTGTGAGGCATTAATTTCTGCTATTCGTTGCTTTCATGATTATGAATTTGAAAAACTTAGCAACTTCCAGTGAGTCACCCAGTTTTAGTGTAAAACAGGCAAGGTTCAACTGTGCTTGAAAAATTAATTATGTTTGTACTTGAATAAACTTGAAAGAAGAGAACAAAATACCAGTCTGAATGTAATTCTTCTAGTATTACTTCAGACTTTGCAGTTGCCTAAAAAACTTTGATTTTTTGCAATCAAGTCTTTCCACTCAACCCCAAAATGAAAAGTGCAATCTTGTGTTTCTCATAGAACATAGCAGTGGAGCAATGAATGACACTAATTCATGTCAAGACTGGGTAGGAGGAGAAGTGGGCTTACTCCTCAGCCATCTTATTCGTATAAATAATAATGCTGGCTCCCATTTTCATGGTGTTTTGGTTTTTTTTTCTTAATCTGAAATATTTGGCAAGCTGAACAATCTACAACTTGCAGTCAAGAAGAGTTACAAAGAGAAAAATTGGTGTCCTGTGCCTCCCCTTGCCCTGCTGTGAAGCAGCCCTGTCCACATGCTGAGCATTTCCTTGTTGTCCCTCGGGGGGCACCCACCACCCTCCTGTGGGCTCCTGGCAGCAGTGCATTGCCTTCTCCCCTGCAGCTCACACCACCTCCTTAGCCCCTGCTTATACTCATGACATGAATGGCTTGTGAAGTGTCTATGCTAAAGAACTACATGTGCAGATAAGAGACAAAACAGCTGCCCTCCCCAAGACCATAAATCCACAAGTGTGATAGAATCAGACCTCTTTTTCTCATCTTAGAAACTTGCTCTCATCTCTAATTATACATAATAATTCAGTGCAGTCACTGGCATAATTGGCCATCTGTGTACTTTCATACGTGTGAAATGAACAGTGGGAAAGGTTACACAGGCTGGTGTTTCTAATGCTCATGAAGGAGTGATGGAGACTAATCTTAAGAGCTGGATTTGAGCGGAAATTCATTTTGGAAATGAAATGTGATTTTTCTTTTTGGCTTTGAGAGTTATGAAAGGACCAGGCAGTATGACAGCAGAGTCTGATGGCTGGTGGAAAAGCAAGGGTAGGACCAGAAGGCTTGCAATTTGTTTCTGGGGAAAAGACAATTGTGTTTTTCATACTTGCTGCTCAAGTTTTTATTTACTCCTTGACAACTTCCATGTTTAATGAAATAAAGGACAGTATTTCAAAAACACATCTTTAAAGCTGCCTCTCTGAGAAACTCCAATAACAGGCCTTACTACCTATTATATCTTTTTTCAAGCTTTTCTAAAAATGAAAAAATAACATGGAGAGAGTGAACAGGGAAGGAAGATTTCTCATCCTTATTTCAGAAGGCTTCATTGTAATAAGGAATCACTGCACAAAGCTGCCAGGCTTAGAAAGGTTATAATGAAATAGTGATACTTTTCTTGTGAGATAATACTTGATGAATACAAATGGTGGACAATTACATCCTTCATAAAACTAGGCATAAGCTCCCTGTTAAAAAAACAAGCCTTCCCTTCCAAAAAAAAAATCTTGCAAAAAAGACCACTTTCTCTTTTAACATATAGTACAATATTGCTCAGGTATAGGGACATGAGAAGTCAAGGTGGCTGTCATAGTTCTGCAGCAGGATGAAGTTAAATTTTTGAAGAGCTGCTTCTTGGCATCCTCTGCTTGCAGTTTGCTTGTCTGTACTTCCAGGACCCCAGCTCAACTCTGCCAAAGGTTCAGAAGGTTTTGTTTCCAGCAGGGAAGCTTTTCAAAATGTTTTTAAATGGCACAGATAACAGTGGCCAGGAAAATAATTCTGCTATAAAGCAGGATGCACACTGGTGTAATGCACTAACCAGGGGTGTCTGCTTTTTGGTCCTACATTTATCATGATCTCTCAAAGTTTATGTATGCATTACATATATTCATATTTCTGTATACATTTACTAAATCACACTCTTCTTTGAACTTCGAAGTCAGAAAGGCATTTTGATGTTGAAGTCCACCCAGTGGAGAGGCTGAACTCATGCTCGCACACGCACATACAAACCAGCTTCACACACAGAAACAGTGCCTTACCAGCATCCACATAAACACACTGCACTCACAAAGAGCACAGGCTGCCCAGTACTGTTCCTTTTCTCTGACTGATTGGGATTTAAGTCCACTAGTGGAAAATATGTTTGTGTTTGTATACATTTTTTTTTTTTAATATGTATATATATAAAAAAACACATTCTGGATCATTCCAGTAGCAGGTCACAGATTTCCTGGTCTCCCCAGGTGCTGGTACCCAGATGAACTACGTATGCTGTTTCACGTTCCTGCTCTTGTTGCTGATACACCCATCTCTTATGCTGCTTGCCTGCAAATCCATCTTGAAGCTCACTAGCATTCACACATTTCTACTAAGAACAGATGACCATTATAAATAGGATTTAACCAGAGTATTGATTAGACTGTAGTGAGGAAGCACAGGGCTCAGCTGGGAAGTGCACTAACAACATGTTTACACATAACCAGCTCCTTTTGTCTCCATTTCTCTCTATTTTCACTTGCTTGTTCTTCCCCAATCTACCTTGAAGCCTTCCTTTTTTTGCCTTTCTTTCAGGCCCTAAATATCCCATGTCTCATACATTCCCACAGTCTCCTTAAAATCTGACACAGTAAGTTGCATACAACCCCCAAATACTCTTCCCAGTGTCCCATAGTGAGTCCTGTACCCTTGTAGGCAGTAGCCACTGACAGTTTGCAAGGTCTTCTGGGGAGACAGCTTCCTTGGTTAACTCATCTTGGAGGGTTTCACACCAGACATGATGGGTGAATGCTTCTCCCCGGATAGCTTTCAGAACAACCAATACAGTGTTCTCCATTTTCCTGGTTATTGTGTTTCTAGGGTGTCTCTGCTCCATTGTTCATCTGCTCTTTGCCACGCCTTTGTGATTCTGGTGATTACCCTTTAATCACACAAGTAACAACCATCTCATCTCTATGCCAGAAAAGCCTGGAGCATCTGATTATGAACTGGATATGAAGATGATAGCAATCCCACAGTGCTGCAGGAAGATGTGCAGAACCTGAGAGTCCTGGTCTTCTTTTTAAATTTGTTTTGATATTATGCCCAAACACAGTGCTTGAGAATGTTATCCTCCCGTTTATTCCCTGGAACTGCAGTATGGGGTGAAAACGACTGAGCGCATCCAGTGTTACCACAGTGCCATATTCCTAGCAGGTCCTGGGACAAACTTGGGTTAGAGGAGATGCCCTCCGCAAATTCCAAATTGGATTAATATATTGTGCCAATGAAATACCCTCTGTTGTCTTACCGATAAAAACAATTAGCTCCCCTTTTCTAAATGCTAGCTCAGGAATTTATTAACCCCCTCTCACACTTTACACATGCTAGTGGAAGACCCTGGAGGTGGGGCCAGGGTCTCTGTCACCTTCCTGAGAGGTAGGCCAGGAGCCCAAGCAGACAAGGTGGGCAGACAGGACTGTGCTGCTAGAGTCCACCTCCTGTACTTAAAGCTATCCCACAGCAGGTAACGCCACTGTGATGTGCTTGGTAGGTAAGATGTCAAGTCCCAAGCTCTCCTCAGAATACAGCAGATGGTGAAAGAAAGCACAGTGACGGTGAAAGGAAAACACTGCTATCTTTCCTGAGGCAGAAGCAGTTGCATGTATTCTTGAATAAATCCTTTCTATTTGGGTACCACCATTACATTTATCTCTGTAAAAACCTGCAATAAAAACTTTTGCTAAAGGAGAAATACCACACTGGCAGAATGTTGTTTTTTCCTGCTAATGTGGAATACTGGAATATGAAAGCAAATTATTAGTTAGAAACTTGTGAGACAGAAGTGTCAGTGCTCTTCTCAGGTAATAAGCCAGAAATGGAGCTTGTAAATCAGAATGGATTTTCAAAAGATATTTTGGCAATAATTTCAAAACTGAGTCCTTTTATTGACTCACTAGAAGTCAGATTAGACACTGAGAAAAATGGTTCTTAAAACACCAAACAACTTGGCTGAGAGAGAGCTTTCTTCTTAAGAGGCACTACAGAATTTAATATTTTGAGATTATTGGTTTACTATAAAGTTCTTTTTACTTTGGACAGGTGTCCCTGCCCACAGAAGGGGAGTTTGAACTTGATGACCTTTAATGTCCCTTCCAACTCAAACCATGCTCAGATTCTATTATTTATATTGACATTTTTATATACTTATTAATGTATTTATTTCATCTATTTTAACATAGTTTTAAACAATGTAGGCTTTACTTCTTCAGTATAAGTGTAAGCCATTTCAAGTATTTTTTTCATAAAATACCCCACATCTTGACCAAGGGACATTATAAAAGTGTATGGCCAGTGTTTGTGGATCTCTGAGTGTCCTTTGGCTATGGAAGAATTGCTTTTCACTACCTGCACAACAGTTTTTGCTCAGGCTGTGCTAGGCCTAGGGTCTTGACAATCCTGGGACACTGTAGGTACATCAGAATCACCATGCTGGACTGCAGGCACATGCTCGCACACACTAAAGTAGGAAATGGCAATTCAGGGCTGTCACCAGAGAGGTAAATTGAGGTCTGACCTACTCTTCTGCCAGTACTTGGAATAGATCACTCTGTGAGAGGGATTCAGCAGCTTGCACTGAAACATCACATCATGGCAATCACTCCTGTTCTCTTGCATGTGTCTTGCCCAGATTCAGGAACACAGTGTCTGAGAGATTTTTTATTCTGCATTATGCCAAGGTTTTCTGTGCAGTCAGCTCCACTCCAAATCACTCACTCGTTTTTCCTTTAGAATCATACAATAGGTTTCTTTGGAAGGGACCTTTAGAGGTCATCCAATCCAACTCTCTTGCAATGAGCAGGACATCTTCAACTAGACCAGTTGCTCAGAGCCCCATCCAGCCCAATTTTGAAAGTTTCCAGGGATGGGGCGTCTGCCACCTCTCTGAGCAACCTGTTCTACTGTTTTACCACCCTAATTGTAAAAAACTTCATCTTTACATCTGGTCTAGATCAATCCTCTTTTAGTTTAAAATCATTACTTCTTGTTGTATCACAACAGGCTCAGGTAAAAAGTTTGTCCCCATCTTCCTTATAGGTTCCCTTTAAGTACTGAAAGGTCACAAATGTCACCCTCTTATTTTAGAATGTTACTTAACATTGTGCCAGCTGGAGTTTTAAATATTTCTCTAGAAACTAAATCAAGAAACCAATGCACCTTGTGATGAATAAATTAAGACTGCAGAGCTGCCACTTTGCCACATACATTGTCACCTAACAGAACGATTGCACAGATGCACCACCAGAGCTGAGCTAACAGTCTAAACACATCTCTATAAATAATTATCTGAAAACCAAGCTATGAGTTCATGACACTCATATTCATACCTAAATGAAGACAGGCTATTACGTTGCTCATTCAGTCTAGAGGGATGTTTGGCAACAAATTTTCAGTTGTGTATTTGCTGATGGCAATGAGAGCTTGCCATTTGCCTTCTACTGTGTTCTCTAATCCTGAGGCAAGCCTAGAAAGGCATGAGTTACTCAGCCAATGAAGTCCAGATAACCAGTTCTTTGTTACAAAATACTCAAAGGCTCTGCACTTGGGAAACATTCTGCAAACCAACTTGAAAATAATTTTGAATAATGAGCATATCTGAGGATGTCATAATCTGCCTGCACATATTTCTCAGAGATAGAAGTGAGAGACAACCATTTATACATTATATGTCAGGATTTAACTTGCCTGGTGATGTGTATGTCTGTAAACTCTTAGGTATGTCTCCATTGCTGACTTTGTGCCCTGACGGCCTTGTGATGGTGGATTAAATTTAAATGTTTTTTCCTGTCCTTAAGGTAGGCATGTGTAAGCTGCTTTCTGAATCAGCTCTTGGGCTGATAAAGCTTCCAGAACCATGTATGAGGATAAACCACCATGAGAACTTGTTTACCTTCATTGCTCAAAACTGAAACAGATGAGAAGCTCCTGCCTGGGAAACAATGATGGCCTTGAGAGAGAGAGAGAGAGATGAAGGCAAAGCACTTTGAGTTGACCCTGCTGCCTCAAGTACAGTTGGGGCCATTTGCTTTCTAAGCTCTTGACCTTACTCTTCTGCTCATCCACCCATGAAGTGTGTTCACTAGATGGCACAAATGTATGTAAAACCTTGAAGCCAAAAATTGCTTTTATTTGGACTGATGATTCACCCAACTTGATGCTGTGGGCTAAGTCACAGAGGTGCTAATAACTCCCTGCCTGCCTTCCCACAACTCTCTTTGTACCCAGAAGGACAGGCAAGTTTATTGGGAAAGTGGTATGGTGCAAAAGCTCTCTTTATGGCTGTAGAAAGAAGAGCAGACGAGTCCAAGTGCTACCAAGACCTGCCTTCTTGGAGAGAGCTCAGGGACTGAGAGGCAGAAATGATCCCACTGAACTTGGTCTAACCCAAGAGGTCAGAACTGGATGGCTTCTTGACCATCTAGTGTAGATCCCCATGTACATAGCCAGTGTCTGCCTGAAGACCCCTCCTCTCTGTGCAGAAGGGTCTGTGGTAGGTGCCTTTGGTGATTGCCCTTCTGAGCAGGGGAGCCCACCTGACTACAGGTGCCTAGCTGAGGTGCCTTGCTGAGAAGTGTGAAGGTCTCCTCTCCTGGTCTCCAAAGGCCGGTGGCTGATGTGTAGACATCTCCAGTTAATGCCTCAGGTTCCAGGGGCACTGAATTGTCTTCCTGTGACATCTTCATCTAGTCACTGACACAGGGATACTGAGCAGGTATCTTAGGTGCTGCAGTTGGTGCCTAAACTGAAATGACATTGATCTTCCCCTACTCTGTCCCTTCCAATCCCCAGCTGCCATTTGTCATGTCTTTACATACATATAGTGGTCTTCTAAAGAAAACAGTGAGATTTAAACTCAGAGAAAAAAATAAATGAGGCTGAATACAATTTTGTAACTAAGACTCCCACAGAGAGGTAAGAACAAAAGAAGAAAGGCCAAAGCAAAATCTCTGCAAGTGGTGGCAGGGAGATGGAGGAGGGAGTCACATGTCTACTTTTCTATTGCCAAGCAACCAGGAAAAAACCCATATGATGTATCACTGGTATAAGGGATTAAGGCTTTCCAGCTTTTCTGTTTTGCTTTGGATATAAAGCTTGCAAAATAGCAACACATTTGCAGGAAACTTGAAAGCTGTGGCATAGACCTACAGAAGAAACAGATAATTTAGGAAGATATTTTTAAAAAACCTTGGTGCGAAAAGTTAAGAATATTATCTACTGGGCAAGAGAAAATAGATGAAGATACAAAGAGTGGAAATCATCCAGGAACAGGCAGACAATCCTTTGAGTTAATCATCTACAAAATCATCTACTAATATAATCCAGAGTTCTCACCCATCAAACAGTGTTGGCAAGTGCCATTCCACCCTGTACAGCTCAGAAAAATCTCAGATTGCAATCACTCTAAGAGGAAGAGCTGCCTTGTACCAAGATTGTGTTTGACCTCCTCTGCTTCTTTCTCTCTGTTTTTCATTAACAGATAGTGTCAAAAAAGAGAATAAATTATCTGTATATAGTTTATAGTAGATGTAGAGGTTTTCTATTCATAGTATGTCATGTCACTGCATAATTTGTACAGCACAATATACTTTATTTATTACTCCTAGTTGCTGTGGTCCTGGAGCATGTATCAATAGGTTTCTTTTGCATATCTGTGCAACATAAGAAGATCAAATGTATTTATTTAGGACATATATCCTGTCTGAACTATTCTTCAACCCTTTCAATAAGAGAGACTACTCAGACAGTATTTATCAGACAGTATTCTTCCAGGTTCCACAGCCCCTCAGATATCTTTTTTGCCCTGAAATGTAACTTGAGTCATCAATTGCAGCTTTGTAATTTCTACCACACAATGCAGTTTACATGTCCATTATTATGTATTTCAACAGCTGAACTTAATTTTCTTCCATTTACCTCACACATAAAAGTTTTTATCCATGTGATTATTCCATGTGTTGCTTGTCTTGAGTCAGACTACTTCCTTGAAGAGTGGGACCTGTTGCAAGACAGTTGAGCTCGCCAACTAAAGACCTTTCAAAGCAGACAAGACAGATTACTCCTTGTTTTTTGCAGTTTATGTGCCAGTTCCACATTCTCAATATGGTATTTGCCCACTTCTCAACAATGATATTTTTTTCTGATATACATCTGCTGTCCATGAGGAGCTATTAAATTACATCTTTAAGCTCCAGAATATAACAGAAGGGCTGACTACCACAAAGAGTAACCCTCACAGCTAACTTCAAGAACTTGGCATGGTAAGCACGAAGACTTGCAGAGTACATTGTGATCCTGAATGTCAGATGTGTGGTAGGAGAGAAAGTCAACCAAACAAACCTGTGTTCAGCGTTGTTCTGCCTTGGATTGTGGTATTTTGAGCTATTAAGGCTGCTTTTAATATCAAAAGTATTGAAATAAGGTAAGGCAGGTTAAAAAAAAAATTGATCCATGTTTCTTATTTCAAAGAGTTCTTAACAGGATATAAAGCAGACAAAATCAACGTGATTTAGAAGTGGCTTTTCCAGAACTCTTGGAATAGGAATCCACCAAACAACTGTCCCTGATTTTTTTAAAATCTGAGAAGCGCTCACTTTTTCTGTCTCACACTTTTCCTTATACTTCCATTTTTTTTCCTTCTCCCTTCAAAAGCAGTTCTGCAGTTAGTCTTGCCTTTACCATGCCATCACCCTCTGACCTTAGTACTGTTAAGATCTCCTTCCAGTAAACACCTCAGCTGCTTTTATGCTTTTTCCTGACCTTACAATCGTTCTCCAGTCCAGTTTTTTCCTCTTCTCCAAGCCGTCCATACTACTGACTTTCTATCTGTTCAAGATCTCCCCCAACTTGCTCTCATACAGCTGCAAGCCCTCTGCCCAATTTCCACTGCCTTTGAGGCCATGGTGCCATCTGCCACGCTACCTGTCAGGTCTGACATCTGGATTTCCTCTCTCTGCTCCTCCTCTGGGAGACAGATTCTGGTGAAATCATTGTGTCCCTGCACTTTCCCTTGCTACAGTAACACGGGGTAGCAGAAAGCTAAATAAGATGCAAATTTGGTAGGAAGTTCTTTTTCTACAATATATTTAACACTATCATCTTGGGTTGGAAAATAGGAGGGGGAAGCTTAAGCCTAGGTATGTCATCATTCTTAGAAACCTGAACACTACTAGAGTAAAGAAACTGATTCCCTGCCTGCACTTTTATAGCTCAATGTCTCTGAAAATCATTCCAAACAGTAGTGTTTGCCTAGAAGTTATACCCCGGTAAGCAAACAAAATGCTGCTAAGTGTGAATAACCTCATAAGTGAGGACTTGAAACTAAGAACTGGCCAGCATGCATTATAAATAATATCTCTGAAAAATAAGAAGAAGCCTCAAGGACAAACAGCTCACAAAACTGATTTTTAAGCACTACTGGAAAGGTCAAAGATAAAAAAGAAAAAGAAGGATTCAATACTTGGATATCTCATAAAAGAGGGTAAAAATAAAGAGAGAGAAGTGCATTTACAGGGCATGCAATCGTTCCCACCCCAGATACATATACACATTCGCTAAGAGGGTGCAGACACAGCTTGCCACAAAGTTACTTGATGCTCAACAGCTGTGCCTTTCCTGACACAGATTAAGTGATTTGGAACAGGAGAGAATCTGATTCATAAAAAGTCTGATTAATTTGAATTTTGTAAAGCAGGGACCATTAAAAACACATTTTGTGACAAAATACGGTTATCAATCTCTGTTATGGTGATAGTGACAGGGTTAAAAAGAGATTGTCAGTCTAGAAGTATAACAAGACTGTACTGAACAGTAGAGAAGTGGTGAAAAAGATTTATAAGGATATGACTATAGGATATATAAGTTATTAAATCTGCACCATAAACTGTGTACTTTCCTCACACAGGTTTCAGACAGGGACTATTCAATAAATATTGAATTTGGAATGTCCTGTGCATCCTTGCTCAGGACATCCTATAATTCTGTGATCCTAACCCAAATCAGCACCTAGATGATAAAACTGAAAACATATTGTCTTGAGACCTTTGTCAGACAACAGATTGTGTTCAAACTTACATAACCTGCATAATTTTTGCTTTGCACATCTGAGGCCCAAAATAGCAAGCAGGCAGCATGGTGACTTGGAGGAGAGCGTGTATAACAAAATTTCACAATATAGCTGCTTTTGCACTGGAAGTCAAAGTCAAAATAACTGCCTGATCAACAGTACACAGTACTTCCACTGTATTGCAGTAATGTAGTAAGGTGTATTCATAAGACCTTTAGGGAAAAGCAAATAAAATATTCTTAACCAGGTCATGCCTTAGTTTCATGTTGTTGGAAGCAAACCAAAAACTGTATGCTTAAAATGTAGGAAATGACTAATGGGGTTACTGCAAATTTTTGGCACTAGTGATTTTCTTATGACAATGACATTACTGTTTCCCCACCTATAGTGGGTGATATTACTCACAAATTAATAAGACAAAGGGAAAATATTAAAAAAAAAAATCCCTACAGAAGAATTAACAAGTAAACTAAAGCAGCATAATATTAGCATATCCAAATCAGTTTTGGACAGACCTTCTCAAATCACTGACTACGATGTAGTGTTATACAAATGTGGAGCTATTGAGACTGTCCCCATGCATTCATGTTGCAGTTTTTACAAACAAGTCATCCTTGAATCAGGAGCACAGAGCAGGAGGACCTCACCAGGGCAGCAGCACTCTCTAAATTACCTCACTCAGCATCAACGGAAATACAAGAGAACTTAGCTGAGTTTATTTCTGTTATTTCGTTGCTATCCACAAATTATCAGTCCATATTTGAGGCATGTATAGTAACCTTTTCATTTAGCTCGATTCTTCTGTCTGGCCTGAGCAGTGGCTTGATTCTTCCTTCATGTAGTCAGAAAGACACTGTTTTCTTCCATTTCCTGTCTTTTTGAACTAGTGCATTCTGCTGTTGGGACAACTCCCAACTCTTTGGCTATGTTAGGTCCTCTGCTTTCTCACTTTAATCAGCTTCTTCCTGAGGTTTCACCATTCTTGCCAGCCAGAGGTTAGATGTTTTGAACAGTATCATTGGCATGCAGCTATCTTTCAACTGCCTCACAAACCTTTTCCTTACATTTTTTGTCTTGCCTTCATTTTCTGCAATGCTTCCTATTTCAGTTTCATTTTATGGCCAAAATTTCAAATAATGAAAAGGCAAACAACACACTTGTTAAAGAAATTAAACATAAAAGTGACCATTCTGCCCAATCTCTCTTTGCAAAACAGCATATGAAAGACATCTATGATTTGCATTTCTGTTCACAACTGCACTGGTGAAAGCAAGGACGTTTGCCCTTTCTTGTATTAGCTTATTTGGGATCTTGTCTGTACTCTGTAGGTTGATGGATATTGCCTCCCAAGACAAAAATTTGTCAATCAGGAATTTCTTCATTACCAAGAGATTGTTTATCCATTAATATTTCTTTTTTAAAAGTTTGAATAATTGCTATATTAGCTGAAATCTACTTTTTCACTTTTCTGAAGACCTGTGATACTGTAGAAAGCATATTAACAATGTGGTTTGGAAAGTATTTCTTATAGCAGCCTAACAAAGCTACTCAGCTTCTGATTGACTTACGTTATCAGACACTCCAACTCTTCATCACCTCTAGTTTATCTAGTTTTTCTTTTTATCCTTCTTTTGGCTAAATTCTTTATTTGCCCATAGCAGACTGTTTGTTGTGTAGTTTTGATCTGTTGACAATTTTGTGTAGCAGCAAAAGAGTATAGAGAAGCAAAGTTGTGAAAATCGTATATAGCCTAGCCAGTGAAAAGTAGGTTTTATACTGTAAGACTTTCCTTTATGAATTTTTAGTCCTGGCCTAACCAGAGGTTATGGTTGGGGGAAACCAGGGCAGCACTAGACAAGCAGTTGAGAACAAACCTTGGAGTAAAGAGCAAGGAGGTAATTTTTCATACATACTGGAGGTCTTGCCCAAAACCAGGGAGCTGGTAGGCCTGGGAATGAAAACTTCAGAGAATCGCTCTACAGATCGTAACCAGTAATAACACAAAAAAGGAGGAGGCAGGGTTTGCTGGCTCAGGGAAAGAAACACAGAGAGACTGTGTAAGAGTGCTTTGAGGCCATCCTGAGCTACAGTTGAGATACCAGCGTATATATAGCCTATTTTGAGACCTGTTTTCTGAAGAAATAATACTTGGAGACAGTTGGCTGGTTTTAATTGCTCTTGTAATTACACCTGGAGGGAACAGAATTGCAGGCATTGAAAATAACTCAGCCCTGCCAAGGTAATCACTGTTAGTGCTGCTCTGTGTGTTAGTTAATCAGGTGACTGTGTGAAGGTTGTGTGATGGTGAGAGGGGTAAGCTCTGATGAGAGCAATGCCCAGAGCCTCATCTGTAATATCTGCAGGGTAGACTGGACCACAGTGCTGTCCTGGCATCCCTATCACGGCAGCATGAACGCCTGCAATTTGATTTCCAGAATACCCAAAGACCATTCCTCATTTGCCTTTACATGCCAGGACTGAGGCACAGTGAAAAGTCTGGCATGCTTCCTGACCTGTCTCAGCATGTCAGGAGGGCTTTTGTACCTTGGGCACCCTACACATCCACCACTGCATTAGGTGACATCAGTATCCATCCAAGTGACAGCATCAAAGTCAGGGTAGGAAATGTCGAGGTTCATACCAGCCTATCTGCCTCTAGATAGTCACTAGGTGTGTACTGTGGCTTGACTATATGATATTTACCTCCTGAGTTTTCTCTTTTAGGACCATTGTTGCATCAACATAAGGTGGTTTCTTCTGGCTACCCAGAATGGAAAGGAGACTGAGACAGACAACATAAGGCCTTTCTGGGAAAACCTGAGTGACTCCCCTGTACATTATCAGCCATGAAACTCCAGTGAGGCAGTCCTGGGCATGTGCCATAACCACGGTCATCTGGGGTGTCATTATGGTATTTCCAGACTGCGGGGAGTGATGAAGCTAAACGTACACTAGCAATTATGGAAACAAGTCCCTCCTTTTCCTCCTTCCCTGGTGTTGTGGAGCTCATCTTGGAAAAGGCTGATGTCCAGATGGAATAGAGATTTGTTGGAACTGGGGCTAAGTAAGGATTGGCCTGTTTTTGAAAAAAGTAGAGGAAAAAGGAGCATAACTGACCTGATCGTTGTGACAGATACTACTTGTTACAGGACTTCTTCTGTAGACATTCTGTAGCATTTTGACTAAAGCAAATAGTTTGTACAACTGCAGTAATTTGCCTCCCTTGTACCTGGAAGCAGAAGGTTCCCACTAGACTGGAATTCCAACTGACTTGTTTCCCCTTGAAGAATTCAATTCTGTTAGCGGCAAACACTTTCTGAAACTCAGCTTTGAAGAAAAATTTTCCAGTGTTATTCCTCAGTACAAACCATTCAAATTGATAATTTCAAAATTATCTTTTAGATAAGGTCAGTTATCTGAACACAGGTAAAGCCTTTGACACTGTTTTCCCCAGCAGTGTCTGTCCCTGGAGACACTGTCTGCTTGTGGCTTGGACACATGCCCTGTTCAGTGGGTAAAAAAACGGTAGATGGTTGGGCGCAGAGAGTGATGGCGAATGGAGTCAAATCCACACAAGTGTTGTTCTCTGGGCCTCAGTATTGGGGTCAGTTTTGTTTAATATCTTTATCAATGATCTGGATGAGGGGATTGAGGGCACCCTCAGTCAGTTTGCAGATGACACTAAGCTGGAGTGTTTTTCTGTTGGTGGGTAGAAAGGCTCTGCAGACAGATCTGGCCAGGTGGTATTCACACAGATGATATTCACAGTATTCAGTGCTTGATTATCAGATGGGCTGAGGCTAATTGTATGAAGTTCAATAAGGCAAAGTGCCAGGTCCTGCTCTTGGGTCACAACAACCCCATGAATTGCTTGGAGATGAGTGACTGGAAAGTGACCCAGCAGAAAAGGAACTCAGGGTGTTGGGTGACAGCCGGCTGATCATGAGCCAGCTGTGTGCCCATATGGCCAAGAGGGCCAATGGCATCCTGGCCTGCATTAGAAATACTGTGGTCAGCAGAAGCAGGGCACTGATCATCCCCCTGTACTCAGCACTGGTGAGGCTGCACATTGAGTCCAGTCTTCAGTTTTGGGCCCCTCACTACAAGAAAGACACTGAGGTGCTGAGGTGTGTCCAGGGAAGGGCAATGAAGCTGGTGAAGTGTCTTGAGCACAAGTCTTATGAGGAGTGGCTGAGTGGGCTGGGATAATTTGGTGCAGAGAAGAGAAGAATGAGGGGGGACCTTATCACTCTCTACAACTCCCTGAAAGGAGGCAGTGGCAAGGTAGAGGTCAGTCTCTTCTCCCAAGTAACAAGCAATAGAACATGACGAAATGGCCTCAAGCTGCACATGAGGAGGTTTAGATTGGGTATTACGAAAAATTTTTTCACAGAAAGGGTTGTCAGGCATTGGAACAGGATGCCCAGGGAAGCGGCAGAGTCACTGTCGCTGGGCATATTTAAAAGACATGTAGATGTGGCACTCAAGGACATGGTTTAGTGGTGGACTTGGAATTGCTGGGTTAATGGTTGGAGTCAATGATCTTAGAGGTCTCTTCTAACCTAAACAATTCTATGATTCTATCATTTCAAAAAATACAAATATTAACATGCTGTTCCTGCATACTGTTACATCTACTTACCAAGCTATGAGTTTTAAGAAGCTGAAATTGAAGCAGAACACTCTTCCACTGAGATGATTAATGTTTTTGCATAAATTTCCTCCAGGAAGGATTTCAAACTTTTTGAAGGGATAAAGTGTTTCTAATTCAGAAATAAAGTAAATTTCAGGATTTCAATTTTCTCCATGTGTCAGGCTAACTACTCTTGCAAGAATAGGTATCTCAGATGGTCAAGCACAAGTGTGTACCGCCTAAATGGAATAGGATCCACAACACAGTCCCTTTCTGATGTAGCTGCTTGATAATATACAATGAAGATAGCTGGGATGACTTTGCTTTACTAGCTATCTAGGGGTTAATCTTCTCAATAATTCCCTGTTTAGCCACATCTGGTAAAGCAGATCTTTGTGCAACGGGTCATGGCTGTTGGTGCAAAAATAACCTTAAGGAAGAAGAATGGCGTGAATGAGAGCAGCCTGGACCATGAAGGGCAGCAGCCTGAGCAGTGCATATCTCTCACATTGCAGATCCCAGGTTCCTCCAAGAATCAGAAGAATAAAGGTATGTTTGATATCTTTGTGTCAGCCACTCAATAGCAAAGCACAACATCCAAGTCAATGTTTTTAAGCCTCAGACAACAATGTTGTTTTAAACATGGAAAAATGCACCTGCCTGAGCTATCAAATGCCCTTGCAGATATTGAAGTATAAGCCTGATGAAGCTTTTCACTAGGAAGTTTTGCATTTACAACCACTCTAAAGAAAAGAACTCAGAAAGGTGTTTTCAGAAAATAATTAGGCTTCAGGTACTCATTTTGTCTCTGTCTAGGTGTTATACATAGAGTGGCATTGTCTACATATATGTCTATGTCTATGATTATCAAGCATGAACTAGATCCCCATAAGTTTTCATATAAAAATCATGTTGGACTAAGAGCAATCTCTTCAATAAAAATTCACTTATTTTACATTCAGGATGGTGTCTAAGCAGGAGGCTGCAACTAATGACTGCATTAATAGGCTTAGCACAGAGTATGTGTACTTTCCTCTCCATTTGCAGAGCATCTGGTAGCAAAATTAACTGACCTTCTGTGATTCCTGTGCATTGTCACTGAGTGCAGTACCAGTCTGTCACTTCCCTTATGCCTTCTGAAAGCCAAAAAGACCTACTTATTTGTAGTCATTTGCTTTTATATAGAAGGCAAAAGGTAACAGTAAGATGATAATCACAGTATCACAGAATATGCTGAGTTGGAAGGGGTCCACAAGGATCATTTAGTCCAGCCCTCAGCCCTGCACAGGACCACCCCCAAGAGTCACACCATGTGCCTGAGAATATGATCCAAATGCTTCTTGAAGTCTATCAGGCTTGGCACTGTGACCACTTCCTTGGGGAGCCTATTCCAGCACCCCGCCGCCCTCTGGGTGAAGAACCTTTTTCTAATACTCACAGTATTCAGTACTTGATTATCAGACTTATGCAAACTTTGGGTTAAGTTTAATGTATGAGGTTTCTTTCAAGCAGAAATATGGCATGAGATGGCATTATTCCTTCAGGAGAATCTGAGATTATTTTTCAGCAACAATAACATCATAAAGTAGACAGTAGTTCTGTAGCCATTCTTAAAGAAATGTCCTCATCTAAAATTTTAACCAAAACAACAAACATTTCATAGTATTAACATTTTCTCTGTAAATCACTTTGAAGAGTCATGTCCTGGTGTTACAGTTTTAAAACTCAGAATTCCTTCCAAAGGCTTAGAGCCAACGTCTTGGTACTGGTAAAACAGGTTTAACAAAGGATGCAATGAATATGCATGTTCTGTAGTTAAAAGCTTCGTCGGGGCTTTTGTTCGGAGATCTCCCAGAGCTTGTGGGGGAAGGGGCAGTGTGACTGGGCTTTCTGCGCAAGTCACTAGCTCAGCGTCTCGGCACAGAGGAGGGAGGACAGGACACTCACACCAGGTCCAGCATCGCTTTGGAGACTGGGACTGTGTCCCCTTGTTCTCTCACCTCGCCTACCATCTTTGGACATCGCAAATTGCTACTGCGGGAAAAGAAGGAACCCACCTGCTTTCTTCTGCGGAGGCTGGGTTTCTGCTGCCCTTTGTTCTTTGTCACCGAATCCAGGGGAGCTCACCTGGCATCTGCTCCTGCCGTTCCCCACCCTGCCCAGAGGAAGAGAAGGAACCAGCCGGCCGGGAGAGGGATTATTTTTCTTGGCCAACATAGATATCTTAGTTCTCCCCTCGAACTAAGACACCTGGTTCCATTGAAATTCCTGCAGGAAATCATCAGACAGCTTTTCTTATGGTTCTTACTTACTAATATATATACGTGTATCAGTCAGGTAAACAAATGGTCCCAAGTCACTTTAGCCACATAAACCCATGAAGTAAATGAAGAACTAATTTTCGCTAGAGCAGATAAAAAGCATTACTGTGAAAAAGAATAATAAAATATGCCTGGCTTCCAGCAATTGGATTAAAATATAACACCAGTATGTTTATAGGGCAAGTAGCTTCCACTTGTTCTTGGGAGCACCAGGCAAACTCTGAGCTTCAGTGTCCATCCTGAGACATGGAAGAAGCTGCTGTATTACTGGGAAATGCTTATTTAAGCACAGACAACAGCTAGAAAAGATTTTCAAGTGAAGATTAAACTTGCAAAGCTTAAATGTTTGCCATGTGCAATCACTTCATTTCGTAGCTGTCAAAGAGGATCTGTTGCTCAGTTATTTCTGGAAAACAAGAAAATCTCTGGACTGTTAGCTTTTGTGGTCAGCTGACCTTGAGATGCCAACTTTTTCTTTGTGCCAAACATTATTTATTTGTTTATATTCTTCCTTGGAAGGAAAAAACAAAACAAAACAAAATAAAAAAACCCAGTTGACTATTAATCTGCTCTCCTAGTCCTCTAGAGATAGTTTATGCAGGGAGATTTTGAAGTCACATCTTCTGAAAGAGTGCTTTTAGCTGCAACCAACTGGGGTTTTATCTAACAGTTGGACCTTCAGACATCCAACACTAGATTTAATTTTTAAACTCTTTTGAGTTGAAATGAGCTCAGAATGGAACAAGGCTAATTGGCCAAAAGACTAGATGTCAGAAAAGTGGATATGAAATGCCGAGCAAACCTAGTTGATAGAAAAGAGAACTGTGCTACAGAAGGTCTAGAAAATATGATTCTGGGAATTATGAAATGACCCTTGGAGTGGAAAAAACCTCTTTGCAGCTTTAGCAACGTCATTCTGGAATCACAAACAGGACAAAGGACTATTCTGTGAAACCTATTATCAGCTCTGCTTCCCTCTTAACCTGGGCTTCTGTTGGGACATTCAAGAATACTGAGATAAAATCCAGGGCTAACTTGGTTATAAATATGCTGAATATATTTGCACAGTAGTTGGCAAATAAGTGTCTTTGAGAGTAAAACTGACAAAACTGATCATTCCCCTCTAGTCATGACTTGGGGCACTTAGTCCAGTTCCACTCACCTGCATACAGGAGAGATGTTCACCAGCTGGAGTAAGTTCAGTGGCTGAAACACTACAAGGTGGGAAGAGGCTGAGGGACGAGGGCTTGCTCGACCTGGAGAGGGAAAAAGTAAGGAGAAGAGGGGATCTTACTGCTCTTTTCAACTAAAAGGAGGTTGTAGAAAAGACAGAGCCTTGAAGATGCACAGCAAAGGAGGGGAAGTCACAGTCACATGTTGGAGGATGGGCTGTTCTGACTATCCGTACAGATGAAAAACATCTTCACACTGAGAACAGGTAAGCACTGGGTCATATTGCTTGAAAAGACAATGAAACTTCTGCTCTTGGAGATTTTCCATATGCAGAGAAGACCCTAAGTAGCTGCTTGAGGATGGCTCTGCTTTGAGGAGTAGTTCTGACTAGGTGACCTCTGGGGTCCCTTTTAACCTAAATTATTCTGTGACTCTAATCACAACCTGCTTGGCAGGTCTCCAGTCTTCCAACTACCTAGCCACTCTGTGTATACCAACATCTTGATCACTCTTTGAAATTGTGCCACCATTCTCCTTGCCTTTCTAACACTACCCACTCCTGCACACTGGGCAGTGTGTTTCTAAACCAGAAACCTGTGTTCAGCAGATAGCAATCACCTCTGCTTCAAATCCAGGGCAGGCTGAAGTTGTGGCTGTGAGCTCTGTGGTCACCAGTATGGCCTCAAGGCCATTTGAAGCTGCCACCACAGACTTGAGAACAGGCTGCTCTGTCTGTAGTGGCACCTGGAGGGGACCAGGTGTGCACTGTAGTGGAGAAAATGCTCCTATGCTTGTGGGAATCTCATAGAACCTGATTTAAAGCCCTCAACAGAGGTGCCTCATCTGGGAGGCTTGCCTCCCTGCCTTCCTTGTGTGTGCAGTAAAGGACTGCAGGCACCTGGGACAGCTAAGAGGAAACATGGAGCAAGGGTGTTCCTACCACAGGTATCTTGGCTAAATGCCTGAGCTTTCAGCATCAGATCAAGGTCTGTTATGCCCCAGCTGTCAACTGGAGAGTGGCACTGTAATCATACCTCTTCCCTTCAAGACAGCTTGCTCTTCAAGGACAAACCTCAGATGCTTGTGTACATGGTGCCTTGTCAATTATTCAGCAAGTGGTTCTTGACCAGCTTGAAGATGTTTCAGAGGGCAGTCAGCAGCAGCAGGTGCCTTGCCTGAGACTACAGCTGCTTTCACAATCCACAGTACAGACTTAGAATGTCAAAAATGTGTGAAGGTTATCTTAAGAGGTGAAGAAACTGATGTTATCTACAGTGATAGGATTTTTATTAATTAGTATTTGCTTCAGACTTCAAATGCTTGAACAGAAAAAGGAAAGGGTAAAAGCAGAAAAGTCACAGGTTAATAAGCAAATCAAAGAAGCAAATACATGAAAGATGGGGGTCAGGGTCAGAAAGAGGTAAAAAAGTACACTAAGTTACCCATAGCACTCCTTTAAGCAGGATCTTGTACCACATTAATCCCCGTAGACTTTTTTCAGCCAGCATTTAATTCCTCCAGTGATAATGATAAGCCACCTCACTTGGCAGCATATTATGCTGTCCCCCTGTTCTCTCAGGTCAGCTAACAAAAGCAGGAGTAGGGCTTCTGTGAAAGTGTGCTTAGGGCAGCCAGCTTTGGAAAGATGAAAACCAACACGGATGTCAGCGCTGCCCAGCCTTGTGCCCAGGAAGGCACTGCAGCTCCCCAGATATGCAGCCATGTGCTGCCTGCACTTCTCCCCACACCACTACCAAACACACTCTGCTGCTTCCTAAAAGTCCTGGCACAGCTGCACAGGTACTGTGTAGCTCAAGGCAGGGATAGGTGCCAGCAGTTTCTGTGTTGTCCTTGGGAAAGCTAGAGGCAGAAAAAGCATTGGTCATCATCAGAACAAGCCTGCTGCCCTCCTCAAGCCCTGTGGGAACTGCACTGTGGTGCCCTGGGAACATTTTATGGTGCTTTTACAGAGGTTGTTTCTACTCTTTAATTCATATCAATCATGTGCATTGCAGTTTCCTTCTATGGTCGCCAATCATTCACCTCTTTAAGGAACAGTCAGATCCTCAGGTAGCAGTGTGTTATTGCACTGCCAGCTATTGTTATTATTACTTAGTATTTTAATTGCTAGCGTGATGCTTTAACCCGATGAAAGTGGGATTTCCCAATAAAACCTTCAAACAGTGAACCTATTGAAAAGTATGTTGCATAAAAATGAATCCCACTTCAAAGGCCTTATTCAGATTAATACTGCTATAGCTTAGAGCAGAATTTAGTCCCATGTTATTATCTCTGGAGGAAGATTAAGGCTCAAGATGCAATTAGTTTCAGTTTAGTGGAAAGGGCAGGATAGAACAAGTATGCTTCCAGTAGAGCATTTTTCATAGGAGACCAAGGAACCAAAGACCTTTTCTGTTGGTGTCTGAATTTTACACATCTCAGAGTTTTCTCTAAACCTTTAACAAACCAGTCATTAGACAAACAATGCCTTCATATTTTAGGGGATCTTTTGTATACTGAAATAATTACCTCTGTAAAATTCCTGGCTTAAACACAAGAATATTGGTATGAAAATGTTTTTAGGAATAATGAACTCTGCTTATATAAGCCCACTGATACTGGGTATAAACACTTTTCCCCAGATACAACTAATGCAATTCAAATCTTGATGTGAAACAGAGCCATTTTCCTAGTCCCATGTATCCTCTTCAATCAGTACGAGGAGGAGGAAGTATATGAGTCACTAGAAATGCACTTTTTGCTCTCCAAAAAATTTAGATTTAGGCCTAAAAAGTGTGTTTTGTGTCAACATAGTGCTGTATTCTAGCCCGGCACTCTTTATTCAATAATATTGCCTAAACCCCGCAATTTTTTAATGCCTTAAAGCCAGAATGAATCAGGTCTATTCTTTGGTTTTTCATCTGCTACAACTGATCATTTCACCATGGTCAGTTCCCCTCTCTCCTTTGTGTCAAATAAAAATTATAGAAAATCTTGAAATATAAGAAAGATTTTAATGATTTTGCTCATGTGGACTGTACACTTCTTTGGACAGGGCCAGGGCCACCCTATAGGGCTGCTAAATCTCTCAGCCCTGAGTGATGACATATTTAGTTGGGGTCTCTACACATTACCATAGTCTACATGTTAGACATGAAATGTTTTGTTTGCAAATCTCTCTGGAGGTATTTTTCTTTTCTTTTTGAGAACTGAACTTCATGGAATAGGCTAAGGAGAAAGTAGGAATGCTTAATAAGAAAAAAACATTTTGAGAAAGTAGACATAGTAAATACAATAAACTTCACTGCCTGCAGCAAGCGATGCTTAAATGTAACTTCTTATAGGCACATAGTTTAAGAACAGGCTTTGGGCTTACTAAGACAGTAACTGGTTGAGCGTAGCAAAGGCAATAAGGAAGAAAAGTTCTTGTCAGAAGAATTTCCACAGTTTGAAATTCAAGCCCTAGCTGCTCTAGAAACCAGAGTGTCTCTTAGAGACTTTAAGGCCTCCAAGCACCCTAATTTATGAAAGATAAAATGTTTTCCCACTGGTCTATGGAGAGCATAAAGGCTGTTTTCTGGAGAAAACATTTGAAAAAACATCTTTCATTTTTCTCAGAATCACCCTCTTTCTAATAGTAAGGATCTGTCTGCAGGCTGCCTAGGAGCACAGCTCACAGTTCATGTGCTGTAGTGGGTTAAGATTATGAATTATGAAGAAAATTGCTTGGCTTTCTGGGTGTGTGGGTGAAGAAAAGACTCTGTAAAGTTATCTGTTCTTGTATGATTTTGTTTGCATGTCCATTGCAAAGCATGCAGTCATCACCAGCTGAAACTGGCAGCTAGTTTTCAGCCTGTCCCTGGAGACTGGAAGACCAGCCTGGACTGAGGTCAGTGTCAAGTTCAAGTTCTCTGACTTTTGACATGTGTGACAGAGGTTCCAGTACGTCAGATACATCCAGCAAAGACCTAAGATTTTGATAATGTCACGTTAACCATGGTCTTTCCCTCAATCAAAATAATTCCATGGCCCATAAAATTTCCTTGCATTATAAACAGGGCAAATGATAGTTCTGATTGTTTTGAAAAATTAGAATCACTTTTTCGTATCCTCAATGACCAGACATACCCCTTACTGTATGGGATTCAAATATGTGAATGGGATTTGAATTAGATGAAAGCATTAGCTCTCAATTATCATATCCTTGTTCTTTTCACATATATTGGTTCTTTTTATTTAGCTCTGTTTAAAAAAATAGTATTTTGCATAATGAAGTAGGAAGTAAGATAAAGCAACAACAAAGTAATCATTCAAAGCTCTTGAGAACTTTGCAATACCTCATTTATCATCATCATGGATGTCATTTGTTCGAGAGGCTAAGTGGAAGTATTTATAACATTACAGTAGTTCAAAGCCAGACCAAACAGTTGTGTTAGATACTCCAAATGAAGCTTGGAAAACCAGAAGCAGTGGTTACCCAAAAGCTTTCACAGACCTGAGAAGATTTATAAAATGACATACATACAGTCTGAAAATCATCAGTGGAATATTTTTGTACAAAATCTAGAGCCTTAGCTGTTTGCTGTTCTTCACAAATGCTGTTACTTATTTATTAGTTACTTTTGGTGCAGCTGTACCTAGGGACTAACTTGGGAGCCCATTTGGATACAGAAGAATACGTAGGATCTGTATTGAAGGGTCTTAAAAGTTAAATAGATGTAGGGAAAATTCACGATGTGAAAACTGACAAGGTAATGCATGAATGTCATTTAGTTCTCTTCAAGCACTGACTTTCAAGTGGATTACAAGGAGAGTAACAAGTAAATGGAAACAAAAAAGTGTACTGGGTAGAAAAGGGTAGGGAAGAAAAGAAGTGTGGTTGTGGAAACATGGATGGACAAGGCTGTGAGGAGAAGCGAATGGGGTAGGCAGGAGTAGAAGAGAACAGAGGAGGTTTGTGGACACACAACAAACTCCTTGTTATGGTGCAGTGGGTCCAGCATCCCAGTGCATGTGCAGCGTTGTCCCCTGCACAGATGTGTACCAAGTCACCAGGCTGGACATGCCAAGGGGCTTGCCTTTCACTGTCCTCGTGCCTCTCTTCTTATCCCTGGCACCTGGTGGGGAGGAGGCCTTCAACTGGATGTGGACTGGGAGGAGGGCTGGGCCCCATGGGGGCAGCATATCCCTGCCAAAATCAGCTTGGTTTGCTCCCATCCACGGTCTTTCCTCATCATGGCATGCTGCGAAAGAAGGGTGGCACCAACAGAGCTTGAACACTTGCTGACAGATTAGTCAGTGAAGGCAGGTGCTGTGGGCTGAGTGCAGCAGCTCTTGCTTTGGGAGCTGTTGTAGATGCACCAAGCACCTGGACCACTTGTACGCAACGTGAAATGCGCCTTCCCTGCGGCAAAGCAGAGGAGGATGCATAGCCCAGTCCTGTTAAGAATGACTGGCTACTGGGGCTATAATAGATTTTTCTTGGGTTTTGCAACTTAATTGGCAGTTGTTACAGATGGCTTCACAGAACACAGATGCAAGTTATCAGTGTTAGCATGATATGATACAATTTTCTTCAGAAAGACAGTTAAAACCTTTTACAATTATTTGAAGCAGCCTCTGTGTGTTAGCTCAGTTTAGTATTCTGCCTACTGCTACAGAAGCCCCCCTCAGGAGCTGGGAACATCTTGCAACACAAATAAGAAATATTATAAATACAAATTCATTATACAGTTGGATGTGAGAAGGATCAGAAATAATAAATGCATGTTGGTTGAAACATAGCCCTATCGAAAATTCAAACTAGTATAGCCTATATGCATTTGTGTCAGCCCGACAATCTGAAAAATGTCCATGTCAAGTGCTATTTTTTGGAAGATAGAATAGTATACTGGCAATCCAGATTCAAATTCAAAGATGGCTCTAGGTTGATACCTGCAACACACATTTATGATGAACCTGGGAGAATATTGTATTAATGAATGCAGCTTAGACACTTCTGAAATAAATTATGTGCCACAGATGGTGAGATCATGGTGGGATCAGCTTGAGATGCATATATTTTTCTTATACATTAAGCCATGGAACTAACTACAGTGCAGTTTCTTGTGCCGAGGTATTTTTGACATATTTTTCCTTAGGTCTGCTTGTAAAGACAGAATAAATTGTCCTTGACATGGTAAACATATTTCTTCTGTCAGTCTGTGTCCCTTCCCTCTCTCTGTAATACTCCATGGAAACAGTGCATGGGGGAAGCCATGCTTAGTATTCTGCAACAGCAAGTGCCTGAGAGCTCTGAAATGGGAAACTCTCCCCTCCAATAAATGACTGCAGGGATAAATAGACCATGAAAGCTTCAGCCTACAAATATTTGCCTTTGTGAAGTGTAATGCAATTTGGGAAAACAATGCTGATGGCATTTTCAGATGAATTTGGATTTCTTATATTATTGAGTAGTGAAGAAAGATGAAGAACTGGGCCATCCAGATTATTCTAACTAATAGCATATTCCCTGGACCATATTTGTTTGCATCTTTATATGTATGCAGTCTTCTTTGTACATGTATGCAATCATGCATTTGTACATATAGCGTGTTACCACCAAGAAGCAAAGATCCTACCTCAGCATCTGATGATGCCATCTGTAGTCCAGCTTTCCTCCTTTTCCCACACTCACTTTACTTAAAGACCTCATTTGAGGCAGAGATTGTGCCTATCCTGATGTTCGTCTGTAGCAATAAACTTACAATATCAGAAGTGGAATAAAGCGTGCAAGAGATGGGTCTCTGAAGAAGATGGAGAAAGCTAACCATAATGCTTTGAAAACAGGCTTTTACTCTGTTGTAA
>JAWWTY010000037.1:23510320-23557460 GCA_035222235.1 Margarornis squamiger
GCCTTGGCAGCCAGGAGGGCCAACCCTGTCCTGGGGAGCATCAGGCAAAGCATCACCTGCCGGTCGAGGGAGGGGATTGTCCTGCTCTGCTCTGAGCTGGGGGGGCCTCACCTTGAATATTGTGTGCAGTTTGGGGCACCACAATATAAGAAAGATATTAAGGTACTGGAGAGTGTCAAAAGGAGGGCAATGGAGATGGTGAAGGGCCTTGAGGGGAACCTGTATGAGGAGTGGCTGAGGGCACTTGGTCTGTTCATCCTGGAGGAAACTGAGGGGACACCTCACTGCTGTTACAACTTCCTCATGAGGAGGAGAGGAGGGGCAGGCACTGATCTTTTCTCTGTAGTGACCAGTGACAGAACCCAAGGGAATGGCCTGAAGCTGCGTCAGGAGAGGTTTAGGACAGATACTAGAAAAAGGTTCTTCCCCCAGAGGGTGGCTGAGCACTGGAGCAGGCTCCACATGGAAGTGGTCATGGCACCAAGGCTGCCAGACACACAGTGTGATTTCTGGGGTTGTCCTGTATAGGGCCAGGAGTTGGACTTCAATGATCCTTGAGGGCCCCTTCCAATTCAGGATATTTTGTGATTCTATGATTCTGTGATTCTAGCTTGTTACAAGGGGGATGTGAGGTTCACAGTGGGAAGAAAATGATAAAGATGATTTATGGTTGTCATGGTCCAAGCCCAGCTGGAAATTAAGCAGCATGCAGCTGTTTGTTCAACCCCGCTCTCTCCGCCCCCACTCCGGTGGAATGGGGAGGAGAACCAAGGTAAAACTTGTAGGTTGAGATAAGAACAGTCTAATAATTGAAGATAGAATAAAATACAGTCATAATGGCAAATTATAATAATAATGCTAATAAAAAGGGATAAACAAGTGATGCACCATGCAATTGCTCACCACCTGCTGACCAATGCCTGACCCTCCTTCATGAACCCAGATTGGCCTTGCCCCCCTCCTGGTAACTCCACCCAGTTTATATCCTGGTGATAATGTTCTATGGCATGAAATATCCCTTTGCTCAGTTCAGGTCACCTGTCCCAGCTATGTCCCCTCCCAGTTTCTTTTGCATACCTCCTCACTGGTAGAGCATGAGACTCCTGGGAGCAGGGATGGAATTGGGTCTTAGCCACCAGGACAGAGACTTAATCAGGGTTAAGTCAGCACTTCTCTTATTTAGGCTCTTTTTACACCTTCACATTTTGGATTCCTGTCTGCACAGTGGCCCAATTTAAAAATGGAGGTGGAAAATAACCCCACCACAATTGTGCCATTAGAGTCACCACCCACAGTCAGGAGGTGGATTGTGGATTGGAAGCCGTTCAGGTTGAGGAACCAAGTACTTTTCCTATCAGACTGGGTGATTGCTGTCTCCTATCCTATTATTCCTAGTTTGGCACCTATTCCCCCAGGAGATCAGAGGAAAGCCTATTTGGACACAGCCTATGCCTGGGGTTTCCTGAGGGTTTGTCCTTGGCATCTTTCTGCACAGCATCCAGGATCACTCCATTGTGCAAATTCCTCAAAACCCTACAGTTAGGAGAAGGAGCTTAAGATGCCATCTGAAGTACCTCTATTTGTTGCTCTGATGTGTTTGTCTTTTAATAGTTTCAACATCTGGATTGGAAGGCAAGGCTTGGATTCATCTCACATACATTAAACCAGTTAGATGCTTGGTCTTGACTAATTGTTTCAGCTCTCTATATGTGTAATTATGGCATAAAGACACCTCCACAGATCAGTTCTTCTCATCTATCTCAGATACCTGTTTCAGTGTGTTCTGAATCTGCCCCTGCAGCTGCTTGTCTCTCTGCAGTGATTCCTTAGGGAGATTGCATATTATTTTCAACTGGATGTCCACTTTTAGATGGGTTAAGGTGAGTGGGATATCATTCATTTCCACAGTACTACATCAAAATCTGGTCTATTGTAGTCCATACATGAGTCACAATGGATTAAGTGCTAAAACTACTAGATTGATAGTGCATAGATCCTGTTTATTTCTGAGGAACTTTCAGCTAAAAATCTGCCAAAACTGATTCCTTATAGATATTGGATAATAAAGTCCTGAGCCCTGCCAACACATTCGCATTCAAGTTAAATGGATGTTGAAAGCAAATGGAGAAAATGGTGGTCAAAGACCTACACGTAAGCACACACAGCACAACAAATATTTTCCCAAAGGGGAAAACGATGTGGTTGCAGCTTTTGCAGTGTTTGAAGTTTAAAAGAGGTTATTTTACAACACTCTTCAGACATAACTATGCATCTATACATATGTAGGACACTGAAAGAATGTAATGATTTACTCAAGGGCAAAGTGATACTCCACTTGCATAAACTGTTCATCCCTTAGGCAATGTGAGATTATAATGTCTTTTCCGCAGAAGCCTTACTTGTGGCATTTAACCAGATCTAATACACTTGCTATTAGACAAACAGTGGGTGCTATAGTACCATAAAGATGCAAGGAAGGCTGCTTAAAGTGAAGGTATCTTATCATATTATAATAGTTGTATTTACTGCAGTTTAGCTCTTTGGATAGCATTTAATAAGACATAGTTTTCATAGCTTTAAAGGATATGCAAAGGTACTTTAAAATAATATTTTTTATATCTGAATGGAAGAGGATCATGCATGTAGCTTGTGTAGGAACTGTAGCTTTCAGCTGTCTCTTTAGTTATAAAACAATATTTTTAAGAATCCTGATGCTTTAGACTGGGAAGTTTATGTATTAAGGAGCTTGATTATCTCAGAATAAGAACTAATGACATAAATCTTCTTCTGGTACCTGAAGGGCAAAAGTATAATTGAGGAACAGTTTGCAGTGGTGGCTGTAAGCCATATGACTGCTGCTTGGTCCTAGACCAGCTGTATGGTGATCTACTTTCCAGTTTCAACATAGGAGCCTCAGGGCTGCTCTTGCTTGTACTAGTTTCCCAAATTCCCAGCACTGCTGCTGTGATTGCTGAGAGCACAGTGAGACACATAGGACACATGGAGGGGTGGAGGTACCGTCACCAGAAGAGCTCACATTCTGGAACCTTCCACTAAGTCCTGTGCAGAGGAGCAAAGTCACTTATTGAATTAGACTGGCAAAAGTTGCTTAGCTTTTACAGGTTTTTCACTTTGCCACTAGAGGATTTTTGTATGGATTTTTTGTAACACTGTTTTGCTTTGTTTGGTTTTGTCTGCAGTGAGGTTGTACTAATTAATATTGATCATTGTGTTTTCATATAGCATTCCACTATGATGGGAAAGCTGGGATATAAATAGCTGTCAATCATTATTTGGTGTCTTATATATGAGATACTTTAAAAAGATCGCTGGGATGTAATTAAAAAAATAATGGAAATGAAAGTGTTACTTTCCTTCTCTGATCTCTTTTTCTTTTTTCTTTTTTTTTTTTTAATATGACAATCATCAGTTAATTTAGTTTTGTACATTTTTGCAACAAGAGGTGAAATGACTGTTCTTTCTTCAAAGAGGACAGGCACAGCAAAATCTTCATGCTCCTGGGCAATTCTCAGTGATGTTAGTGCAGGTCTTGGAACAGGGCTTGTATGTAGGTTATGTGTAGATGGGACATGCTTTATGTAGTGTAGAAAAATTTCTTTACTGATGTTGATAGAATCTATGAAGCAAGTTTGTATTAGAAATGCCTGGGACATTCCTGCATAAATGGCAATTTTTCAAATGAAAATATTTCAGGAAAATGTATAAATTTTAAATAGAAGTGAGAGAAAGAGGAAGATTTTAGCAGTATGGTCAGTAAAGTACCAACCCTGGGAAGCAGGAGGTGGCCGGTCAAGGCCTTTTAATTGCTTCAAGATTATCTGTGTTAAAGAACATTCACTTGTGCTTTAAAGAATCTCTTTGAATGGTTTCAGTTTAATTCTACTGTGTAGTGCGACTAAGTTGTAAACCCCCAGTAGGTGCCACAAAACAAATTCATCTTATTTGAGTTTGTTGTGTTTAGAGTGGATGTAGGGTCTATGCATGAGAGAAATTTTAAGTCTTTCATGGTGTCATTCCAAAGACACACACCTGTAAGTCTAAATCATATCTGCTTACACTACAGTCTTAGTAAATATGAGAATCATCTAGTCACATATATTTTAGTTTGTTTCCAGCATCTGTTCCCAGATCAACTGCTTTTCCCTATAAATACACATAAAAAAGATATTCAGCAAACTTCATAATCTTAGTAGCAGATGTTCTGTACATAGAATTATAAGAGGTTTTCCATTATTTTAGTGTAATATTTCATGGCACTATAGACCCAGAAATAACAGCTTTATCCTTTAGAGTACAAAAAAAACCAATAAAACCCACAACTAATTGTCTGCCTAGGTCTCATGATAATGTACTCAGAAGGCATAATGTAGGTTGTTTTCAGGTATTTTATGAAGTACTGTTACAGATAATAATGTAAATGTACAAGGAGAAGGATTTGAAAGCACATACAGTAGCAGTTCTAAAAATACCCTTAAATATTGTGCCCTTCCCACCCCACAATATATGTGACATCTCCCAACATCATATGTTCTACTGGGGGTGTGAGAATTTTGCGTACATAAGTTTTTTATCAGTTATTTAACTGATTCATGGTTTGCCACCTACATGTAGATAACTATTCAAAATCCTGATAATATTACTTTTGTGTGTCATCAGAAAATTTTATATTGAACTGCAAAGTCCTTAATAACATTTAAAAAAAACCCCCAAACCTATGATGTATAAATATACATGGAGGGCTTTCCTATCTTGTTTTAGTCTTTAATTTTGTTCACAAATGTCCTTGATAGTCACTGCATGAACATCTATCCGTAAAAGTTCTGCTCCAGATCACACTGAAATACAATGCGGGAAACTTCCACAATGGAACTGAGCAATTTTTATGAAGATTAATACTCATGTCTAAATTTTGACAGTAGTCTTTTAATCACATTTCAAACAAAACTATCCACAGGATGAGAAAAAGGATTAATGACAAACTTCCCTGGAAACAACATGGACAAGCATAATTCACTATATAATTTAATTTTTAAAAACTGGATGTATAGATTACATCCAACTGAATCAATTATTCCTGTAAATAACTGTTCAACAAGAAGCAGCTGTGTTTTTCCAATACTATTAAAATTTGAATTAATACTAAAAGAAACAAAAAATGGAGTAAGTGGATTATAGGCATTACTTGTTCCAAATGACATAATTCCACCACAGGCTGTCTTTACAGTAAAATGATACTTCAGCTTTAAACGATGATTTCTGAGCCCTTATTCATATTTACTGTAAACTCTTCTCTATGGAATTGGTAATCGCTCTCATAAACCAAAAAAAAGGAGCAAACCTCAAAATGAATAAAAAGCTTTCAGTTTAAAATGTGATTAATTAAATCTCAACTCTGTTCCTCACAGATTTCTTTCATGAGGTGATGGCCAGTGGGGAAAAGTATAATCAGTTGGTCTGACCTCTCTCTGCAGACATTTGCTTAGGAGCTGGATTAAAGCACATTTTATAGGAAGACATAATAATATCTTGAAGACCTAAGGTTGTGATGAATTTACAGCTTTCTGATAGGCTGATCCAATTTTCACCTACCATCACAACTAGGAAATCACATGTCCTATGGGTCAGTGATAAAAACATTCAATAACATTGGAACAAACTCTTCTGCAGGTTTCAGGAAGTTTCAGGAGACACTGTGGGTGCTGGATCTAGGACTAAGTATGAGGTGAAAAACACTAATATCTTAATTTCATTAATATCTTAATAGGTATTCCTGAGTGGAGATTAGCTTGTCACCTCTCCATTACCTTCCACTATACCTTGCTTTTGCTCCTGTCAGCATTTGTATAAGTTTTTGAAACAATAACAGAGAGACCCTTTAAAATAATTGCTGGTTAAACTTCTCCAGAACGTGAAAGAACTCGTATGTGGTCAAACTATGTGACCAAAATGCAGATGGATTTAGTTTGTCTATGATAGCATAAAGAAGTATAAGAATCAGGTAAGGTGCTTTAACAAACCATGGTACACAATGCTGGAGGAAGAGTATGATACTATAAGAGCAGCGTAAAACTTGAAGAACAGAGAATTTAGTTTTGGGAAGTTTTGCTAGCAGCTGCAGTGAGGGTGAGCAGAGCACGGAGACTGTGCCTTACAAGAACAGTTAATAAGTAGTTATCCCACAATGCTGTGGGAAAGTCAAAAAGATGGAAAGAGCGTTGTGATTTTACATACATGGAGCATACTACTGTTGAACCCTTGCTAAGTCAACATGCATGTTTTACAAATAGCTGTGCAACAATCAATCAGATTTAGAGTAATGATGTTTTCTTTAGCAGGTCAGTTCTTCATGTTGCAGGTCTTATCAACAATCAGGCAAAATCTCTCAGGAGGCAGAGTACTGCTGTGAGAAAGTGCACTGACTTATCAAACAGCCAGGGGAAATAGGTGCACAATGAATAGTGCAGCAACAACAAAAAAATGTAGGCAAGGATCAAGCCTAATTTGATTGGAATGGTTGCTGGAGTACCTCTTCAGTCTGTTTTAGTAGCATGTGGTTTAGGCACTTGTTCATATGCACTGCATAGGCTAAACCCCTCCTCTCTTGCTAATACTTTCTGCTACACAGATTGACCTAAGGGCAGGATTTGAACATGATGTTGTCCTTGAGGCAGGGATTTTACAGCCAGAAATGTGGGAATTAGCTATTTCTGCCCTTTAATATAGATTTACCACCAACACAGAAGTCTGTGACGCATTTTCCTCCTCTACCTCTAATGACACAGATGCCTAAAGTTCTTAGCCTGAAAACCTGAAATTACCTCTGCTTCTCTCTCTCTGTAGGATGAATGATTCATTTTGTTCCATGACGCTGTTTCCAACTGCAAAACTGTTACATAAAGGCATTCAGGCCTTCTGCTTTTCATTCAGCTTTGGGAATTTCCTGTGCTTTACCACCAAGACCTAGGTAGAGTGAATTTCAGGATTATTTTGAGTCAGGTGCCAGCAATCCACGCAGAGAATAATTTTTTATATTTGTACTTTTTCCATAATAGTGCACTCTCTGATATTTAACAGTCATCCCACTTCAATATGTTCAACACATTCAGTATGTTTAAGCTAAATACTGCTTCATCTTGTCCATGAAAGATCTCATTTCATATCGACATGACATTTACTCAGTTCCAGTTCAAGAAGACTGTCCTTTTCAGGAATTCTGTTTAAATCACAAGACCAGCAATGGGAAGAATGTACATAGATTTAGCTAATGAATAGGAATGTCCCACACTGGGAATAGCTTACTCCACAAAATAACTCAATTACTTCCTTTTCTTCTTATTTATTTTTTAAAACAAAAACTGTATATATTTCTTTTAATCTTGAAGTTCTTTGTCTTAATTTTCCTCCTGGTTCTCATTAATATTTTTTATTTCTAGTCATGAGTTTTATGCTTGTCTATAGATTCAAAGGTACTTAAGTATGTAGTATGTATCCTCTGTCTAGGCAGGCCCCACACATGGGCAGCATCTCTTCAACACAAGGATTCTTCACAGAGATGAGCACTGACCTATATAGAGATGGGTAATGGAGAGAGGAGGTCTTGCTCTCTGTCCCAGGTTTCCTTTCTTTATGATAGACTAGGACACTGCTTTGCTCCTAAACCATTCCTAACAAGGTGATTTCCAGTAGGTGAAAACTTCCAGTTTACTAACATTTTTTTTACCTTGAAAAACTGATAATTAGTATATGCTAAGATGGTATACCTGAGGCTTTCTACTACTACTTCTGAAACAGGAATAAAAAAGCCAGGAGTAATGGAACACTATTAAATTTAGTTTGGAAAGTGTTATTAGTATGCTTTATATAAAATAAAACAGCTATTTCAGTGCACTGTAAGCTGTTATTGAAACAGATTAAAGGCAATCATCACAGTATTCTAGATATCATACTATTCTCTGTCAGTGTGTTATTAAATAGCATCATAAATATGACAAATGTGTTCTCTAAGCATTTAAATGCTTTGTTTTGTTTGGGGAGGAGGGGGAATGCAGCAAAACAGCACTATTGGGCCATATTTTTAGCTGCTGCAAATTAACATAGCTCCACTGGGAGTAGTGCCAGGAATTTAAAATTATTGTTGAACTTTACAGTAGAATCAGCTACTGTGGTACTTCAGTTATATGGAGGGCTGGGGTGTGGGAAACATTTGAAAGAAAGCATAATAGATTATCTTTGGGTTAGCTTTGCTTCAGTGCCAGGTGAGCTGAATAAAACATTTCCAACTGCAAAAAATTGAATGCCTGTAATATGTTTCAATACTGGCATTACAAATATCCTATAAAGGAAAAACTGGTGCATGCAAACCCTATACTTTTCTAATACAGTAGAATTCCCTGCATGCAGACTCTGAAGTAATGGCTAAAACCCCTGTTCTTTGTAATCCGCACGAGGATTCACATATTCTCTAGTGGAATCCCTGCTAAATAAGCCATATGGTCGTTACACTATGGTTTAAACCAAGAGAAAAAGTATTATTCTGATTCGATTATCAGATAAGAGGCATAAGATGAAAGAGTTAATAATTTTATTTTTTTCAGACAGCAAAATGAGATACAAAATCAGTGTTGTAAAATTAGATATTAGGGGAAAAAACCCACACAGTTTGGAGCCATAGTATTTTTTAAATGCAATATATGTTTAAAGAAAGGTACTTAACTATTCACACAGTGTGGCTGAATATTAAATTAATTGTATCAGCACTGATAAAAGCATTTGACGCCACGGAGGAGAGTCACTATAGTCATTGTAATCCAATGTGGGGTCCTAGGGATATAGATGGAACAGAGTAGAAAACACAACTGAAAATAATCTAATATTGTGTAAATCAGTCTTTCCTGGAATATTATGTTCAGTTCTGCTCGGCTTGCCTTAGTAGAGCTATAAACAGGAAGAAGAGGGGTTCAAAACTGGGTCATTGACACGACAAACACTAGTGGAACTCATCACTACCAGTCATCATTAAAAACGGGACCAAAAAAAAAGAGAAAATTAAGAAAGAAAGAAAAGGATTAATCTTATGGTGAATGAATGATGAAAACATCCACAGTTATAACAAATAATGCACTATCACATCTCTGATAGAAGGCAAAACCAAGTAAGGAATTAGCAAGAACAAGAGTTCTTCTCAAAGATTATAAGTAATTTCCCATAGCCGCTATCAGTTCACTGGCTGCCTCACCAGCTGGCTGGACAAGCCCCATCTATGTAAACTAGAAACGGGAACTGAGTCCTTGGTGACAGAAAGAGGTTAAGGGGCAACTGTCTGTTACATGATGCCAACAGATCAGAGCTGAGGTTCTGTGAGTGTGTGCAGGAAGAGATGGTACCCTGATCAGCTGCAGTCAGTGCAACTCATCTTACCACAGCCCTAGCAAAGGAAAAGATTTCTGTTCTGTTTTCAAAATATTTCTAACTTTTCTGTGCTTATCATATCTGCAAAGTAAATCAGAGGATGAAAGCTGTTTTGCATAAAATCTGATCTGGAAGTATCTTGGGAAGGATAGAATAAGGTTTACAGTATATAAGCAAGGCTATGAAATTTTAAATCCTAGCAAAAGTAAGATGAAGAAGGAAAGTGTTTTGGAAGAGCCAAGACAACAAACATAAAGCAATATTACACTTCAAAACAACTAGGCAATAAAGAACATAGCTCATCATTTGTCAGCACATTTTTGGAGTGCTTTCAAACACTCCTCTTTAACATTGCTCAACCTACAACATTTACACAAAAACAAATGAATAAAAATGTACCACCATGAAACTAGGGACTCCTATCTCCCACATGTCATGGCTAATCTGTGCTACAACTTTCCAGAGATGAGGGCCCAGGGAGAGTGCCTCCAGATGGAAGAGCACAGGGTTCCTTGTGGTGTCTCTCTTTATGCTGATTCTGTATAGTCCCACTTGCTCCCCAAGAGGATACTGTACATTGAGACATCAACATACATTACAAATAAGCACTGGTTATGTATCAATTGTGTATCAATAGTGTAAAGGAGCAGCAGAGGAGAAAACCTTTATTCACAAAAGGCATGGATAATCTAGAAGCACAAATGAATCTATAGCAACATACGTATTTACTTTGAAAAATGTGTCAATAGGTCTCCAAAGACAAGAGATGAAGCTTTAAGCAGTAGTGGATAGACTGTGACTTCATGTTTAACTTCAAAGACAAAGCTATACTTCCATCTAATCAACATATTTCCTAAAATACAATCCAGTACAATCTCTGTTGAATATTTCTAGACTACCAATGCATACCATTGTGAAAAACATACATATACTCTGGCCTAATTTAATATTCTGGAACTTCTTTCAAACTCTCTAATGTACATTGAGTTAAGAAAATATACAAAATCTTCAGTGACTTGCTACCAACACTGTTTTGTTGCAAAACAAAATGAGGGGACAAAGCCAAAACCAGTTGGATTATGTCAGTGCTGTGGACTGATGCGGGCTGTTGGAAGGACACAGAGCAGTGAGGAAGCGAGGGAGTCTCACACTCAGGCTGTTCATTTCCAGATGTCTCAACAGCTGGGATCTCAAGCAGTATGGATGGCATGAAAGGAAGGTCCAGCACTGGCTGGGACAGGTAACACTGCTGGACTTCACCGAAGTATGCTTTCAAGATAAAACCTTGTATTTATGAGATTTAGAATAATGTTGTAGTTACAAAAAATTAAGGAAAGAAACAGAAGCTCTGAAATCTGTTTTATGCTACTCTGCTCCTCAGTAAGGTGGGTTCTTAACCAATACTTTATCTTTTTGCCATCCTGTAATATATCTATTGTATGAATGCTATGAAAGACTGATGAAAGTTGCTGTATAAAGGGAAGCTGTTGTACGAGATATGCCAAAGACTTTGGCTAATCGCGCCTCCTATTTTTATATCATACAAGTTTGTAAAGTTTCACAAGGGAAACCCAGATCAACATGCAGTTTCTTTGCTTTATGCTGTGTGAAATACTCATATTACAAGACTAAAGGTTTATTTCATATATTGCAAATACCACAATAATCATATCAATACTGCTTTTGACACAAAGCATTTTCCTTAACGAAGGATGACGTGTTTTGTGTGTTAGTTTTGTCAGCCAAATTGGTATCTTGTGAAACATCATGTACCCTCCTGAATGTGCTGAGAAAGGTTGTGCCAGATACGCCATGGCTACTATTTTAAAAAGCAAGTCTCCTTTCTGAAAAGATTATTTCTTTCTTAGAAGATAAACAGTGGAAGGTTAAAGTTATCCTAAAGGTAAAGTAAGGCCAAGCTGTTCAGAGTCATCAAATAATTTATCCTGAAAAAAGAATACGGGTAGGCTGAGCTACTGAGATTTTGGTTGACTGAACATTGGCTATCATGCTATGGCACTCTATCGACTTTTCAGAACTTGTCAATCCCTGCAGCCTCCCCTGTATTACTGCAGCCACCAAAATAAAACATACATCAGGAGCTCTGCTACAGTTCTAAACGAAAACAGGGCAAATATTTCTGAAATGCTCCTCAATGCTCTTTAAACCTAGGCAGTTCCTCAAGCTGACAAAAATCTTTCTAAGCCTAGTAAACTACTTGGAAAAATGTTTCCTTGCTTTCCCAAGAAACCTCCGGAAAGTCACATGGGCTTGATGTGCCTGTGAAATAACATCAGTTGTAAAAAATCCTCTTTTTACCTCCTCCTTCCAAATCTTGATAGTTGTGCAGTCTTGGTTATATAGTTTTACAAAAAGGAATAGCATTTTTAATTTAGGTTATATATGATCTATGCAACTATGTTTTTCCTAAAAGGGAGTGTCTATTATCAGCAATTGTTATTGCTGTACTATATTGCTCCTCTGATGGTTTACAATGAAGAATTTCAATCTCAGCTTGTGTTTTGCCTTTACTTCCAAGGACCTTCTTTTGCTAGCAGTCCCTGGATGACACAAATCTTTCTACTGTTCTATTGAATGATGATCTTACAGCTTTGCTTCCTTCTCTTCACATGAACTGCAATCAATTCAACCTTTTATACAGTCTCTTCAGTTTAATGAAATAAAATACAGTCAAGTGCTGTACAGCTTAAGAAGTAATTAAAATTTGTAAGAAAGATTGTAGTCAGTGGCAGGAATCAGGAAAGAAATAACTAACTGTATTCAGAGCAAGAAAGAACTCCCTCAAAAGCTCCTGCACTCTCAGAGAAACCAGATGGTTCAGGACTTACATGGTGTATAGCTGTGTTGCTATCTGAAAACTAGAGAATTTATAGAGCTGCTAGGAGAAATCCTGCACTCACCAGAGCATAAATCTGCAATAATTCCATTAGCCTTTGTGGATATATGTCACTGCAAGGGAAATCAGAATGACTCTTTGTTTTCCCTGCTTTTTGTGATGAATAATGTGATCATCATAAATACAGAGTGTCAGGAAAGCCCAAGTGTTACATCACAGGGATTGGAATAGATGTTCTTTAATGTGGCTGGGCAGCAATTCTGACAAATTGATGTTCCTGATGAAGACACACTCTAATGTTCAGCTCCTGCTCATAACACAGCAAATACAACATTTTTTTGAAACTTGACTTTAATCAGAACTAAAGGAAACACTGGTCATTTGCAGTCTGCTTTTCCTAAGAGGTTTGCCCTTGGCAGTTTTTAGATGACAGCTTAAAAAGTGTAGAGAGACATAAAGAATTTAGGCTGACCTTTTTGATTTTCTTTAGTTAGATTTCAGATTTTTATGGGACTAAATTTTCTCAACCTGATGATCCAACTTCAGGTGTTTTAAGTTTAAACAAAGGTAAACTCATAATAAAAAAATAGGACAGTGTATTAGCCCTTGTTCATCCTTGTCCCTATTCTGAATATTAATTGATTTTTTTTAAGGTACAGAAATTAAGTATTTTACATATGTGAACCCTGGATGCCCTCGTACTATATACAAATTAGCCCTGTGCTGGACAGTACTTACAGTGGAAGGCCAGGGTTGGTCACTTATGGTTTGGCCATTGGAAGGCTGAATTCTGATATGAACTTCACCAGGATGGTCTCCAAGCAGGAAACAGCTTGATGTATCCAAGTCTGAAAAAGGAGCTGTGAAAGTATTCATCAACAGAGGGGGTGGTGAGCATCAGGCCCAAGTTTTTGTCTGGGCTTGTTACAGCTCTCCCCAGAAGAGGAGGGTAAGCCAGGTTCATGTTAATAAATCCCTAGGGGTGGATTAGAGTGAAATGACCTGAATAATCAGTGTTTGTAAATACATCTATATGGTTTATTTTAGAACGGTTTTGTTTCAAAGGTAAACAGGTATGTTGCCGTTTTGGGTGTTTTCATCTATAGTAATACAGTAATACTAAAGCATAAAAATAACATTTAAGGGACTGTGTAAGAAATATAGCAATATTAAGGAATAAAAATATCACCTAAGGAAATGTATAAGGAAAAGGTAAAGAAAGAAAAAATAAGCTGGTAAGATATATACATGTATAGTCACCACCCACTTGATCCAGCGATGAAACTTGGTGCTCAGTGTCTGTTGATTGAAGCAATGGTCCTGATCCCTTTCGTGTGGGAATGCCTTGTACCTCCCCTCGGGCAGGGAATTTTACAATGGACAGTGTCATGGGACATGTCAGGAGTCTCTGGCACCTCCTAAAACATTACAGCTGCCTATTATGTCAGCATTGATTGAGGTCCATCACGGTGGGACATTTGACATGAATAGCCTAGACAGATGTGAAATGTCTTCAAGGTTCCCCAGAGGGATTTTTACAGCAGAGTTATCATGTAAGGGAGGACACTGGCGTGATAACAAGGATTATCCTACCTCACAGGTTTTGCCTCTTATCAGCCTCTTCCCTTATCTGGAAATCCAGTTTGTAGCTTCAGGTATGCACAGCCTTCTGCACCTGGGACAGCTGGACAATAACACCCACAGATCTGATCTGAAGGTCTTTTCACAGTAGGCATATACAGGGAGGGGCAGGCTTTGCTGGATGAGCAGCTGTTTCTTTTCACTTTGCTACAGCATAAGGACGTCTTGGTGATCTTAGAATGTTTAAGCCTTTAAGTGTTTCAGTCTCTGACGGGGCTACCTAGGCTCATGGGTCTCCAGTTTCTGACCTAGCCTACGAGCAAAGCAGGTCATCCCGAGACTGTGTGTGCTAAAAGTGGTGGCTTTGATTCACAGACCGAAGCAGGTCACAGAGAGATATTTGGCTCTTAGTCTCACTGTGCTGCTTCTGAAGCTCTGTGACCTGGTTCAGGGAGGAGCAGGGAAGTAAGGAGAGACGCACCTACTGGCATCACAAAAAATGTAAAGGTTGTTACCACCACATTATTCTGATCTCTGGCTTTGTCTCTGAATGTGCAAGAGCTGTGAATCATTAGAAATCAGGGCATAAGCCAATGTAACTGCTTGTTTATCTGGTAGGCAATTATTCCAATAAATCACTTCAAATGCTTTTAGGGTTAATAAGTAGTATTCCTAACAGTCATAATGAGGCCAGAAACTAGTCATGATAACAGGTATCCTAAAACATTGTGGATGATATCTACTATCAGTATGGATTTACTGGGCAAATATAGATTTATAGCCTTGTATTAGCACAGCACGAAGCACCAAAAACTCTGTGACACACTGTGGAAGACGCAGGTCCATGGTTGCCACCCGTTTCAGAAAAATCGGGAACCAAAAGGAGATGCATTGCAGGCAGGGATGGTGTAAAGGAGGAAAAGTGTCTCCAGGTCTCACACTTCACTGACCTCATGAGAAAGGGTGTAGAGGTTCCCATTCTCTATCAGTCCAGCCTGCAGGTTCTTGCCATAGATGGCAGGTTCCAACTGAAATATTTTGCGGTTTCTAATCTAAAGCATAACTCTGAAAGTGTATGGCTCATTGCTGTTACTGAGAACCACTTCTGTTGATGTCAAGACAGGCTCTAGAGTCAAAGGTTTAGCTCCCTGATCTAACACTTGTGCAGTCTACATTGTAGTATTAAGCAACAAAGTGAGACTACTTTTATATCCCATATCATGGCTGAAGCAAAATTAAGGTAATGTTGTTGGTGGTGTATGTAAGTTTCCATTTTTTTCATAATAAGATATTCACACCTTTATTTTTTAAATACAAAGAAGCCTCATAGTTTTACAGTATTCATAGAAACTCAGAATAAAAGCAGTTAAAATCTGGATGGTACAAAATTCATACTTTGATGAAGTTCAAAAGTGCCATGGATTCTAGCTTTTACTAAACATGTCTGAATGTATTAGTGTGCTGATTTATGTTTGAGATAATCTGCAACTCAAATGATATGACTGGAAATTTGTAATTTGAAGTGCATGATCATTCTAATTCTCTCTCAAAAGTATTTTAAAATACAACACTTTTATCCAATTGTCAGGAGTTTGTATGGGCCTTAGCTGCAGAAAATGGACACAATGAGGAGTGTCTCAGCCAGAGACTTCATGGGATTGATATCAGCAGAAATTTATGTTTATCTGAAATAAAAGTTATTTCTTTGTTTAGCTGAATTTATTTCCAGACCTGACAGAAATTCAGAACAAGCTTGTGAATGCAAAATAGAAAGGCTTATGAAGCAAAAATGTAACAGATCTTTTTTCCAGGCTGAATCTACCTGTTTCCTTATGTATTCAAAACTGGAGGGTTCTCATGTTAAAAATCCACACGTACTAAATACCTTTCGAGCATTTCCATTGTACTGAATTTCCAAGGGGGAAGTCTTCCTTAATCTGCAAAAACACAGTATAGAGCTGTTATTATATGCACAAGAGGATTACAAAACAGATAAGCTTATTTTGAATAGGACATTTCACACACTTTTTTTTCTCTTAGTAAATTATAAAAGTCCATTCTATTTGCTAGAAAAATCTTTAAAAATTGAGGAAACACGCTTTAGAAGAATTGCCTGATTAAATGTAAGGTCTCAACAAACCTGAACACACCTTTGAACGTTTCTTTCTGAGCTACTTGAATGTGTTTTCTGACATATTGCATTTGAATTATCATTTAGAGAAATGTCCTTCAGAAACTCCAAGTAATAAGGTGATAGAAACATAATCACCTGTTGGAGTTACATTTGCACGCCTGGAAGAAATGATTGCACTTTTGCATCTCTGTATGGAGAGCCTAAATTCTGCTCTGCCCCACAGTCCTGCAACAAATGGATCTAAGAATCATGATGACGGTGATGCAATCAGGATTCAACTTCTCTATGGACATCAGTCTGAAATGGCAACCTAGGTCAATAAATCCATTTCCCTGTGCTAGCAGGCAGCTGCAAAGTCTTGAATGGCCTAATAATTCCTGCTATAATACTGCCTGAGTTTTATTTGGAACAAACAGCAACTACAACAAATAATTTTAAAAAATTATGTAATGACCTACATTTAGACAGGATAAATCAAAGATATTGGAAATATTTTAAGTTCCAGCATAGCAGGATATTTTTTTTTTTTTTTATTTGCATAGTCACCTAAGTACCTAGGACAAAGATTGTGACCTTCAATATGGAGGACTGAAACAAAACAAGCAACAGAACCTTGTAACCATTCCACTTGGATTAGGGGAAGATTCTTCCTGATCCTAAATCTGGCTATCAGATTAATTATAAGCTTGCTTCGAGTGCTACCAGAAGCATTGTAGCACTGTGCTTTTACACGCTGTCTACACATGTGGCCTATTTCTAGTTGGCTGGTCATTAGAGGAACAGAACAAAAGTTAAACCAAAAGTTAAAACCTAGGAGCCAATTTATACCTCAACAGAAAAAAATAAAAAAATCCCTCTCAGCCCAAACGCAGTCAGTGAATGCCCTGAAGCAGAGAGTTAATATAATATTATATATGTCATGAGCAAGCATCGATCCAATTTCCTTTCAGAACTTCTTGGAGACTTGGACCCAAAGATTTACACCTGCCCAACATTGTTTGGGGTATGGGAAGGCATAGCCATCAAAATCAGTTTTGTGCAAGTATAACTCCTCACTCTGGAGAACAAAAGAGAAGCTTTTATCTCTGTTGAAAAAGTACTGATCTAAAGAGACATTTCCAAACCTGAAGACAGCAAAATAAGTATGTTGTGCCCAGAACCTGCTAGTAGCTGGTCATTTGGGTAATGGAGAAGGATGGAGCAAATATGCAGGCAAAGAAACTGGGAGTGAAGGTTTCACAGCAGCATGCACAGTGCCCTGTAAGAGCTTTCAACAAAAGGTGCATGCCATTCTGCTCCCATATCACATATTAAGATTCATTGCTTGGACATGCTATTACTCAGAAGACCAGTGCACAAGAAGATGTATGAGTAGGATTGGGTGCTTGACTGGATTTCTAGGAAGTCTTGTTTCATGGTACTTGACTGGATTTCTAGGAAGTCTCATTTCATGCTCTAGGTACCACAGTTAAATTCCGTAACCAGAGGCATTTTACATCAGTAGAAAGAAATATAATTGTGGTGATGGTAGTGGGAATTGTATGAAAATGTGATCTATACATACCTGGGGACATGAGAGTTGTAGTTTTATTTCCCTAGTCTCTGAAGTTCTTTTTTCCTGATGTTCTACTTTGCTTTTATGGTTTATTAAGTTATCTGTTCCTATTTGATTACATAGGTTAATCAAATGCAGAACCTATGGAAGACGAACATATTACCCTCATCTAGACTAATGTATTTGTGTGTGTGTGTGTGTGTGTGTGTGTGTGTGTGTGTGTGTGTTTAGGGACAGAAAGAAAAGAAAAAATAATTTTTATTTCTCTTAACTGGGGAAGAAAAATATCCATTATTTTTATTGAAGGTAAATTTATTTCCAATAATATTGTTTGTGTTGCAGTAGTGCTACAATTCCAACTGGAGGCAAGGGCTGCTACTTGGCATGTTTTATACACATCTATAACAAAAAGTGTGCCCGATCCCAAAACCTTATCATCTGCACAGTTAATGGGAGATAACAATGGATACAATAGGCCAGAGAAGAATGAAGAAATGGAGAAACAGTTTAGTCAGCATAATGGGCATCAATCTGAAATGAGCCAAAGACTGATCTTACAGTGCTTACGCATAGTGTTCTGTTACCTTCATGCACCCCTGTTTTGCACTGCGTAGAAGAAAAACCCTTCAGAAAAGTCAATCCCCTTTCTGGCCATCATTTTTTGTCAGTGATTTCAATGAGAAAAAGAAGACTATTATTAATTTAGTATATACATATTACAAAGAGAAGGGCTTACACTGATCTACATGATCATGACAATTAAAAAAAAAATAAAGTCTTCATGTGCAAATAATATTTTAGATTTCAAAAGAAGGTAGTGCAAATGGCAGTAGAAAAGCAAAGGTATTTCAAAGAAAGAGGGTGTACAGGCAGATTTACTAGCAAATGAATAAATGATCATCTCCATTAGATAGGACTAGATAAATCAAGAAAGTAGTAATTTTCTTTACACATATTTAATACCATCAACATGAATACTGTTTAGATTGTTTATAGCTAAAAGTTCAATTCAGTGCATAAGATGTGTAAGAAATTTTGACTTTGGTACATTTTTATTTATTTCCTTTTAATAATAGATATCATTGCATCGAACCAATTTCTAGCTGATGATTTTCATGCTACCAAAATCACAATGACTGAGCAAATATGGTCCCTTAGGTTGTATTTTTAGGCAGCTTGGCAGTTGCCAACCTGTTGAAAGTTGAATGAATATATTGTGTGGTAAAAATTCTTTCCAGGTAGGAAAAAAATAATTTGTAATAATTCACAAGCTGACACACATCTTTAGTTTTGAAGGTGTGGCATTCTTGAAAAACTAGAAAAAATACAATTGTAGTGTCTAAAAAAATACAGCTTCTTCAATACCATAAATCAAAAAATCTTTCTCCAAATATATATCAATAAAATACATTTTTCCTTTGTATTTAATACATAGCTAGTAACTCATGAATTATAGTTCTTAGACACCAAACTGGACAGCCAACATCCCAAAAACTGAAAAAATGCCTTCCCTCTCCTCTGGACAAGCTTTTCCCAGGGCTTCCTGATAAAGGAGAAGAAAAAAGGCTTCCAAAAATGTGTTTTTTCCCCAGGTATTGGGTGCAGATTTTCAGTGAATTTGTGATTTCCTGATTTCACATACTGTAATGCACTCTAGCATTAGTACCACGGGAGCTGCGTGCTCTCCTTGTCCTCTTTAGGCTATCTTGATACTCAGCCTGCTTCTTCTGATGGCCCCCACCCACTGAGACCCATCAGGAATGGATCTCATGGAAATGTACTTGGAGCAGTGATGAGGATATGGAAGAATGAACACACTGTCAAACTAAGTATTTCTTTTATTTATTGATTGAGGGAAAATATAGCTACATATTGCAGCTATACAGTAAAATAATATATCATCCAGACCTCAACTTATGTATGTATGTAACAAATTCAGAATATCATGTAACCAGAAATCCAATACTTAGAGTACATAATACCACAGCACATTGCAGGGACTAGTCTAGGTCCATACATGGATGAGGTTTGTCTGAGGACATACATGTGATTAGAGAAAGATGCTGCTTTCTGGCTATTTTTTGAAGTTGAAAACAATCCTTTCCAAAATATACGGTTTTGCATATGTATTGAGGAAAGGAAGACATGTGCCATTCATTTGATATAAAGATGGACTAATTATCAGGCAGCCAGATGGCAAAATACAAACTATAATTCACAGGCGAGCATTCAGCACAGATCAACACCTCCCATATGGCTCCCACACCCCAACAGCAGTAAAAACACAGAGCTACAGAAACAAAAAGCTGCAAGGGTCTCAAGAAACCATCTAATTCATCTTCTTGCCTTCAGCAAGGAAATTTTGGGCAGTGCAATTTTATTGCACAGAAAGCCTGTATGGACAAAAGGTTTCAATAATTAAAAATCCCTTCATATGCAAAATGGACAACAACAAATCCCCCAAAAACCCAGAGGAAAACCTTTAGGAACTCACGGAAATCCAAACCACAAAAACCTCAGAAGAGAGGATAGCCACAACACACATCCTGACTGCTGCAGACACATGTGTTTCTTTAATGTGGTTACAAGTAGAGCATGCAACAGGAACATGGGATTATTCATGTACATACTAAGCAAACCAAAAAATACATTTCTATAACGTGCAAAAACCCCCAGCATCTGACAGACTGTAAAATGAGCTTTGCTGTAATGGGCTCACAGAAAGCAATGTGATGGACAAGTTATAAGAACCTGAATAGAATATAAACAACATTCACCACAAATCAGTGCCAAGAAAAGGCAGCTGATGAGTCTGCACAGACAGGGATGCAGCTGCCATGGTCTGGGTACATCTGGGACAATGTAGGTGCTCCTGCCCTCTGACAGAACACAGACCATGAGCTGTCCTGGGCACTTGCAGCAAGGAAAGGGACCCAAAACATAGGAAGACTTCTAAATTTGTCCTCATGAAAACTGATTTTAAAGGACTAATTCCTATGCTTGCTCTGGACTCAGACATATGTTAATTAGGGGTCTTCCTTGCGTAACTCTTGATTTGTACAGGCACACCTGAGAAGTGTTGCTGTGGCACCCTATAGTCTGGGGACCAGTTTTGGGTTTGCCTGCCTTCGTGACTTTGTGCTGGGTGTACAACACACCACCTGCTGACTGCTGAGGACAAATGGCAGAGGATGACACCTTACCGTACTTTGTGGGTTTTAATTAAATGTGTATTTCTGTGGTAGGCTCTGTAAGACAGAAGAGATGGTGGAAGCCTTCTTATGCATTCACAATTTTCAGCAGAGAATATATTTGGGGCTGTCTGCTCTGTGTTCGGAAGAGAAAATAAGAAGTCAGAATGTATGTACTTAATTAGTGCTGCTTCTGCACAAAACTCCTTATTAACATTCATGATAGTCTGATTTAAAGAACTGCTGTTGTTTCTATTTCTTTCATTTGCTGGTTGGGTTCATAGTTTTGTTTTTTTTCCCTTCCCTGAATAAGAGAAAGCAGGTCAGGAATCTTAAGTTTCTTTCCCTTGAAAATATTACTGGTGAACGCTGGCCAGAGGCACTTCTGTGCTGGGCTGGTGGCGGACAAGAGGTACTGCTTCCAAAGAGTGCTGGCTTTTTGGTGCTCTCCTGTGTGAGCTGTGGGTGAAGTCTGCCGGAAAGTTGCAAAGTTGCCACAGCTCAGCCTCCTGGAAGCCTGACATTCATAGGGGATGTGAAGCCAGAAAGAGAACAGTGAGCACTGGGGAAGATCCTTGACTGCAGACACATGTGGGACATGCAGCCCACAACTGCTGCCTGGTTCTGCAGGCTAGTGGGTTTTACCTGTCACCTTCAGACACAAATCCAGTGCAGTTGACTGGTCAAATGCTGGGAAAGGGTACATACACTAGAACATTGCAACTAGATCTTTACCTAGGACAGTTTTTGAGGGAAGGGAAAGGGGTTTACCTTTGAAGTTCAGCCTTCATGCATTTGCACAACTCCTGTAGCTTTCAGTGGGTGTTAAGGGTTTTTCTCCTGGCTGGTGCTTTGAAATTTAACTTTCTATATGAACTGCAAATGTAATAGGCATATAGCTTTTATTTATATTTACATTTACAAATTGACACGTTTAGAATATTTTGTGACCTAAGTACCTGTTGAAAAATCAAGGTATATCAATGAACTGGACACATAAAATATGGGAAATATGTTTGTGTATGCATATGTATAGCGAGCAGAAAATTTAACTACATTTTCTACAATAACTACTGAATGGCTGGCAGCAGATTTGTTTAAATTAACCTGGCTATATGAGATTTAACTGGGAAGCAATAAAACTGGAAATGTCATTTACTAAGCTGATATACGGCTATCTTTCATATTCAGATTATGATGGAATTCTAACTAGAAATTTGAATTTCAGGCCCTTGTTAATAGACTAGACTCTGAGAGTTACCTTCATAACAACACTTTCCTTCCTTCTCTCTTCCTCCAGTTGGAGATGATCTCTGCTGGAGTTCTGCTCTTCCTACTATACTATAGACGCTCAGGGAAAGGTTGCTGTAAGTCAAGAACCCAGAGGAACAAAAGTGGCTTTGTTATACAATGTGAAAACTCTTAGGAAGCATGTGAAGTGGGTGCTATGGACTTAGTTTCCCTGGAGCTTCATTTTCACAAGATTACAAAACAGTGTATTTCAAATTACAGTCCAGACGGGCTGTGTTTCAGTGACTGCAGATTCCCTGCTCAGATGTTCCCAATAGCTCTATTTTCTAAATGGGAAGGATTTTACTGCTCCCACCATGAACTGTCACTGCCTACACGTGCAAAATCTTCTTGAGGATTCATATTTTTTTGTTGCAATATTTATGTAGTGCTTGACATCTGCAAGGTAATTTCATAATCTTAAGAAATATATTCAGACAACCATATATTTCTAGACACCTTTTTTCTGCAAGAAGCCTGTAGCAGATCAAAGGGTGCTGTTTTGGTTTTTTCAGAATAAAAATTGCCAACCCATGTAGTAACAGCATCAGAATCATGTAGTCAAATGACCTAACTACCCCAGGATGAGGGTGATTGCTCCTGGAATCTGACAGTTACCTCAGAATTCCTTGTCCTTATTGGAAAAGCAAGCCAGAGGACAACAGAAAATATCTCCCTTGCAGCTGACCACTTTGCTGAGAATGAAATAGAAAATGTATCCCACAGTGATGTCTTAGTGACACTCAGGGTCTGGTACACAGGTGTAATTACTGTGAAATCATCTCTGAAGGGCCATTAGCAAGAACTGATTTTGTAAAATCTTTTCTATGCATTCACCCAAGATTAAACCTGATCTTCTCTGTGACATTATCTTGATAAAGCAAAGGATCCCAAAAGGTTAAGAAAAACATGACTGGAGGACAGGATACTTTTTGTCCAGAACATCCATATTCACGTGAATTGTCAGCTAAAAGCACATATGATGTGTGCTACAATCAGAGTCATGGCTACAGTGGGGTAAGAGAGGCACCAGATGGCGACAGATGTGAGGGTCACCACCTCAGGGTGCTCCGCAGGTCCAGGGCAGACTCTGGAAGAAGCATCTGGCAGCTGAGAGGAGCAAAGAGGGCAGTGAGACCAAGCTCCAGAGAAAAGAGCACCAGGGGGAATAAAGCAAATGTGACTGGTGGACCAGAATGTCCTGCCCTTGTCTAAATACAATAAACAGCTTTGTGCATGGACCTGCAAGGCCTATGTGTAATCAGTGCTTGGTTAATCTATCTTATTAAAATAATTTTATCTGGGGAGAGAGAAAAATCCATGAGCATTTACTGCATCTGAAATTCACTCATATGAACAAAACCTCTAGTACTGCATTACATATGTTTTCACTTACTTCTATTTCATACTACTGTAATCCCAGTTATTTCAGCAGACATTTTACACCATGACATCTGAGTGGGTCCCTGACAAAAGACTTTAAGTATGGTGATCTTAGAGGAGATCTTTCATCTTGTGAGTTAATTTTTTTTTGCTGGGAATGTTCAGACCATACTTTTTATACATTGTATAAGAGGCCATAAAAGGACTCTGAGGAAATTAAAGTTTAAAATCACTATGCTGAAAGTTTCAAATATTTGTGAGATTCACTATTCACAGATGGATTGGATGTACAATTCTACTAACAAAAAGGACTGTTCTCTGTAGATTACCTATTGTTCCTCTTTATGCCTACCCCTTCCACAGAGCATGCATTGCGTTTTGTTTAACATGTAGGTCAGAAATGTACAGTTTTGAGATTTTCTCTTTTTATTTCTCAGTCTACAGTATTTGACATTAAACCAAGATTAGTTTTTGCATATTTCGGTGTGGGTGGTGATTTTATTGGAATCTTAATTAAGGGCCTCCAAGATAAAATTCTAACCTGTGTCATGATTAGCTTTTGGCATTCATGAATAAATATAATGTATACTGTGCATCTTTATAAGGGAAATTCTTTTCCTTTAACCTTTTGCATTAGCAGCATGGTTCCCTGTTAAAACAAAAAGTCTGAACAGAAAAAGTGAATAGTTACTATTCATCACCCCTCCCTCTATCAGTACTGTGTCTTGCTGCTTTTCATTCCACATCCTTGACTATGTGCTGCAGGATGGTCGTCATTATTCTGGTAAGAAATGCCATCCGTAGTGCTCTAATGTTGTTAAAATGTGGGGAACATGTCTAAGCCCACTGCAGCCAGCTGAAATGAAGACCATTATGAACACCACACTTCTCACTGAAGCACATGCATTTATAAGACTCCCCCAGGCACTGCACGACATTGTGAGGACACAATGACTGAAATAATGAGTAGCCACTGTGCAGTAACATGTCATTTTACAGCAGGGAACCTGTGTATGGTAGGCATGGTGCCACACAAAGATTGATTAGAACCAGATGGTAAGAAATGCATTGCAGTTGGCACCCTGATGAGCTTGCTGCAGTGATCATTAAAATGGTAGACTGGTCCTCCTGAAGCATACACACCTTCCCTAAGGCACATTTCCAAGTTCTAGATATTGGTTCTCGGATGGAAACGGTTGCAGTTGACCACACTGATAAATAAATGTCATTCTATTAGTGGTGTACAGCACAGTACAGAGCTGACATGCCTACCAAACTGCAATCAAGACTAAGGGTCCTACATTCCCTTTTCTGTTACAAAATTCAGAAAATCTGCACTCAGTTCCTGTCTACTGTACCACTGTAGTATCATCCTTGTGGGTAAAAGCCTAATCCAGTTGCTGTTACTGGCAAAATTCCCACTGACATGCATGGAAGGAGATTTTAATTCTTAATCTTCATGTTTCTCATCTAGTAAATAAAGAAGATATTTCATTTCTCCTAGTACATCTGTTTATCTTTTCTTTATTTAGACTGTATAATCCTTTTGGACAAAGACTCTTGTTAATTTGTGCTGTTCTCTAAAATTCATGTCAGTAATAGTCCGTGTCATCCCCAAGTCATGTGACAGCCTAAACATCAATGGGTTTCTAAAAATCAAGCATGCTCAGCAATGGGTAGAAAAGTACAGCTAACAGTTTGCCAGCGGCTTCCATGGTCATGCAGTGGCGTGCAAGTGGTCCTGTCCTATGGTTAGTCATCCAGTGCTTTTCCCACACGTTCATGGTCAGCACTACACTGAGTGCCCAGAAAGAATAAAGATGTTTTCCTGCAGTTCACTGGGAACCTAGAGCAGTTCATCTGCCCCAAGCACGTAGAACAATTAGATCATTCTCTATACTCTTACAAAGTCTGATTATTGCAGCACAGCTGATGCTTTGTAAAGCGGCCATTCTCTATTGAGCTAATTAGTATGGTTTAGAATATTAAACTTAATCTTAGATAATATCTAGCACAATATCTACCTCAGCCTCATCTGAGATCTCTCTAGGTTACAGTGATATAAATAATACTTAAATAATTACTGTGGGAATTAACTGATATTTAACAATTTCAGTTTTATTATAGCACTTGGCCTTTGAAAGCCGAAGATGAAGTGATAGATTCCATAGGAACATTTGATGCTTGTGGAAATAGAACTATAATTAATGATAACAGAAACATCTATTGAGACCAAAATGTAATGAAATCTCATAGCAAGTTTACAATTAAAAAAAAAAAAAAGGCAACATTAGCACCTAATAAAAGACTTTGTTTTACCTGTTCTATGTGTTTAATTAAAGTTTTAAATATGTAAGTACTGAAATCATTCTTATTTGGTCCAGAACTGCTGAATTTTAAATTTTATTTGTAGTCCATTCTACTGGCAAGATCATGTATTTTTACAGTCTAGTAATATCTTCTTCCAGTGCAATAGATTTTGTCTTACGCTACAGTACAGAGTGAATAATTTTCCATTATAAGTAGGACTGTTTCTCACTTCAGCAGAAAAAAAAACCTTCATTTTCATCCCACCAGCCTTTAATTCACTTTGGTCTATTTTTCATTCTAGTTAGTTGTGTAATTCATGCCCATCTGTTTCTCTGCAAGCCAAGTGATAGGTTTTATTTTTGAAATGTGTTCTTTTTGTATATTGCAGTAAATCTTAGAGTAATATTTTGCTGACCGTTTGACTATTTCCACTTGTTGCAGAAGACATTTAAAAAAAGAGCACTAGAGAGTTTCCTTAACATCCATGAGGATCACAGAAAGTGCAGAAATTTTCTTCAATCACAGTAGAAATGAAAGCAAGAGTGCTGGGTTTATGCTGTGCATTCACAGTCAAAGGCATGTTCTAGTTTCTAAATGCAAATCATTTGATATGGTCTCTCAGGTCTAGAAGAATATAGAAGAACAAGGAACAGAAATCATACCTTAAATCCACATGGCAGCGTTCTGCTCAGATCATGAATAGACAATGGGAAGCAAAGCACACAAAGAAGGAAATGAAAACCGAAAGGAAAAAGGAGATGCAGTTATTTAGCAGCACAAACAGTGAAATTATTCTTGGGGGTCACTTATAATGGAAAATTCGATTTTTTAGTTTCAGATGAAAATATGAATGTAACTTGAAATGGTGTAGAACATTTTTAATTGGCATATATTACACTGTTTTGTAATAACTTGACCTAGCTGTCATCCACACCAACGGGAAAAGACTTCTTCCTGACCTTAGAAGCCCTTCTCAGCTTGATCTCAGCTCCTGTGTGAGAGCAAGGTCTGCTTACCTCTTTCCCTTCCCATACAGGAGAGACCAGAGCAGCTACTAGATTCAGACAGCACTGTTGGCAGCAGGCTATCGCTTTACTATCCTTCTATAAATATAAAAAATATAGAAGGGTTCTGCTCTCAGCCCTCACTTTCATTTGGAAATAAACTACTGGCTCCCTAAATTTGTTGTTTCTACTTCAGGGCTCCTGTAAAAAAGCCAAAGTGTGTTTTCAGGCACACTCACTTTGTTTTCTAGACTATCCTTCCAACGACATGAAATTTACAAAATTACACCCATTGTTTCTTCTTTTAGCTGTCTGGTAGGCAGCTCCCCCACCCATCCCACTCACGCCTCATTATTTTTTATACTCCTTGACCGATTTTAGCCCCATATATCAGATGGTTAGAGATCTCAAATACAACAAATGTCTACACTGAAATCGAGATGCTGATTAAAGAAGAAAGACCATACTGGTTCCTCTGAAGTAAAGGCAGATAGAATTCAATGCAATTTCTTTAGCAGCATTTAGCTGGTCAATCAGCAGGCATGCCCTGACTGGCCAGTTAGCATCCACATTTTACCAGGCTATATAGCTAAAAGCAGAAAGAATAGCTAGGACTTATACGAAGTGGTGGTGTGCTGGTGTGGGAAGAGCTAGGTTAGCATCAGCAGGCTGGAGGACTACGGTGGTGCAAGAAAAGAGCATGGGGATTTGGGAGAAGGCAGCGCGTACTGCAGGGGAAGCTAGGAGGATACAGGTATCACCGCAGCAAGGCAAAGGGACATAAAGATGAGCTGAGTGTATTGTGACAAGAGTATTTTAATGTACATACTTGATTCACATATACTACCCAGACCCATAAGAAACCCAGATTCCCCAAATCTACTGGCTGTGGATTAGCTGCTTTACCACAGTTACCTCACCAGGTCTTCAGGACTAAGAAAGAGTCCATGGTTTGAAACTCCTGACAGAACTCAGACCACTGAGTGTGCAGTATGGGCCTTCCTGCTGTTAAGCAGGCAGGACTGAGAAAGCCCAGTAACAACTTCAGGATGACAATGCCAACTCAAAGGGATCCCAGGGAGGTCAAATGAAACAATCACTTTTTATTTATCCTGTTCAGACAAGTCAATCTGGCACTAGATTGCATACCTTTTATGTTGTATGACTAAATTTTACCTGGCTTATTGCATTTCCATTTTGATTTCATGGTTTGATTCTCTGCTATCTTAATTCCTGTAACTACACTGCTCTGTAATTTCCACGGATCTGAATCAAGAACACGGGAGAGCAGAACAGGAAGTGATTTTCCAGTCTTGCAGAATTCTCAGCCTTCACCCACACCTTATCTGACTGAAATTGATGTTTTTCAAAACCATCAGAGGAAACAAGACAAAATGTATACCTTCCTGGTGGAATAGCCCTGTGATGTGGGAATTCACACAGGATCTGCATCACCACCTGAACATTCAGAGGAGTTAATTTGGAGGGATTCATTTCCAAGCTTATCACATTTTATGAATGTTCAATCTTTAATATATGCAGTGTGTATATAAATATACAAAATACAAAAAGACATATGCCTGGACCACTTGTCTATATAATGTGCGAGACAGAAAAAAACAAAAAAACTGTCTCCTCAGCCCTGTCATCAAGAGCAAGCATTTTCAATTTTCAGATTTTTTATGCATACATGTATCACCTGCATGTTTGTGTGTGTGTGTACTATATAGAGACTTGCATTCACAAAAATTTGATGATGTTATCATGTTTGCAGTTATGATTATGGAACTGCTAAGTCAAAATGAGTGCTTCTGCATGCAGCTTCCACTGCAGTGAGGTTAGACATATGTTCACCTCAGTCATCAGTGAAATCACAGGCCTGGGACAAGTCTAGCTCATGCAGTTAAGGTGCTTTACTGTTTGTGTACTGGTTTGTTTTGCCAGTGAAGGTAATCTGTGAGGGCAGCCAAATTACAGAATGTGATGGCAATTCACTCTCTGAACAGGTCCATGTCCCAGCAGGCTGTAACAGCCCTTGGTTGGATTCATTGGCCGAAAGGGAAACCAGCACAGAACAATTAGAGAGAGTTATATTCCTGCTGAGTTGTACTGACAAGAAGATAAGCTGCTGCATTATGCACATGTCCTTTAATAGATTAAATAATTAAGCAATAGGTGGACATCCCTTCCTTAGAGTTTAAGATCATTAAGCAAAATTACTTGGAAGCATTCCTAGACATGCAATTATTCTTATTAGATTTGATACTATCACAGGATGATGTGGGCAGCCAGCTTCTTTTCTGATTCAGTTCAAGTGATGGGCTTCATGCTGTGTAATTTGAAGTAAACTCATATTACTACTTGCCTGTATTTTTTTCCACATTGAAATACTTTTCTCTCAGCACTGTGCATACATGATATCTTAGTGCAGGAAAGCATTTGTGCTATCTGCCTTTCCACAAACCCCCCTGGTTCACCAATGATTCCCTTAAAAAGTAAATAGATCAATAAAATGACAAAGCAGTTGAAAGGCCATTGCTGACTTTCTATTCCTTGCTAATCATCATCAGGCAAATACACTGGTATGACTTTTCTACACAAGGAATAAAAAGACAGCTAACTGTACAGACTACCTATATGAACAATTACCCCATCACCCTTGGAAGAGAACTCAGGCTATAATGAAATAATCACACTCCATCTCCAAAATTATAATATTCTATGGAGTACCCTGGCAATAATATTTTTGTTGCTTCTAATTACATTACATAAAGGGACACTTTTTGTTTTCTACTAGTACTCCACATTCGTCCAGAACTTACCTGAGATCCACCTTTATCGCACAGTGAAGAAAGAGCAGTTGAATTCCAGTTGTTTGCTCAAACCTCTGTGAACTTCTTCTGACCACCTGGAAAGCTCCAGCCACACATGAATGTTACAGGCACATCCACGTTCTCTTTCTTTGAAAAGATCTAACTTTCATTAAATTTGGAACCCAGATGAGCACAGGAAGGGAGGGAAGAGTAAGATGAAAGAGGAAATAAAGATCTACTTCTTATACCAGTGTACCTACTAGCAGGTTGTGTAGCTACTGGTAATGGTCCCTTCACTGTCTCCAATGCATCTAAGGGTCTTTGCTGAAGGAGGCTCTCGCTTTGTATTTTAATATGTAATTTTATCCATCATTGGAAGTTATTATTAGAAGATGGTGAAGATTAGTGTCTCTCAACATATCAAAACAATTTAATTTAGATGGAAATTAGTGACAATTTTCTAGCATTAATTCTTAATTTTCTAGTATTCCATTACTTAACAAGTCAAGATACTTACAACAGAAATTTAAGTGGAGAATATCTAGGTCAACTCAGAGCAAGTATGGTCCAGCACGGTGTCTGCCTTTAGCCTCTCTGAAACAATTCTTTTGTGTCTGTTACAGCTTCTAATAAAGACATTTTGGTCCACATGCCCTAGGGCTCCAAAGCTATTGGTGACTATCTCTGACTCTCCAGCTGCTTTCCCTTTCTAAAAGTTTATTCTGATTGGAAACCTGTTTTACAATTAACCTTTATTTATTACTTAAAATGAAACAAAAAAAATTACTAGCATGTATTTCTGTTATTCAGTTTTTTCTTTGGAGTAAGCACTTTCTAAGCTTAGATCATGTTTCTCTTCTGTTTTTAAAATATGGCTTCACCTCTAGTCAGTCCATTCCTTTTCTATGTTGTTCTGATCGAGCTTCTTATGAAGGAACCTCTTGAATATCTACCTTGTGTTTCAGGTAATTTTTTGCTCAGCCAGATGAAATGATTAAAGCTCTCAGGAAAAAAAAATGCATTGTTCTTTTCAGACTTGAAAAATCTGTCTTGAGAAGTGACCATTTCTTTCACTCAATGATATCCCATTTGAATGGATCACCACAGAAGTTCAGAGAGCACATCTTTTCATGTCCATAAAGGTTACAGGACTTTTCCCATTACATCATGTGACAGGAAAACACAGGAGGCTGAGTAGTTCCTTGTTCAAAATGGAACCTATGGTTTTACACAGATATACAGAGGAACACACAAACTTCTCCAGATGATCACATGAGGTTTACAATACTTGCTTTGTGACAGTAGAGCTGGAACAAACATAGAAGGGTGAGTAACTGCAATTCTAACATGAAAAGCTTTCTCTTCTTCTGTTCCACCCACATGTAGCAGCTGGAATCACAAACATTGGTATGGCATTTTAAGTGGCAGGATTCCTTAGTGCCTTATCAGTAGGGGCATTGGTAGCTGCTTTCCTTTCTTGTCCTCTCTTGCACTCACAGACTTTGTGCCTCTCTTCAGTTGATTAGCATTTTGAATTTTGCCACAAGATCATTCTGTTTCTATAGTGATCTTGGCACCACTAGTGTAGGCTCATTTCCTATCAGTCATGGTTTACTTAGGTCAGCAAGCGCATTATTTTCAACTATGTTTCTTTCATTCCTGCATCATGTAGGTCATTATACTTATATGCAACTAATGACACCAAGTTTCTAAAATGGCCAGAATATTTAGAACAGTCTGACAAACTGTCCTATGTTCCTGCCTATTATTGTGTAATTATGTTGGGAAAACAGTGCATAAATAAACACTAATTAGGAAAATAGGTAGAAAACCCAGACAATTTCAGTACAGCTCTCAGAAACAAAAATCAGAGATACAGAAGGTATCAGAAAGGTCAGAGCATGCTAGTTTTACAGAAACACAAGTATAGGGTCCTAAAATCTAAACCAGGATCTTAACAAGAAAAAGAAGGGGGAAAAAAAAAGGCTAAGAAAGACTTCAGAAAATCCATTATTGCTGTTTCTGCTTAGCGGAGGTCCTGGCTATTATTTACCATAACATGTGTATAGCACAGGGCAGATCTCATGTTCTGAACTACCTTTTAAGTAGGCAGCTGTAAATCAGACAAATGAGCTTTTCTAATTTTACGTACTGCAAACACTTCACAATTGACTACACCAATCTCTCTTTTTAGCCTTCAGCAGACACTATAATGATTTTTTGTTCTCTTGGACTAAGAGTGTGTATGATGAAGGAGGCTTCTGTTTCCAAACAAGGAGGGAATTCAAGAAGAATTTGTCACTGAATGGGACAGCTAGTAGATAAAAAAAAAAACCAACCACCAAAACAAAACCAAAAAACACTTTCCCAGAAGTGATTTATTGTTCTTCCAGTACAAATAATACAAAATGTACTGATACAAGCTTAGTTATGACTTGAAAACAGGGATGTTGTTCAGTTTATTTAATTATGTTTGACTTTCTCTGATTTTAGATTATGTTTTCAGTAAAAGTATTGGAATTCTAGATTATCTTCAGTTAAGCCTTTGCAAAGGAAATTAAAGCAAGTAGTAAATGCTTCCATGTCAGTGGAAGAAAATTAGAAAAATGTAAATTTTTGTAATGATGATGGGTAGATACAAATGCAAGTGAATTCCTTAATGGTCATTGCTCTACTTTTCAGTAACACCATATAGGAAAAAAGAAAGGCTAATGAGTTTGCAGGGACAGAAATTGAGGTACAGCTACTGAATGTGATGTTTCTATTACTTCAGTTAATACAAACCTGTGAAGTAAACTTGAAACCTCAGAGAAAGGTATTTGATTTTGAACCTGAGTACACCTCTAGCCCTGTCACCGGTGCTGCTAGCTGTTTTATTACAGGTACATCCACTAGAAACAAACCTAAGGACCTTACAAAGCCTCACCCTGAAGCAACATTTCTGATGAGAAGAAAAATGTTTATTTCAGGATTTTCAGAGCAGGAGCCAGTTATTACTCACATTTGTGTTTCTCTCAGCTCTCGGAAGAAATTTTTTCTTCCCTGTTGTAATCCTGCTGGCTAAACTGTGCAAGAATGGTTCTTTTTGTTAAGTAACAGTATAACCTTCAGTAAAGCTGTAAGTAAAAGTGAACTAGATGGGACAAGTGGTTTAAGTGCTTATTTCTCAGCACTATGGAACAGTGAATTGAAATGTTTGATAGGCTTTTCTTTTTTTTTTTTTTTCCCCCCTAATAAGTCTCTGAAGAATACTCTTCTGGCTTAAGCAAATTGCAGGTCAGGGTCAGCTCTGCAGCTGGTGTGCATTGGCACTGCTTTATTCTTTTGGTTATTTATTTTGTACAACAACCAAGAATCTGGTCTCCATTAAATATAAAATTTTATTACATTAACTCTGACAAAGTTCAAGGACAAAACAGGTGATATCTCTCTACATGTAGAACAGCTCATGTCCAGATTCTCTGAACTCCATATCAACAAAGGCTTCAGAATCTTAAAAAGTCCTGCCCCTGCTGCGTCTTTCACAAAATAACCCGTTTCCTAAGTGTAAATTTCTAACCCGAGGTGCTAGTGAGGTTGCATTTGGGCACCTCCAAAGCTAGTTTCTAGCTTGCTGGGCAAGCAGGCAACAGGTTTCTGTGTGGATCTGGTTCTGAGAGAAAATATTGCTGAAGACAACTGAATTCAGCATAACAATATCACAGACAGACACTGAAGTGGAAATGAGATGACTGTTTTAGTTAGAGTCTGTAATTAAATACAATAGCTGACTAAGGAAAACTTCTGATCAAAGAATCATAAAATAAATGTAACCTACTCGTAATGAGAAAAATGAAGGAAGTCAACAAGATATGCAACAGTAAATAAATAACTTGGGACCCATGTTTCACTGTGTCAAATTACTAGAAATGGTGCAAAGTAATATCCCAAAGTGTAAGAAAAATAGAGAACATCAACACACATAAATATAATGTTTTCAGATCAGACAAGTGAGAGAAAAGACAAACACATTGATCTGACACATACCAGGTAAAGAGGAGGAGGTTTTTACAAAGATGCATAAGATTGCAGCAGGTAGTCAAAAATCAGTATTACAAATAAAAAAGGATGTGAGTCACACTTATTTGTACATTGCTGTACAAATTGCATTGGTGAGGCTCTACTACAGACACACATCCTGACCTCGCTTGAAATCTGTGGTTGCCATCATGTAGTGCATCTTGGCTCCTCAGGACTAAGCAGTGACAGCAAATCCATCTGCTTTGGAAGTGCTACCAAAGGAAAATCTCTGCTATCTGAAAGAAAGATCTTGCTAAATATATTTGAGCAATAGCTTGTTATCAATATATGCATTCACATTCATTATAAAATTACAGAATGTTAGTTTTCTTTTTTAAGAAGAGTAATTTCTTCATTTCTCTGCCTTAAGCATGTCTTTGTGGAATAATCTTTTAATTTGTAAAATAACTGATTTCCCTAACATACCACTTCAGTAAAAAAGTACACATACTATTGGTAAGATGCAATGCTCTAAAAACAGCATTCAAAAACGTCTAGCTTTAATGGAAGAGTATTTATCCCTATGAAGGGCAAAGGGATAGTAATTTTGTCTCAGTTGTGTGTCTGTCAAAATTGTAAATGAAATGACTGCTCCTCATACCTTTCCAATTGGAAGCAGTGAAAAGAAAAACAGTCAGTGGGCTCAGCAACTGGGCAGTCATGTTTTGGAGCTGAGGAGTGTTATGGAGGCCACTGCACCCATTTGATCAAAATAGAATGTCTGGCTTTCTTCACTGGAAGAAGACAGGTTCAGTCTTTTTCTGGTTTTATAATTTTTGTTGCCTATTTGATAATTTTGCTGGCTAGCATGCTCTATGAGTATATGAAGCAGCACAGTACCAGTCTGACCAGTATTCCAATTTTCAAAGAATCCCACAGCAAATTTTCAGACATAAATATTCATGATAGTTTTCTGCCGCATATCCATCTAAAGACACACAACTCAGGAAACAGAGCAAGAACTTTACCCTTCAATATGGGCCTCATCTACAGGTGGTACAAACCAAAGTGCTTCCAGTACCCCTTTGCTGCATTTCACACTCCCTCTGCACAAATATTAGTGTATTCAAGATGTGTGAGAAGGCATCCTTGTCTGTACAAATATTTTCAGTCACACAGTCTCTTATTAGTGTCTCCTCAAGCCTCTCCCCTCCAGTTTCATTTTCTTTCTTCAGCCAGAAAATAATTAGCACTTTTTCTCTTGTGCTAATTGATAAAAGTCTAATAATTTCTTTCTCTAATTTTCTTATTATTCAGTTCATGTCCTGAGACAATAATGTACTAGCTTTGGTGTTGGTTGCATTTTGTCACTGTCACTTCACAGGAGTTTCCAATATGCTGCTGGTTACATTTTCCAACTTGGTAATGACTTGCTTTAGTCTGAATTCCATTTTTCTTTGTACTAACTGGAGTCTTTTCTTGGCTAACCCATTTAATTTCATAACTGGTATCATACAATGGATAAACATTCCCTTAAAACTGGAATGTACCATGTATGCATCGTTACACTAGTGATGACTAGCTAGGCAGGCAATGCTAGAGAAGGAAGAGCAGCTCTCCTTTTCCATAAATACAAGCCAATGTCATGAATGAAATGAAGAAACTTATCTCAAGGTAGACACTATTACAGTAAACCCTGTCTCTTTCACAAGAGTTAATTTGTTGGTTTGTTTGTTTATATGTCTGTGTTGCAACATGCAATATTTTATTTTATATCTTTTGTGTTTTAAGGATTTCTTTTTTTGTTCAACTACTGAAATGCACTACACAAAATAAAGTGCTGGTAAAGATCAGTTTAGAGCTAGGCACTTTAATCAGGGAAATGAAATAATATTATATTCTAGTTCAGAAACTTTAAACAGATTACTGTAACCATATTTTTGTTCAAATCTCTTTCCTGCAATTACAAAACAACACTGAGATAAAAAAGAAAATATTAGACTTGGCACAGTCAGTCACCTTTGAACAATTTATCAGACTCTGAATTTTCTGCAGATTAATAATGCTTGTCCATCAGAATGCAAAATGACTTATCCTGTGACGTGTCTAATTGCATATTTTCCTCTTCCATGGAAAAGGCCCATGACAATAATTAATACCTAATGCTATATACACCATAGCTTTGGGCGTTGCCTAGCAACCAGCATCCTGTAGGCTTCCTAAGGGGCCTCAGATAAAGGCAAGGGAGCGATCCTTTCACACTGCCATGGACAAGAAGCAGCTTTGTTCTAGGCTGATGCTCTGTTCTGGTTCTTTCTAGAGTGATCTCTGCAAAACAACTCTCCCTTAAGAGGTCACATGTCTGGAAAGCCTTTTCAAAGGCTAAAGAGAAGCCAAAAATGCAGCACATGCTGATTTTTTTATATGTTGGATACCTTGTACCTCCAGAAATGCAACCACTATCCTCTTGTTATCTGCCAGTAAAGAGTCTTGTTTTCAAAATAAATATTTCTGAGGGTACATTTATACTTCTAATTGGAATAGCTTCCCCTCCATGACAGAATGCCATGCTGATGGTTTTCACAATCAACTGTGTTTTGGGCAAACGACACATTACATTCAAAAGAGGGCTTGCATTGTGAAGTGTTTTTATATACTGTTGTATCTCAGTGGTATATACAATACAGAGTAGAACAAACTTCACAGAAATGCAGTCCTTCTCAGCTGTAAAAGCATTCCTTTTTGACAGTGTCATTTTTTAAAGTACCAGTTCATTTCCAGTGCAATTTCTTTATCTTGGCACAGGGACATCTAAATCTCATTTCATTAAATGTATATATTTACTCAGATGATCACTTCAATAAGAGCAAGAGGCTGGAAACCAGTATTCCAGGGTTTCTCTTCTCAGCTACAGTTTCCAGACTGTTCTGTAGTCCTTACCAAGTCACTGATCTTTCCTTTACCTTTGTTTTACATTGAAATAATGGCCCAAATATCATCAGACCCAGAAAGGCGTTGTAGTGTTTACTTAGTAGCTGCTGTGTTATTTGATGGCCCTTAAGAAAAAGTCACCAGTATCAGAACATATTTAATTTTGTCATAAATAATGCAGAATTGATATTGTTTTAAGCTAGCACATTCAACATTATTTGAATAGAAAAAGATAGAGCAAAAATTTTGATGTTGAAGTGATTGTTTTATTGACAGGACTGTGTAATGCATATTCCATGGAATACTCCTGGAAGAGGTTAGGCTAACTGATTGGTAATCCAGTCCTAGGTTTGTATGAATCATATTTTGTAGCTGTTTTAAAATAATGTAGATCAAATATTATATAAATATTCCTCACTCCAAATCCAATGACTTTTTTTTTCTGTCTTTGTCCTGCAGCAAGATTATTCAGTCTCTTGAGATATTTTGTAAAGTCATTATATTCATACGGATTTCTGGCTGCAGTAGATCTTCTGTAGAGCTTTTGGTTTTATATTCATACTCAGTCTCGAAACCTCAGAGGAAATTGTCAAGGCACAGAAGGCAAGAGAGTCCCCAGCATTCATTGCGAGCTGATGAAACTCAGGAGCCTAAACACTTTTTTTATTTTTTCAATAAAGCTAGTTCACATTCATTTTTTGAATTTCATTCCCACTTAATTCCCAGTAAGGTAGGCAAATGACACATTGGGGACCAAAGTCCCATACAGTTTAAGTGATGATGTACAACATCTCAGTCTTGAGGCACATGCTGTGCACAATTCTAATGAAAGATGATCTTACGGATATCCAGAATTTAAATGGTACAGCAAAGGCAGAATCCCTAATCCTGGACTTAAAGATTTCAGTGCAACTGTACATTGCAAGATGTTTGTCCTTGACAGGAAAGACTAGGCAGGGTTATCTCTCTCCTGCTCATTGCTTTTCCTCTGTCTGTCTCATTTACATGTAAATAAGTAAATTTTGCACACATACAGAAGGCCACAGGAATTATAATTTTGCCTTTTTAACTAAAGATTTTGCAAAGTCTGTTGTACTGAATTATTTTTTTTCTGATTTCAACATTCATGAGAACTTGTGTTACCATAAACTTGAACCACAGACTTACATGAGTTACCTACTTTTGGGTAGGTAACTATGAGTCTTGGCAATATCATCACATTAGTTCAGTTTATGGAACACAACGATACACACTGAAATCTCTTGTCTTTTCATAGGATTATTTTTCAACTTTGAGAGTATAAATAAAGCTACATTGGAAAGGTTGAATTGCATCTGTGAGTAAGTGCATCACTTTCCTACAGGCAAGCAATTTTGTTTCTTTACTCTAGAAAATGCTTGCTTTCCAGGTGGGAATTAACTCCTCAGCACAATGATTTCTGTTCTGTGTCAGCAGCACAGGAGCTAATTCACTGGGGCTGTGGTTCTACAGTGTCAGTGTCAGAGCTAACAACCTATTGAAGCAGTTTTGTTTCATTAGCAAGGGAATTTTTCCCATGTGGAGTGTTTCAATACAAAAAAACATTTCACTGCCAAGCCTCCATATAGATGTTCAATCCAAGTGCTAAGATAGTTACCACCTTAGTGAGACTGATCCTTCTTGGCAATGAGTAGATTAACCTCCCTTGAGGTTTTATTTCTACATTTACAGAGTAAAGGTCCTCTGGAAGCTGTTTCTTGTGCTGAATGCCCGCACACAGTGCTGCACTCACAAAGTGAGCTCTCAGAGCAATAGTAGGGCTTTGGCAGGGAGGATAACCTCCACTGTGTGCACTGTCATTTCAATTCCAGGCAAGTTTCTTCTAGGATAAAGAGGTCCATTTTGGCAGTGGTACATCTTCATCTCTACAGGGGGGCATTTAGCCATCCAATTTTGTACACAGGATGTCAACAGCATATGAAAATTTCAAAATTAACCTTCTGTATAGTGAAAAGGAGCAAGTGCCTAAACAGTAGGGTTAGCAATCAAGGGATTATTGGGTGGGAGAAAGAAAGAAGAGATTCTGCAATAAAGTGGTTTAATAATCACTGAAAAAATTAATTTCATCATGTGGTGATTTGTGGGCAAAGAGTTAAATTCCAGAATGAAGTAGTGTACTTCCCAGCACTGCAGATCACTGCATAACTCGTGCCAGTGAAGGAACAAACTCTTTCACATCTGGCAGTTACACCATGAATTCCCCTGCCTCCTGCCACTACAGCCAGTATGATCACAGCAGCAAGCAGTTCTCCTGTGTCCATAAAAAAAAATGTGGAATTTTTGCTTGGAAGTGCTGATGCCTGTAAAAGTATGTTAGTCATCATGCCTGCTTAGGGAAACTGGTTTTGAGAATTCTTAATTCCTGTATCTTCATTGCTTCAGTTAGAAATCTCTTCTGGCCTTACTTCACATTCTTTACTGGTACCCAAGAGAAGATGAATGAAAGAGAGTAATAAAAGAGGGCTTTTAGCTTTTCTGAATATTTTCATACATTTTCAGTTCTGATAATTTTAACTGTCCTGTACCTTTCTGGTGTTTAAAAAGGTATATACACTCCTTTTTGTCTTGACAGCAAATGAGTTATAATTTTCTTCCTCACAGGAAAGCTTATGTATTTCAACTCCAGGGAGATAGTGTGTGATCTTTTTGCATAACACAGATTGCAAGACTTCTCTAAAATAAATGTTTCAAATTCATAGATTGTACTCATTTTTAGTTTCTGGATTCTATTCTGGGCTCAGATTTCCAAAACTTAGGCACAGCAAACACTCAAATTTTAGATTCCAGTTGGAGTGAGTTTTCCTTCTCCTTGTGTTAAAATGAGGTCTCATTTAGAATCCTCCTGCTCAAGGTTAACTTTTTGAATTGTCACCTGTAATTTTTAGACATTTACAGGATGTTACAGTATTGACAGAATGATGTCATTCAAGGTGAAGCCTTGGTGATAGCAGCTTTCTCTATCTTTGTAAAAGTTATTTAAGGATCTTGTAATTTTGTTCTTTAGTATGATGTGAGGCTTGCAGTAGGCACTAAATACTTCATTTTATGTTTTAAACATTAAAACACAGTCCATAACCATTCAAATAACCTTTCCTGAGATGTCAGTATTGCTGACATACAGAACACTCTATTTTGATATTTTTTCCCTTTTTTGTGCACTTTTTTCTTTCTAAGCAGACTACAGCCAGTTTTCAACACTCCAGTCATGCGAATCACATCACTAGCTTATAGTAATATTCAGCACCATTGAATTTATGCTCATAAATCAACAATTCCATCACTTTTTACCCAATTAAGGCATCTCTTCTTTTTATGTCTATTGGAGATTTTATTTTGTTCTCAATGCTTTGATTTTTTTTCTCCTTTCCACCTTTCTTTTTAATGTTAGTTTAACATCACCTGAAGCATCCAACATGCCTTCTAGAATACTGAGTCTTTTTCTCTTGAATTTCACCTGGACAGTGGTGTGTCACCTTCCAAAGAAAGCAACCCCTTCTTCACAGAGCCCAAGTTAATGCTTCAGAGTTATCAGAGTGCTCTATATTGCTTATAGGTCTAGAAATCCAAAGTTCCCTGAAGAGGTAATCAGTATAGCATTTGAATTTTGTTGTTTGGCTTGGCTTGATGAGTCCTAGATGAGGGTGATGGCAGAAATGTCATAAGTTTGCACTGGGATGACCTTTGCAGGGATTGTGACAATACAGTGATTAATTACTTTTTCTCAGATACCTAATATTTTGTAAAAATTTGTCTTGGAATTCAGCATCTCCCACTTGCTTTAAATTCAGATACAAGCTTATTTTTTTGAAAAAGGTGAATAAAATACTATTTTACACGTTTTTTTGTTTGCTTGTTTTCCCATGTAGGTAGTTACTTGCAAGGTGGGAAAGCCACAATAGATTGTATGATTGAGAGTCATAGCAGTTTGCTTCCCTGCCAATGTAAAGCCAAGGCACACATTTTCTATCACAGCAGTTGTGTGCTAATGGAGGGAATGAGCACCATGCAGTCCAGCAGATGCATCCTGCAAGGTGTGGATACTTTCCACTGCTTCATGCCAGCTCTCTAATCAAAAGAAAGAAGTATATGTAAAGCTCTGCTGTAAGGCCTACTCCTAGGATTGGGCTTTTCGTTATGTCACTCAAGCCAGATAAAACTGGAACAGCAGAAGAAGAGTTAATTGCATTCAATTTGCCAGCTACGTGTGAGTAGTAAAACAGTGAGCACCTTGCTCTGAGAAAAGCAACTCCTTTGCCTTACTGTAGTGATAAAATTGTCTGTAAAAGCAAAGGCAATTTCTTCTCCTTGAAGGGCTCTGGCTTAGCCATGCTTTAAAAAAGTGTTTTGTCCTGTATAATGCAGGCTTAGCAATGACAGTGCACTATGGGAGCAGTCACGAAGTCATGCTGTCCCTCACTTTGAACTCATTCATTATGTGTGTAGGTGCTGTATTACCAAGGGTTTAAAGCCAGTTCTGAGAGAGGATGTCAGCAGCACAGACCAAACAACCAGGGGATAACTAAGATCTTGTCCAGTGATGCAGTACTAACAATCAAGGAAAAACACATTTCCTACTTTGAGGATGATCCCAAGTGTGAAGGTGTTCTTTGTGCAGCAAAACCTCAAAAACATTTGGACCCTACCACCATCACTGGTGATGCAGCGCTTGCTGTGCAGCACAAGAATCTACTCCCAGTAGCAACTGGCAATATCTAATATGGATTTTAGTGCTTTCCTGCCTTGTTGCTGTCACCAGGGAAAAGAGTGAAGAAAAGCAAACATGCAATATAGTCTTACACAATTATGAAAATCGATGACTGTGACAATTCATTTTATGACATGAAAAAGAAATAGAAACCATTCCTCCTTCTAAAGGATGTCTGTCATCTTTTTGACCACAACAGCAGGTCAAACTACCTACAGTGCTTGGATGACATGCTGGATATTAGTTGTCTGGGGACAGGCTTTGAAATGAACTGTTGCTGATCCACCTATCCTATTAATTTTTTGCTGTCTGAGATCTGAAGACTCCCATCTCTCTCAGAAATCATTCTAAATTTATCTTCAGATGAGGAAAGAGAGATCAGTTCTCATGTCTGAGATGGAAAGCTATGACTAATCTAATATTCATTGTTATTTTGATAAATGTACAGTTGGTAATTGATAAAATATCCGCTAAACCAGTTTATGATCCCAGTAAAGCAAGAGATAAATGGTGTAGTCTTTGCTGCATCATTGCTGTGATGTGGATGGAGTTAAAAAATAGTATTTACCCAGTATGTTTCGTTCATGCTTTGTACCAACTCAGTTAGAAAGACACATAAGTAACTGTGATGGTCAGTAGATGATTTTAACACAACAGAGAAATACTGGCAATGGCAATGGTTATTGATGGGAATAAGCAAGGGAAAAGATATTCTCAAACAATTTTAAAAACTTCAGTATTTAAAACCATTTTGGAAAGGAGTAAGTATGACAGAGTTCTTAGGAAACAAATGACTTTTTGTTGAGTTTCTTGAAGGCAAAGCACAAAATACTTTTCCAGATTTACATAAATAATAATTATGAGCAATGTATGTTACTTTGCTGTCAATAAAATAAGCAAGCAGCAGTTTATCCTAAACAAATTAAATGGTATTAGAGTGTTGGGAACTGAGAAAAACAAGTTGTTTTAGGCTATGTGTCATCAATGGCGTTTTCTCAGCTTCAGTGGTGGAAAGGATGTGAGCACTTAGTATAGTTATAAAAAGTGTAAAACTTGAGTAGTAGGAGACCTAGATAATTTTTAAGGAAAAAGAAAAAAAACAAACCCAAAACATCTGTTTAAGTCGATTTTATGTGCCCTATAATGGATCCTATACACTGCCTTCTGCTCACTCTGTTCAGTGTACATTTATGTTCTACTTGAGTTTATTGTACTAATCAGTCATCACTTGCCCTTCTGGTAATGTAATGGGTTCATGAATGTTTTTACTTCCACCCTTAGTATAGCATGTTTAGAAGAATATTTGCTGTCTTTGCTCAAGGCATTGGTCCATTTCTGTCTGGTCGTGGTGCCATAGGAGTTAGTCCAGCATGAATGTAGACTTGAGGCAGCCCTATAAAAGGAGGAACCTGATAAGGCTCAGAGGAGCCTGTTGTTGGTGGAGGTTCTATGTGGCGGCAGAGTAGACAGTTTTGCAAATCCAGCCTTTAACAGATGTAAGTTGGTTTCATTGGAGGGTACATTTGGATTTGGTTTGGGTGTAGGTCCCTATTGCCGGGGCAAAGCGGCAGGCCAAGACCTTGAGAAACCCGGAGACAGGCAGTGCAGCAGAGGTGGAGGGGTGCTCCTGGGTGGGGAACATCGAGCCTGCATGGCAGTGGTTCAGCTCACCTGCCAAAACCTTCCTCTGGAAGAGTCAGAATGGGATTCGGTACCTGCCTGGAATGGCAAGGGGTGCCCCAGCCCTGGTTCTGAGAGGTGCCGAAGTGTTGGGCCTGACACACTGGGCCTGGATGAAGGTTCATCCTCACACAGGCTCTGAAAATATGCCTTGAAAATAAGCCAGCAAGCAATGGCTGGCAGCAACGTCCCCCCAAGCCCCTTCACAGGGCACAGCGAGGGACTCCTCCAGTCATCGCTCCCAGAAGGGAAGAGGCAGAGATGCCCTTCCCTCAAAGCCTTCAGCTGGTTTAAGGATCTCACTGACCAGGTAAGCCAACCCCACAGCAAAACCCCCCTCCCTTTTTTCTTTCCGCCCCATCCATAACCTTTCCTTTCCTCCCCCCGCTGCCAAGACACGGGGGAGGCGATCGGTGCCTGCGTGGGGCCCGGGTATCTCGGCGGCGGGGACACTCCCCTCCGCCGCCCCACGGCGGGCGGGGGTCGGTGCGGGGCTGGGGCAGCCGGAGCGCCGGCCGCGGACCCGCTCTGCTGTGCCGGCGCAGGGGGCGGCTCTGCTGTGCAGTGCTGGGCTGTGCTGGGCTGTGCTGTGCAGTGCTGTGCTGTGCTGCGCTGTGCCGTGTTGGGCTGCGCTGTGCCGGGCAGCCCCTCCTGCTTGGCGCCGCAGGGGTTAAGCACCGCGCTGCCGGCGGGCTCGCTGCCGGCGCGGAGCGGGTTAAGCCCTGGCGGCGGCTCCGGCAGTGGCTCCGGCAGTGGCTCCGGCAGTGGGCTCGGGCTCCGGGCTCGGGCTCCGGGCTCCGGCAGTGGCTCCGGCACCGGGCTCCGCAGCGGAGCCCTCACCGCGGGAAGATGGCGACGGAGGGAGCGAGCGGCGAGCCGGGCTCCGGCGGGCGGGCGGACTCGGCGGCCCCGGCAGCGGTAACCGGCCTGCGGGAGGGGGTGCGACCCGGGCCGGGCCGGGGAGGGCTCCCCGCGGGGCTGGGACGGCGCGGAGCCGGCGGACCTGCCTGCCCCGCTCCGTCCCTCCGCCCTGCTGCTCCCCCGGGGCGGGACGGGGCGCGCCGCGGGACCCGAGAGCAGAGAGGGGCGCGGGGTGTCCGTCCGTGCCGCGCTCTGCCTTCGCTCGGCGGGGCCGCGGGGTGCCTGCACCATTGTTCGAGCCCGCTACCCTACTGCGGGGTGGGCGTGCGGGGCACGGAGGGGGCTGCTCTCCCCGCGCACCCACCGCCTCTTCCCGCCGCTCCCCCGGCGCAGGGGCCGGGGCACCGGGACCTGTCAGCCGGGCGGGGGAAAATGTTGCTCATTAACCCTTTGCCGGGCCCGCAAGGCGCTCGGCTTTCGCCCTCCTCCCGAGAGGCGTTCTCGGCGCTGGGCACCGTCCTTGCCCCCGCCCCAAGGCCCCGTCCCGACCCGGCTGTGTGGAGACGCCTCGGCTGCCGGGCCCGCGCCCCGGGGCAGGATCCGGCTCCCCGCTTAAAACATCATCGCCCAAGCCGAGCAGAACGTCCGTCCCTCCCTGCGGGTGGGGGAGGCGGCTGGAAGGGAGGCGGGGGATGCGGTGCCGGCGCTGGGCTCTTCTCTCCCGCTCCCCCGACCGCAGCCAGGGTGGCAGGGGCAGGGCTCGTCCCCACGGCCGCCCTGCGCCCCCGCTGTGCCCCGGCCCCTCGCCCGTGCCCGCCCAGACCGCTCCCTGCCCGGCAGCGCTGCATCCCTCGCCCGGCGCATCCCGGGCCCGGCGCGGTGCAGCCCGACTGGGGACGCCCCGGCCGAGCCAGCCCCTGGGGCTCTGCTGGCTGACAGACAGACAGCCACGGGTCCCGGGCAGGCTGTCGGTGCTGTCCTGGCTGACAGACAGACGGCCACGGGTCCGGGGCAGGCTGTCGGTGCTGTCCTGGCTGACAGACAGACAGCCACGGGTCCGGGGCAGGCTGTCGGTGCTGTCCTGGCTGACAGACAGACGGCCACGGGTCCGGGGCAGGCTGTCGGTGCTCGGCCTCCCCGCAACAGGCGAAGTTCAGGGCAGTAAAACCGCGGTGGTGCGCATTCTGCTTGGGATCGGTCCCGAAGGCGATGACCCCCATAAGCGAGGGGACACTAGTTTCTGTGAAATTTAGGTTATTGATAGCATTTTAATTTTTGTTATTTTGTTTCCTCTCAAACAGGGACTATTTCTTATCTGAAACCTTGTTCCAGCTGTGTGCTTAATTGTCGTTGCATGTTTTAAAATCTGCAGTGTTGTGGAAATTGGATTTTACTCAAAAAAAGTAAACCTTACACAGTGAATATTTGTAACATCTTTCTTTTAAAACGATGACATAACCATGGCCTAAATGAATATTAAGATAAGAATTCATAAAAGCAAGCTTAAATATTTTAAAGCCCTGGTTTTGACCAAAAATATTTATATTAAATTCTTTGGTATACTAAGATTAGTACTGCCTTAATTTTCAGTTTTAAAAACTCAAACAAGTAGCTTGTAATCAAGTAGGACTTCAATATTGCCCTGTTAGGCTGTGCAATATAAGCCACTCATCATGCAATTTGGTGTTCTCATTGTGAGGGGTAGGAGCAATAGCTCTATACTGCACACTGATTTTAAAATTTGTTTTTAAAGTTGAAGAGATACTAGGATATAAACTGTGGGTTGCTCCCTAACAAAAATAATACCTATACTTGAGCCATATCAAAGTATTTAAAAAAAAATAATTATTTTGCTTTCAGTCATTAAATATTAAATTTTTATTTTTTTTTTCCTTGCCAAAATAAGGGTTGTATTGTTGACTTAATTTTACCTCTTGTACAGGAAAGTAAAAACAACATCTCTGTGCAATGAAATGATTTAAAAAAGATGTTCAAAATACTCCAATATTTCTTTTCAAGGAGTTTGCATTAAGGAATAATAAAATAAGCAAGGAGCTTATTTTCTGTCTTTAAACTCAAGATACAAAATTATGAATTAGTTCATCTTGCTTACTTTTTGGATAACAGTAATCATTCGGGTGAATATCTTTTAAGTCACACCACACTTCAACTTATAACAAAGTATTATGTTGGAGTGTTTTGTTGGCTTTTGGTTTATTTTTTTTTAGTTGTCAAAATTGTGATTGCAGTAAAAAGCTATAAGAACAGTATTTTTAATAGTAATGTGTTAATGTGTAAATTTTATGTGTAAGCAGAAAGTGTTTATCACAGGACATACAGTAGGGTTTCCTGATACTAAATACTGTTACTATGTCTTGATACACTATCAGTAACATCACTGAAAAAAAAAAAAATACTTTTTCTGCTCTTTTTAGAAGCACTGTAGAAAAGGAGTGAAAGTGCCTCCCTCTTTTTTTGCATTCACCAGGGAATTTGACTGAAAAAACCTAGACTGTTCTGTAGTGTTTTACATGTGGGAACAAAGCTGATAATCTTGTCATTCTGAGTTTCCTTGGATGGAGCACAGGATCTGGTAAACCCATCACTTCTTTCCCACAAAATACTGGTATTTTTATCATTGTAAGGATAGCAAGGAAAAATGGCAGGGGAGTGGTTCTGGTCCTTTCTCATACCTGCACAGCATGATTGCACTGAAGTCAGTGAAATTGTGTTGGTGCAATTTGGACTAGAACTGAAAGAAAACATCTGTGTGTGTGTTTTAAAACATCTTTGAATGACTTCCATCTGCATAATGTCTACCAATAATGATTATATAATAGCAAGAAATAATCCAATTTGACAGTCTTTTTGTTGAAACATTGAACATCAGCCTGCTGTGCATAGAGGATTGGCTTGTCACACACTATAGCTTCAGTGTAGCTTTAACAAAACCTATGAAAAGCCTGTTACATTAATCATGAAGTTTGTTAAAATTATTCAGCAAAATTTTGGGGTTTGATTTTGCTTCACTGGTGATCAAAAGCGTAAATGTTATTTTTCCCCTCAACGTCAGTACCTTCTACTCTCTCTAAAGCTGTACATATAGTGGATATTGATAGAGTGGATCTTGACTCCTCTGAAATGTGTAGGGATTGTGCTGCTGTCTTCTTCAGTCAAAATTACATTGAGCATTATGTGTGCACACCCCAAAGGATGACTCTGGGTTGCTGTGGATCATGTAACAGTACTACAAAAAAGTTAGACTGCATAAAAAACTATCAATACTGAAAAAAAGGGTAAATGAAGATAAATTCCATGACATTTTGTGGTGACATTTTGGGATATTTTATGCTTAGCTTGGTATATTGACTATCTATT
>JAWWTY010000037.1:23557560-23662629 GCA_035222235.1 Margarornis squamiger
TGTGCATAGAGGATTGGCTTGTCACACACTATAGCTTCAGTGTAGCTTTAACAAAACCTATGAAAAGCCTGTTACATCAATCATGAAGTTTGTTAAAATTATTGAGCAAAATTTTGGGGTTTGATTTTGCTTCACTGGTGATCAAAAGCGTAAATGTTATTTTTCCCGTCAATGTCAGTACCTTCTACTGTCTCTAAAGCTGTACATATAGTGGATATTGATAGAGTGGAATCTTGACTCCTCTGAAATGTGTAGGGATTTTGCTGCTGTCTTCCTCAGTCAAAATTACATTGAGCATTATGTGCACACCCCAAAGGATAACTCTGGGTTGCTGTGGATCATGTAACAGTACTACAAAAAAGTTAGACTGCATAGAAAACTATCAATACTGAAAAAAAGGGTAAGTGAAGATAAATTCCATGACATTTTGTGGTGACATTTTGGGATATTTTATGCTTAGCTTGGTATATTGACTATCTATTGATCTGTAAGAGCATTCATAGTAGAACTGCTGTTCCAGTCACTATAGTGAAATGCTAAGGTTTGGTTTGATCATATCAATTATATGTGTTGATTTAGATCAGTCAGACAGATTCTTAACTGAAAAATACTGCAAGTAGCAGAAAATGAGATCATAGCCTTGAGAAGCAGAGACTATTTCTCATTAGAGATTACATTCTGGAAAATGGTCACCTGCAAAAGGACTTTAAGTCCCTCCCCATCTGAATGCATGTTCTCAGTGTACTGTTATTGTTCAGAGAAGTTATTCTCTTTTAGTCAGATGTGTGATGCTGTTGTGGTGTTTCAGTGTATAGGTGAGATGCAGAGAAAGCACAGTTCTGTCTGTTTTAGTCCTGCTGCTGCTCTGTGATGAGAGATTGGTCTTGATCCATCTTGCAGTGATATACTTCAGACTTCCTTTCTTCCTCTTCTCCAAACTACAGCACTGCCTTTTCTGTGCCTTCTACTCCATGACCTGCAGCACATCCTCTCTTCCTGTGTTGTGAAGGTCTTTGGGGATGAGAAAAGAAAGTCATGGAATGTAGTCCCTTTAGTAAATATTCCTTTCTCTTACGTATGTGGACTTGTCATACTGTCTGTTGTTGGCGATTAAGTGCACAGGGGCAATTGCTCTGAGCTGGATGTGTGAAAATGGCATGAAGGTGCAGAACTGTAGGATGCAGCACGTTCTGCTGTTTTCCCAACTGCTTTGGCTTCATTTGTGTAAGCATTGCTTTGGCCTCCTAGAGGATATAGAAAGATAGGAATAGAGATGCAAATTGGGACAGGAAGGAAGGAGCTCAGGAAGACAGCAGTTCGAGTTCTGACTCTGCACCTGCTCCTACCCAAGAAAGGGGTCAGTTGATTCACAATGGCTGTATAATCCTTGAATATGTAAACCAGAAGGTGTCAGGCTTAGGAAAGATCTACTGGTATGTACCTTTAATTCTCAAGTGATGCATGAATTAAAGCTTTCTTGGGCATTGCTCTTTTTATTCTTTTGTAGCACAAAGTAAGGTGTAAAATTCTGAAAGACAGAGGTAGCTTCAACAGTGTTTACCCATATGTGTACCTAATCATATACTATTCGCCTTAAAAGTGACTTATCTGAAAGCAACTTGCTGAATAGAAACTACCCATTAAATCTAATTAAGAATTTAAACATGATTATTGAAGGTTTGTGGGCCTAGATCCATTAAAAAACCCCACGCGTAGTTGCCTAACCTGCACTGACATAAAAAATGACAAAGTACCTTTGTGGCTGTTAATAGATGGCAGACATGTTTTAACAGCTATGACAATATCTGGGTGTGTATAAAGGTCAATGTCTTATTAATTTTGGAAGGGTTGGGGGCTGAGTTTTTTTCCTGTTTCCAAAATAAATTTCCCAGCTCTGAGGTATATTTATGGTTAATGTTGAAACTGTTAGAAGTTTTGCTATTAGTTCAAGCCAAGAAAACCCACATCAGCTAAACAAAACCTCCCCCATACCTTTTAAAGAAAACCTTTGAAAAACCCAGAAAGCAAGGGAGTTGTGCTTGGGAAGAGGAGTGCAGAATAAGCAGGTAACTTCATGTGGTGAACAATCCAATAAAAGCTATTGAGCTAATGGATGGGCATAATTAAATGCATATACAGTGACCTCATGATCCCTCAGGTATGACTGTGAAATTTTATATGAGTCTTGAATGTTAACATCAGATGATATTCTCTTCAGCAAGAAGCTCCTTGTTAGTTGAGGAGCAAGTTCAACAACATTGCTTTTCCTTGGAAGATATTTCTCTGCCTTCATCTTTGTTTCTAAGAATGTTCCTAAAGGTCATATCTTACTTCTTAAGTTCATCTTGGATGAGGTGGGAAATAGACATGTATTTTTGCATCAGATAACTTCTGGTGAAGTGTGGAATCACAGATTCTTACCCTAGTTTCAGACTAAAGAAGAAACCTTCCACAGCCAAAGCAATAAATTGTGGGTTTCCCCTGAAGTATTCATGGATACTGTGTGATATTATAATCACGTCTTTTAACAGTTTCTCTGTTTGCAGAGTTTTCTTTATTAGAAAGGGCTAGGATTCATTTAACCACATACCCACTTCCTTTTATAGTTGATAGGGTGAAGTAAGTGGTTAGATGGAATAACTTGTTTTAGAAACAGGTTTGTGAACTCTGTTTTTGAGTGAAGTGACTTAGGCAGCTGGGTCTTGCAGGTATAGGTGGAGGTAGGGATGGAGTTCAAGACACTTAAATTTAGGTGTCTATATATGTGCACAGTGTTTAATATCCTATTATAGTTAGTAGAGCCATGAGCAAATAGTTCTAGTGGCTGATTAGCTGAATAGCTTTTTTGTCTGTTTGACTGCGCTAATCAGTTCTCCATTGAAAATAAAGGGACATAGGGTACCTTGCTTACATAGCTGGTACCATTAGGTACCTCACTTATGTACATACATTCAAGGCACCCACTTTTAGATGTCTTGGTCCTATCTTGCAGGCTTCCTTTAGTGGTCCTTATGTGATGCTCTGGGGTATCCCAGCTGGCCTTCTGCTACTACTCCAGTTGGCATGGATGATTCTCCTAAGTTCTGTATCATATCTACCTGTCCCAAAAAGCTATCTCTGACCCCTGTGACATTTCAAATCCCACTAATACTTCTCCATAGGCAACTAAAGGGAATTAGTCAAAGTAGATATTTGTATTTGGTCAGATGATTTGTCCCTGGGGGATGTACTTGATGTTGTCACACATATGAATCATGGTTGTGTTTCCCTGGTGCTGTTTTTTCATGGGTCTGACAGATGTGAGGCTGTCGTTATACTAGAAGTTTACTTAGTATAGCCTATAAGGTAATAGCAAACCTTTTTTCTTTTTAGAACCTTGAACAAAGTCCACTTTGTGAGTCCTCAAGATGATGTGTATTAATTGTAACTCAATATAGAATATGTACCAAATGCAGATATGTACCTTTCCCTTTTCTTCTGAAAGGACTGGTTTTTTGACAGCTTTTCCTTACGTGTTTTCCTGTACACTATTTTTATACTTCTCTCTGCCCCACTTCTGCCCTTCCACTTCAGCCCTCAATTATGTTCCACATGTTTCTTACTCAGGCCCTGAGTTATTAACCAGCTCCATCTTTTAAAAGGTTTTCTGAGCAAGAAGAAGCTTGTTTTCCATGGTCGTTTGTGATTAATTCACAGCTAACTTGTTTCCTGTCTATGTTCTGTTTAGGAAAAGTACTAAGTTGAGGCTTTTATACTTTACCTATCTATTCAGGCTTCTGCTGAAGGCAGCAATGTTTTTAACAGTTGCTGCAATAGTGCAATGAACAGAACTTTTAGCTCCTGAGGTTGCCAGTACTGTCAACTGGGCTAGGCCAGCAAAACTCACTACTGGCACTGCCAGTTCCTCACAATATTGTATTGTATTTTATTTTTTAGGGAGAGTGGTGTGATGAATTCAACCATAAATACTTTGATCATTTCTGCTCTAAATTGCTATGCATGTGGGAAAGAGTCCATTCTGTTCCTGTACCTCATGATGACCTTCCAATTTCATTCTTCCCATCTTTTCCAGAGGCAATGGAGGCAGTAGAATGTGTGTCCAGTTTGATCATTGCTGTCCTGAGTAGTTCTTTTCTTGTTCAGAATTTATGCCTTTTTCTTCTTTGTGGTTCACGGCAGAGCCTCTTTCAGTCTTTAGCGATGCTGGTATCATTTTGCCTGTACTGTTTTTGTGATGCACACACAGGTAGTTGAATGAGTTTTAGCTAATTAGCAGTTTGCTCTATTGTCAGTGTACTTGCTGCCAGGCAACATACACCCCTTACAAAACTGATCTTGAAAAATTGCATGTGGAGCTTTAGAGACATAGAGGATTGAAGTAGTCTTTTTTGGGTACTTTATTCTTATAAATCAAATAAACCAGACATTTTAAAATCTGAAAGAGGTAGAGAAAAATTTCTCTTATGGTTTGGTTGTGTTTACCAAATGTCTCCCTGGGGCAGCATATTCACGTATCTCTGTTATAAAACCAATACAATGCTTGGTTTGGTTATATAGTTGTGAAGTACTTGGTTAAATTGTTACAGCTTGGCAGTCTACCAGAGGTATTGTAGCTAAACCCCAAGTGGCACATAAGCCACGAGCTACTAATGCAGTCTTTATTTTCTGGAGATCTGACTTACTGCTCCACTGGAAGATGTTAGGAAGATTACTTTTCTAGATCTGAACAGCGGTTTTCCCTGTGATTTGGCCAAGCAGTGGTTCATTGGAATAAGAACTTTGGGCAAGCCCACCATGACTGACATTTTGATCCCCAGATCAAAATGTCTTAGAGACATTTTTACAACTATGCTTGAGAATGTGTTAGATCTTTAAACAATGTATTTTGGTCTAGTTGTGGTAGGCTGCGTTGCTGCTCTAGAAGTGTTGATTCAGAGATGTGCATGGGGAGAAGGTGCGGTGGTGTCTTCAGTGATTGCCATGCATAGTCCTACCCCATGTGAGTGGATTCAAGGTTGCTTATCCATAGTGAACAAATCTAAGATGTCCTTAAAGTACTGGGAAAAACTGGTCATTCCAGTTTCAGAATTTGTCTAGTGCAGTTATGAAAAAAAGATTCAGTGGGCGTAAAATTATTCATAAACAAGGCCTGAAAAATGATGGTGTTTTCTTCATTCTGAAAAGCACATTTTCTGTTTAGAGGTCATTTCTGGTTGATTGTGGACAGTTTATGGAAATTTTTTTGGTTTTCATATGTATGTGAAGATTTGTCTGGTAGTGTGTAGCTTGGAGAGTGTGGGTAATAATGTTGCATTTTCTGTGCTTAAAAATCAAAAGGCATCAAACAAAAGTAGCTGCTGGCAGACTGACAGTAAAGGTGGTGGTTCTACATAAAATGTGTAGTTGTGATGTGGAATGTTGTGAATGGTAAAATTGCATAGAGATTCAAAAAGCAGGGGGGCATACTCACAACAGATATGTCAGCTGAGGGCTGCTACATGCAAAATGACAATTTCTGGCTCAGAAGGTGAATTAGCTGCAAATTGCTGGAGGTTAGGAGAGTATTTCTGGGAAGTATCATTATGGGCTTGTCTTGTTCTAGTACTGATTTCAAGGGCATCCATTATTGGCTTCTTTTAGAGCCAGGATGCTCGAGTAAGCAGGTTTTTAAGTCAGATATGCTAGAATTCTTCATATAGAAAGTGGTTTTGCTAGTTCTTATTTCAAATTCTTAAAAATATAAAAACTATATTACATTTCTTGTTGGTATGCCTTTCTATTTACATTTCTTTGTGTTTATTTATATCTAAACATAAATTACCAAAGAGCATTCTTAATTGTTAGTTTTTGCTGTCTTTTCATATGTTCTAGTTCAAGGTGTGTGTTTGAATAAAATTTACTGTAATTGCTTGATCAGGTGCTTAGTTAAAAATCTCATCACTGCATCACATACATTGAAGAATGTCTCTGTTTTGTTCAGAATGGAAGAATGTTTTCGTTTATGTCTCATGGAAGACTGCAGAAATTAGAAGTTTCACCTGTGATGTACAGTCTTTTGACAAAGAGCTGCCCTGTGTTATACCTCCTAACAGGTTGAATTTACTGACTTGGGCAAAAGAGTAGGATGATATTTCTTGTGCTGTACTTTTGTGGATGCCCCTCTTAACTGTGTTGTTGCCTACCAGAAACCTTAGGTGACTATTTTTGTCAGAAGAGACAAGCATATTTTAGAAAGGAATGGTAATGTAGCACTTAAACCATTGAGTGGGGACTTAAAAGACTGTTATTGAGTATTATGTTTTATACTACTTGCTTTATATGTTTGGAAAACAATATCTCTGCATCAGTTTTCCATCTGAAAAATGGAATTTTTTTTTTCTCTATTATAAAGGAACTTGTATGAATAAATCAATTCCTATCCTTGAGCTATTAGATTTTATGAAGTGGTTCGTAGAAGAGGGTGGATAAGTGGGTCCTACTATCTGACTGAATTAAATTTAGTAATTAGAAATGCTGAGAGTGAAATCTGCTGCAACCTATAAGGTAAAATCTAGTCAATGGCACGAGATTACATGAGGAACTGCATATGTTGAGTAACTTTTCATTTTATACATGTGCTTAAGTCAGTGAGGACTGCTGTGAGGAGCACTGTGAGAGGTTGCTGCAGCATATATTGGAAAAAAGCCTTCAGAGAAACCAGCTGTTTTTCTTGATCCATTAGTATGGAGCCTAAGAGGTATCTTTTGGATTACAGAAATAGCAGACCCGCCAGCAAAAATAGATAACTATTGCTCAGTCTAAAAATTTTCGTTAGAATGGATGGCTCTGTCCTCAAAACAGCTATGCCTAATAGGAGTAAGGGTCACTGGAGCACCTCCTGTGAGGACAACCTGAGGGAACTGAGCATGTTCAGCCTTGAGAAGAGACAACTGAGAGGAGACCTCATCAATGTCTATAAGTATCTGACAGGAGGGTGTCAAGAGGATGAAGCCAGTCTTTTCTGGATGGTGCCAAACAATTGGACATGAGGCAATGGGCAGAAACTGATGAACAGGAAATTCCACCTGAATATGAGGAAGAACTTCTTTACTGTGCAGGTGACTGAGCACTGGAACAGATTGCCCAGAGATTGTGGAGTCTCCCTTACTGGAGATGGTCAAGAATTGTCTGGCCACAGTCCTGTGCCATGTGCTCTAGGGTGACCTTGCTTAAGCAGGAAGGTTAGACCAGATGATCCACTGTGGTCCTTTCCAACCCTACCCATACAGTGATTATGTGAAATCATTGCTCCTCATTTTGATCCATATTGTTCACTTAAATGAAGAAGCTTAATCAAATGCACATTGAATGTAAATAGCTGGAGTTCTGGCATACAGTTCTCAGTAGCCATTTGTGCGCCTCTCTGTGTTTTAACTACAAAGTAAAAATGGAATACAGTAAATATAACACAGTTATAGCTTTGGGGTATTTTTGATCCATGGCCCTCTAGCCTGAGGGAAGAATAACTGTTTTGCCATCCTCTTGCCTTGAGAAAGTAGAAATGGTACTTTCCTTAATTTTTAACAGATTTTTTTTGTGCTGAAGTTAAGCTTCTGAGTAACTGATAGCTTAGATTTTACATCCCTCAAGGAAAATAGACAGTATATCCAGATACACTGTTCACTTAATTTGGCAACAGATTACTTCATGCTGAAGAGAGCTGAGTGTTTGTGTCACAGGGCTTTTCTAGAAGACACATCTACATCATAGCAAGGACTCCAGTGTTTCCCTTAAAGGGAATAGCATATTGAGAATCAATCTGGGCAGCTGAATGTAGTACATGGAATATTTTTTTTTTAACTCCCTGAAAGTAATTCCCTTCTAAATTCATTAAGTGTCTACCTGTGTTAACATTGTGGATATTGGTGAACAACAGATTTGTATTAAACTTATCTACCTTTGTGATTTTGTGAATATTATAACATTCCCCATGTTCCAATTCCAAAACCAAGACTTCCAGCCTGGTAGACTTTCCTGATATAGTACTTACTCCTTCTCTCTGCATTCTTTTAGTTAGCCAACTCTAGACTTTTAGATGAAGACTTTATGCCGTACTTGAGATGTAGGTTTACCAGGGGTTTATATAGTGGCTAAATGAGGCTGGTCACATGTAAGTGAAAATTTATGTGCCAAATCCCACATGAAGTAGCTCTTCCTACCACTTCTCTATCGTTTTTCCAGGTTATTGATGAAGAAGTTGAATAAAGCTGGTCCCAGAGGTGCCCCCTGCTTGTGTGTTTCCATCTTGAAAAGTGGCTGTTACTCATAATGTTTGCTTGCTATCCATGAAATATCTTTATTTCAATACAGTTGGATAGGAGTTTCTGTATAATAATATCAGATACAGAATTTTGTCCAGAACTTCTTGAAAATTCAAATACATTAGGATCCAGTGGATCTCCTTTACCATCGATTCCTTGCAACAGTACAGAATTTGAAACTATATCATACAGGAGGGCTTTAATTTCTTCCCTTTAAATAAAAAGAATCGGACCATTTTCTATTAATTTTGACTTTATATAGTACAAATAAACACACCTCAACTTTTGGCAGCTATTTATGGATGCTGATGTATCTGTGTTTCAAATCTGCTGTTGTAATCAGTGTGCTCATCAGTGTTTTGTTTCTTACAGACAAGAGAGTTTGATGTGGATAACCTGAGCAAGGCAGAATTGCGGATGCTTTTGAGTATAATGGAAGGAGAACTAGAAGCACGAGACCTTGTGATTGAAGCCTTGCGGGTAAGTTACTGGGTTGTGATTTTTCTGGCTTTATTTTAAAATCTCTTTTGCCACTTCCATTATATTGTACAGACAATATTGTTGGTGGAAGAGTAAATTGTAATTTTCACAGTTTTAGGCTGACTAAATCTCGGTAATCACAAAATATGTTCTTGTTTAATTGTTGCCATTGAGTAATTCTATGTAATTTTGGTATAAAATGCCAAAAAAATTTCAAAGAAATAAGTGAAAAACTTGTGAATTTTCTTCCTTTTAAAAATCTTTTAGATTCTAGATTCTGTTATTTGTGAAAGGAAGGAATAACTTCAAAGTAAATTCAGTCCATTCATAATTTGTTCTAATGATCTATATTTGAATGTACACTCTATTCAGTGCTCTCATTTTTTGTGAGATGGAAGGGACGAAAATCAGATGGTCATATCCACTTACAGAAAAGGTTTTGTGGGGATTTTTTTTGTTTGTTTGCCATTTTGTTGTTGTTGTTATTGGTGTTTTCTTGTGTGGGGGGTTTTTTTTATTTTTAATAAGAGGCGAAATATGAGATATATATTACTCTTAACAGCACTTTCAAGAATTGATAGGATTTCTACTGTGTTAGGTGTCTGTGAAGGTTAATTTTCTGCTTCAGAAGGTTGCAGTCTGAAAGGCAACTTAGAAAGTTGACTGGAAATGTACAAACAAAACTGTATTTTAATCGAAAGATAACTTTTTTTTTTATGACTGTACTGATTTTAAAATCGATCTGAAACAGAATAAGAATAAACAGACCTGCCAAACAAACTGCAGGTTTAGTGGGAAAAAGTATTATGTGGTTTGAAAATATTTACAGCTTCATAGGATAGAAGGAAATTGTGCCCTTTAAGATATTGTAAAGCAAAACCTCTATATAAGTGAAGTACATCTAATACTACTTTTAGTAGTATATGTAATGATTATCAAATAGTGTGGGAACATTTTCCACTTGTAATGTCACACTAACTATTGTAAATGCGTTTTTATTCAGTTGTAAGTTGTTTAGTGATGGCTTCAGAGCTCTTGTTGCAAATGGAGCTTTAATGTAGCTGTCATTGATGTACTTGCAGTAATAACTGAAGATTTTATGGGTATAAACCTCTCTTATAAAATACAATTTTCATTTTGTAGTAACAATAAGACACTGGAAGCAATATTTTTGGGGGGGGATTACTGCACTTTGAAGTTATTTGGTGTTTGGCCTTCGGTTATATGCATATGTTAAAGTATACTGCCTTTTCATCTAGCAGTTTGACAATTTCACAGCTCATTCGCCTGGACTAGAACTTTTTATTTTCCCTGCCTGCCAGATAAGGTTTTGTAGAAGTGGCAACAGTGTGCACACCACTTCCAGAATCTTTTTTTTTTTTTGACTCTTCTAACTTTGAAGGAATGCAGATAGAATATTCAGGCAATTTTCTCTAGTACATATTCATGAACAAGCTGCTACAGTACATATCAAAGAATGTATGTATTGAAATTGAGCAAAATGGAGGAGAAAAAAAAAGGAGAAAAAAGAAAAATGCAATAAACATTTAATGAAAGTAAACATTAAACATGTGCAGTCCCAGGAGAGAAAAAGTCTGTATCAGATTCACATGCACCTGCTGAAGTAGGTAGTATGTACACAGTGGGTTTTGATTATTAATAGATATCAATATAAAAAGTAGCTCAATTTCACATAAGGTATATAAATGCTGAAAATTGGGGGTTTAGGGGTTTTTGTCTGGTTGGATTTTGCTTGTTTTTTATTCTTTGCCTGCATGTCAATTTCTAGTTCCTCTAAACTAAGTCCATGTGTAACTCAAATCTTCCTGGCAGCTCGCCTGGTTACCTGTACTAGTACTGGGAAACTTGGAAGTTATACCTGCTGAAGAACTGTAGGTTGATATGTTATAGTATAATACTTTCGGATCTTCTGGCTTCTTAGTTGGGAAGACACAAGTCAGCAGTATTACCAGCTGGAATCTCCAAGTAGCACACAAAACAAGCAACTAGATAGCCACATACAGGTCTCTTATAACAGTGTACAACAAGAGAATTCCATTGGAATTGTGTCAGATTTGGTACTTTGATTTGCTTCAACAAATTGGCATACATAGTTTGTATATCCTTGAAGCAAGAAGGAAATGGTTTTCATGTAAGAGAAAAGAAGTTATTATTTCAAGAAGAGATGAAGGTCTGTTTCAAAGTTAGGAAAGGTTTGTGAGCATGTTTGCATATTGGGGAAGTTGTTTTTTTGTGGGTTTTTTGTAATCCTACTAGTAGTTCAGGGCTGTTTCAAAGCCTGATTTTTATGATAGGTCAAAACCTGAATATTTCCAACCCTATAGAGAATGTGTATGTTGTCTTTTCCTCTTAAATGATCTGTCAGTTTGAAGTCACTGGTATATACATTTATTAAGCAGTTCTTATATGTTTTTTGTCTTTTTCAAGACTATAGAACTGAATCTTTTAATCTTCTCCTAGAAGCTGTTCATTCTCTCTTCATTCTTGCGGTTTGTCGTCTCAGTTTTTGCTCTATAATCACATAAGTTTACATAAACAGAAAACACTTATATCTTTTTTGTTTTGTGAATTGAGCCTCAATCATATATATATATATATATGTATATATATATATATGGAGCAAATCCTACTACTTAATAGCTCATAGAAACCTAAAGGTATAATCTTCTGAATGTGTTGTGGTTTTGTGACTTCTCTGTGGGTTTTTTTCTCTTATTTAAAAATAGCTGTAAAATTATGTGCATCTTGAAGTGTCGATGAAAGAAAGAAGACTGCAAAATGATGCCCTGTATCAGTACTACTGTAATATTGCTTTTTTGGCAAGGAGACAAGGCCCCTGGATTTCCAAATTGTATTGTCTTCATATGGCTGTTCATTTAGAATGTATTCATTGTGTCTTAAAATAAATTTGTATCTTATGACTTTCACTCTAATTTGTCTTGGTGCTAGTACCCCTCAGAGAAGATGGCTACTGACTTCTCATTCAGCGCTTTTAAGATGTTGCGTAACTTTTTCTGCTTATTTGAAGTTTAGTTTCAAAAGGGTGAAGTCCAGTGAGAGTAAAGAAGAAATGCTTCAAAGTTTGTTACTCTGCTTTGAAAAGATTGAACTAAGGAATTTCAAGTGTGTCCCCTGGTTATTGCTCAGAGTGCAGAATGTCCATTCTGCCTATTCTGTGTAAATAATAAAAATCTAAAAGTGAGAAAGGCTAGCAGTTTGAGATTATGGGAAGAAATCTTGTTAAATTAGTCATCCCTGGGGCAGGGATGGGGTGGGGAAGATAGGTTTAGTTAGTAAGGTTTAGAGTGTTCATTTTTATTAAGGCAGTGGAATTTATGTCACAGGATGAATTAGAAAGAATCAAACCCAGTGTCACATATAACAATTAACTCTTTTTTATTGTGTCTTTTTTTTTTTCATAATGTACTGCAGAGTTTCTGTGGTATTTTATATAAAAGTTTTGATACCTTGAAGACCTCTTTTGAAACAAAACCAAACTTCAAATCCAAACTGCACTTGCAAGAAATATGCAGATGACATCTGCTTACTTCCATGTTTTCACAATACATTGTTTGTCATTTATAATATGCACAACTCATTCCTGCTTCAGCACTTGGAAAAGTTACAGTAATTATCAACCAGACCAATTTAAGTTGCTGGACAAGTTCAGCCTTGTGAGGACCAACATCCTTGAGAAGGTAGACCTTTATCATGCATAGGGTCAAATTTCCAGATTTATTCTTCAAGTGAATGGTTAATTTACCATGGAGAACAGCATCAGGATTCACCTCAAAGGAGGTGATCTTTGTGTAAATCTTTCTCATTAGCGCTCTACTTCTTTTTTTGAAGCTGTAATTCCTGTATTTTAGTAGCTTCATGATCATGGTTGCACTGCAATTAAAATTAGATTCAGATTAACATTTAAATCATTAAAGTTATTTCATTAATGAGAAATAACTTGCTGATTAATTGCTATCGGGAGTGCACATAGTTAAAAAAGGAGGGAGATGCTGCCTTCATCTGTCTCAATTATCCAAGTAGACTGTCTGCCTGTAATAAGGGGATAATATATTCCTAATGTGAAGGTAATGTGGCCACATAATCAAAGCTCGGGTCTGGCCTCCCACACCTGTGCTCTCAAATATGGCATTCATTGGTTGATATTTTCTATCCATCTGAAAAGTGGTTGTAGCTGCTTGCTCTCTAGAGGATTTTTTTAGAGTCATTGATCCTCATATGAAGAATTGATGTGTTAGTGTTAGCTTTCAAGCATAGAAATGCAAATACTAAATGCTGCTTTTAGTGGTAATTCATAAAGTTAAATCATTAGTAGGTTATTTTTCATCTAAAATTTTAAAGCCCTATTTTGTTTGGATTTCTCTTTATTGTAAAAATAATTTTATTTGCCTATGTAGATATCATTAGGTGTTGAATGGGAAATTGAAAATGTATACTTGCTTCTATGGTATACATTCATAATGTAAACAAACAAAGGCTAATTCTTACCATACTACTTTCTTTAATGTAGCACACTGTATGGATTTGGAACGGTTTTTTTTTTTGATTGGTGGGAAAAATCACTAATGCAATAAAAAAATGTCTAAAACAAACGCAAATACCAACAATGGATATGTTTTTGTTTAATTAATATTGACTACAATATCAATGACATTACTGTGAAGCAATGTCTTTCTCTGAGCTTAAGTGAGATCCAAATCAACAGATTCTGTATGTCATGGCTGAGTCAGGAGGACAATATGTGAAGGGCAAGGTGAACTTGGTTGTAGGTGTTTCTTCAGAGTTGTAAAGCCCTACTGGATGTAAGTTCTACTGTAATTTCCTAAGGCATGAAAGCTTATCTTCTGTGTATGTATTTGTACCAAGACCTGTTTAATCTTCTACCCAGTTTTTGCAAAATCTGACAAAATGTCAAGCATTTCAGAAATCGGTAGTGTCATAAAAGCAGGCAGCTGCGTAAGAAAATTTATAATGTTGTAAGAGCCTGAGCTGAAGGAAAGGCAGATATTTTTGCTGTTTTTTATTGAGCACTATATAGGAAATGTAGATACAGAGTTAGGGAAAATCAGATTTTTTTTATTTAACTGCTCAGAGAATCTTTTAGACTATATAAATTTATAAAAGGATAAAAATATCTGTACTGTGAAAGTTAGTTCTGCCTGAATTTTATCTCCCTGAATCTAAGCCTTTTGACAGGCCTGCAGGTTAATCAATAGATCTGGAAATGAATCACAGTTTCTATATTATGTCCAAGTAGAAAATCCATATAAGATAATTTGTGACTTCCCGTAGCAAGGCATCTGAGTTCTTGAAGACCAATGGTTGAATTTTGTAATGAAGGTACAAAAATTAAAGTAATGAAATAGGTAGGTCAAAAGACAGGAATTAATGCATCTTCTAATAATACTTCATAGCCACATTTAAGTTTAATAAGCCATTGTTAGCTTTACTTAAAAAGCCTGCAGTCTAAAAACACAAGATTTAAAAGTATGGATAAGCAGCTTTTAAGAGAATGTTTTGATTACTGTGTAGTAATCTGTTTATACTTGCACGATATTTCTTTAAAGTAGGTAATGCATAGTATGTTGAATGCCAGTTTTCAGGTTCCAGCTCTCGTGTTAATCATTTTAGAACTACTGGGATATCAGTATTCAACTGCATGGGAAATTCAGTACTTGAATGCAAGTCTTCTTCCAAAACAGGGCTTTAATACTTTTTAGGAGGATCACTTGTTTTGGAATGATCAGGTTGTTTCAGAAATTTTCCACATAACTAGCTGCAGTGCAAAGACGCTCCATTTCGAAGGTTATAATGGTATCACACAACATTACTTCAAAACTATACTCTACTTTTAGAGAAAGTATATATAACCAAATTGAATGTTGATTTTGTAAAGTAAAGCAGGTAAAATGTTTCTTTGTATGAACATTCTAATAGATAATTCTCTTGATATGGGTAGCTTATAAGATGTTGGATTTCATTATGACAGAGGCCATTTTTTACATATCTGTATAATAATTGTATGTGAATGAACTGCTTCAGTGAAACCTACCTTAGCATTCTGACCAAGAGCATGCTTTTGAAGAAATTATCCCCATCATCCCCATGTAACTTTGCTTTGATTTGCCTCACAGATCACTCTCCGACTGTGTGAGCTGAACTGAGAGCAGAGTTAGTCCTAAGTAAGACCTTCTTCCAAAAGGCAGGACCATAGGCACATTCCCGGGGCCGATTGTTGCAGTCCTTGTGCTGAGGTGCCAATTTAAAATGTGAATCTCAACTTGTCCTATATGTATGAATCCCATGGATCCAGAAAGGAGCGAAGAGCACACAGAGGGTGGCTTTAGAGGTTTCTGGCAGCCAGTAAGGCAGCCTGTTTGGTAACAGGTGTCTTTGAAAAATGACAACCAGGTAGAATGAGGAGCAGAAGATGTTAAACTGCGTGTAACAGAAAGTTATTGTTGTAGAAAGTATGATGGCAGTTGTTGGCCTTAGTGGCAGAAGTGAGCCATGAAATAGAAGTCAGATAATGCCTGGTTTGCCTTGTCATTTTTGCATATTGCAATGTCTTTGCAAAAAAATTAATTTTTAATACATTTTTTGGAGTTAATGATCTGCAGATTGTATGCTTGTTCATCTGGTCACTACTTTTGATTTATTAATTTAATGCTGATTGTGCATGCTTTTTCTCTGCTCTTAAATATATTTTGCCTTTACCTGTCCGGTGAGTATGGTTATGATTAGAGCTTTTGCTTTCTTGATAATAGTTTACTGTACTTTTCTGAGCATGTCTGTCAAAAAGTAGTATTTCACTATTGCAAACTATTTAAAATTGATTGCAAGGGAAGGATGAAATAGGGATAAACCTCAGACAGGTTAATAGATTAAATGATTTTCTTCAGTGCTTAGTTTGGAATTGTTTCTTTATCTGTGGTTTATTTCAAGTTTTAAAGTAATGTCTTTGAACCTAATTTGAAAAAGAGTTGTTTGATATAACCTTAATGTTCAGGATTTGATTTGCCCTTATTCGATCATGGTTTATATATTGTACTTGTGTCAGTTTGTATTACATTGTATTTGCTTATATTCAGTGAGTTTGGTAGTAATAGTTGTGCAAACGTACACTTTGTTATCAATGGAACCAAGTCTCACCCTTTCCAAAAGGTGTTGGGGTTGTAGCAGCAGCAGTCCCTGGACTCATTAACCTGGATGATCTAAGTAGTTCTAATATTTGACACATATAAAGGCCTCTTCTAGAAGCTGCTGACAAAATAGGTTTTCAGTCGTGTGCTATCACTTCTTGTGGTAGTTATTTGCCGTTTGCCAAAGGGGGACATTAAGCACTTAACAAAGCAAAACTTTTGGTAAGCCATATTAAATCAGTCCCATATCTGTGTTGTTTCACTAAGCTTAAGCTTCACTACTCAAGTAAATATCCTTATTCTAGACTCTCCTAAAACTGGAGACTACAAGTGTGAATCTATGAGGCTTGTTTTCTAGCATGATAACTCTATGACCTTGGATTGCTAATATCCTTTTCACTCTTCCTTCCAGCAGTGACTGTTAAACTCAGTCACAGTGTCTTTTTGTTTTCACTTAAGATTTGAATATCTTTGTTGTTGGCAGGCATGTGATTATTAATTTAGCTGAAAGTATTCTGTTGATTTCTTATTTGGATAATTGCTTTGCATTTCCTACTTGATTTCTCCTACCCTCATTTGATCTTTCTGCATAATCCAACATAAACTAGTGAATAGAGATAGATACACACACTATTTGTAAAAATAATTATAGATGTAACTGTTTCTCCATTTCTGTGATGTTTGTGAATTATACAGATGCAACTTCATTGTTAGAGTGACTTATTTGAAATATTCTATCTGTTTGCCATCGTTACTCACATTGCTGACAAGGAGAAATGTAACTGGGTCATCCTATCTGTATTATTACGTTAGATGAAATTTTCCATTTTTTACTTAAGGGATATTTCCTCTAAGCCAATAAATGGCACAGTTAATTTGGCTGAAGCAATACTAAAGTGCAGCTTAATACAGCTTGGTTTGCGTCTCTTCATGCTGCTGTTGCTAAAGAAAAAATGTATAAGATTTGTTCTTGATTCTTCCAAAAATTATGACAGTAATTTTTAAAAAATAATTATGAATAAGACAAGAGATTTGATTGGGGTCCTTTTCAACACCTGTGAAAATACTCATACAACAGCAATTACTTTTGTTATGCTTGGGTGTATATGTTTCCATGCTTTTCTCCCTCCTGGGCTGTTTTGATGCTGTTGTAACTGGTGGACAGGTTTCCACCTGCTGCTCTCCCAGGCAGAGGCATCTTCGAAGCTCTGATGGTGTAGTAAAAATACTTAGCACTAGGTCTCCTATTAAAGTCAGGGTTCCATTTTTTAAGAATAAATGGAAAATTTCAGAAAAGAGAGCAACAGTGATTATAATGAATTCTCTCCAAAATAGCAAAATAAAGTTTTAGCTACATATTGTGAAAACATACAATGTTACATGAAATTTTTTAAACTGGTAACTCTATTGGTGTCTGTAAAGGGAGTTCTAGCTGGACAATTGCTCTGAGGTTTCAATAAACAGGATAAAATGCAAAATGTACAATGTGGATGAGTGTTGTCTTTACCATTCTAGCAGTCAGATTTATTAGTTAAATGTGGTTGTTCATTCTGCTTCTTCACTAGAGATACTAGCAAAAATAGAATTCTTCATGGAGGTCATATATATTGCTTTCACAATTTACCTTCCAGGGAATGCTGAAAATAATTTGAAAACATGGAATTCCCTTAATCTACCTCAAACAAATCTATACTGTAAATAGAATAAACTAGTTCAATTGGAAGGGACCAACAATGATCATCTAGTCCAGCTCCTGACCACTTCAGGGCTGACCAAAAGTTAAAGTGTTTTATCAAGGGCATTGTCCAAATGCTTCTTAAACACTGACAGGCTTGGGGCATCAACCGCCTCTCTAGGAAGCCTGTTCCAGTGTTTGACCATGCTCTTGGTAAAGAAGTGCTTCCTAATGTCCAGTCTGATCCTCCGTGGTGCAGCTTTGAACCATTTCCATATCTCCTCTCACTGCATCCTCTCCCTTCTGCCTCCTCAGGAAGCTGTACAGAGCAATGAGGTCACCTCTCGACCTCCTTTTCTCTAAACTTGATAAGCCCAAAGTCCTTGACCACTCCTCACAGGACATTCCCTCCAGCCCTTTCACCAGCTTTGTTGCCCTCCTCTGGACACATTCAAGGACCTTCACATCCTTAAACCGTGGGGCCCAGAACTGTACACAGCATTCTGGGGGAGGCTGCCCCAATGCTAGAGGGTGTAGGATAGTCACCCCTTTTGCCCAGCTGGTGATGCTGTGTTTGATGAACCCCAGGATGGGGTTTGTCCTCTTTGGCTGCCCAGGCACACACTGCTGACTCATGTTGATCCTGCTGTCAGTCAGCACCCCCAGATTCGTCTTTGCAGGGCTGCTTTCCAGCCACTTCTCTTCCAGTTTATACTTGTGCCTGGTGTTACTTCATCCCAGGTGCAGAATCTGACTTTCAGATTTGTTAAATTACAATTATTCATGGCCTAGTGTTCCAGTCTGTCTAGATCCCTCTGCAAAGCCTCATGTCCTCGAGACAGTCAACAGCATTTCTTGGTTTGGTATTGTCAGTAAACTAGCTAGTGGTGAATTTGACTCCTGCATAGAGGTAATTGATAAATATATGGAACAGAGCTGGCCCTAGGATTGAGCCCTGAGGAATACTGCTGGTGGGTGACTGGACAGCAGCCAGATGTAGCCCCATTTGCTACAACCCTGCAGCCAGTTTTCACCCAGTGCACTGTGAACCTGCTCATCCCGCAGCTAGAGAACTTGTCCAGGAGAATGCTGTAAGGTACAGCATCAAAAGCCTTACTAACATACAGAAAAACTAGGTCCATCACCTTCCCTTCATCCACTAGGTGGTTGACCCTATCATAGAAGGAGATAGAATTAGTTAAACAGCCCTTTCCCTTTGAGAACCCATGTTGACTGTGCCTGATGATGGCATGATAAACTCATAGTTTGCATACTTTTTCATTAAAATAATTAAAGCCTGGCAATAATTTAATTTTGATACAATAATGTGGGATGTTATTTTAACTGAGATTTTGATAACTTGAAAATATGAAAATCTAAATACTCTAAATTAAAAAGAAACACAAATTGATTTAGTAAAAGTTTTAGTGTTATGCTTTTGGTATGTTTTGTTACTGAGCTAAAAAAGCTTAACTGCTAAGCATGGAGGTTAAAGTGCTCTTTTTGGTTAGAAATTAAGTCAGGTTTCCCTCAGTACTTTAGAAGAATGGCTGACAGATTTCCTTGCAAAGAATTATGAATTGATTTGCATGAATTTGAACTATAAGTTTGAACATGCTAAAAAGTCAAGATGACAAATGGTTATTTAAAGTAACCAGAGAGCTCAAGTCTCTTGTATCAGTTGAGACTCATAATGAATATGAAAATCTGTATTATTTTCAGAAACAATTGGGTGGTTAGATAATCAGAGCATCAAACAGCGATACCTCCTGACAAAATATTGGCCTATAATTTTCAAATGTTTAAGCATCAGACAACAAAGCTGTCATAAAATAGGTCTAATGTAATCTTTATATGGAACATCTAGATGGCTCTTCTCAATCAAAACCACGTATTGTTTCGTGACTTGAACTTTTTCTTCTTCCTCATTTAGAAACCTAGTGCAAGGCCTGAATTTCACCCTTTACATCTGTGTGAAGAATATTTTATATTCACTACACTGCTTTTTTTTTTTTGTTGGGACTGGTCTGTTAGTAACTGATTTTTAGCTTTGTAGTACGGCCTTTTCATTTTAAACTTCAAAATAGTAACTTTTCATAATTATAGAGGAAAAAAATAATAATGAAGAATTGGAAGCATATGTCTGTCTGTGCTGTCTGTACCTCTTCCTTTCATGGAGGTTTTTGTCAATAACAGGGAGAAAGGGAAGGAGGCTGTGCTACTTAGTAGTATCAGTGTACTAATAATAATCTGGTGCTCTTGGGTGATACTCTCTTTTCATGGATCAGACCCCTAAGGAAATTCAAGCTTGTCACTACTTTGGTTGTATAATTCTGCTTCAGTGTTTTCTGTTATAAGTCAGGCTTGTTTAAATGTTAGTTAAATGTTGTCCTCCTATCACAGAGAGATTTGATTTAATTGTTTGGCATCTTTTATGTTTGTCAAGTATGCTTTTTAGTGTAGACAGAAGAAAACTGTACAGCCTTTTGCAAACCACTGTAATATTTCGATACTTGCATGAAATGGGCAAAGTCTGTTTTGCTGTTGTTTTCATCAACTGCTTTGTAAGATCATTTATGCCTTAAAATGACCCTCTTAAATGGAGGTTTCTGGGGATAACCTTGTAAAACACATTTAGTCTTTTATTCAGAGCTTTCTTTTTACCTTGAAAAATGCTTTTTTAAAGCTTGGATTTAAAGCTGTGTGATTCTGACAGGGACACTTTGTGAATTACAGGTTTTTGAAAAAGTTCTATGGGTTGCTGTGAATGAGAGAATAATGCAGCTTTTGGATATTAGTTTCATGCTTTGGATAACTTTTCTAGGAAAACTGTTTACATTTCATTCTGTATATTGTACTATAACAAATTTTGTTGATGTGTTTGCATGGTTTATGTCTGTTATGAGACAGTGCTCCAAGACAGATTTGAATGCTTTTTATGAATATATGTGTCTCACATTAAAACTTACGAACTGGGTATATTTTCTTTTCTTATTAGTACCTCTACCAAAAGACTTGAATTCGTTCACGATCCTGCTCAACCATCTTTAAAGAGCATGTTTTTATAGTGTGAAACAACTATATATTATGCTCTGTCAGAGCATAACCAGCCTGTATGTTGATTTGTTTAACTTGTTGATTGTATACTCGTATTTCTCAATTTTGTTACTGTTTTCACTCTTTTTGAGCTAGCAGCCTGTTATGCTCATCAATCTGCTCCAGAGAATTTCCATTTTATCCATCCTTAAAATGGACACACATGTTTTTGTCTTATGACACTTGACACTCAGCATGGAAACAGGCACTTTGAATATATTGGTCAAATATTATTTTTTTTAATAATATGGAGTTCATTAAAATCTAACTCACTTGTAGACTTTGCATAGGTCTGCGCTGTCACTGTGCTGAAAAAGGAATTTAAACTGCAGTTAAGATTGTAAGGAGAAATTGAGTATCACATGTTCACATTGACAGAAATCATGCTGTGCGATACTGTTTCTTCAGTAGTCATTGACATTTAAATTTTCATTTTTAGTTTTTCCTGTGAAATTTTATATGAAGGTAGCATCTCATGCTACTTTGAAACCATTCACTTACATCAGCATAAAAAAGGCAACAAAAAAGGCAACAAAAAAAAGTCAACAAAGCCCCCAAGTCCCATTCTGTAACAAAATTGCTAGCATTTTTTAAAGAGTCATTCTTAATTAATCATAGTAAGGGAACATATCCTCCAGCCTGGTATTTTGCAAGTGTGTCTGAAAGTACTTGCTTTTATTATGAGTATATACTCCTTGATAATTCTCTTTTGCTTAATTATCTCTAGCAAATCACTTCAAGAAATTATATAATGCCACTGAAGATTTATAAGCATGTTCTCTTTCAGCCACCTTCCTCTTTTGAAAAACCCTTTCAGTTTTATTTATAATGAAGGGCTCACCCTCATCTTTAACATAACACATAAAATAAATTTTTACTGCCTCCTCTTCTGTCCTGGTTAGTTTTAGTAAACTACTCCCTAATTCAAATATAAAAAAAAAATATTAATATGAACCTGTCAGCATCTGTTGAAACAATTTTCATATATGTGGAAAAGGAAATTAATCAGAGAGACAAACACTCTTGAAAGGAAGGAAGTTTTGTTTAAGGGTTTTGGGGCAGCTTTAATTCAGTTCTGTTGTTCCATAGCAGTGTAGGACATGCAGTCCTATTTTTGATGTTTATCATCAGTTGCTCCATGGAAGACTTGGACCTGCTGAACTCTTAACTTGGCAGATAATGAAGAGGAAAACTCAGCTACATTGGGGGGAAATGCGGTATTAACCTTGAAAAAACATTTGGTTATATATATTCTGTTACTGATTGTCATCTGATTATGCAGACTTATTTCAGCAAATGTGTGCAAGTAATATCAACATAAATTATTGAGGAAATAAAGCTAATAATAGAACTTACGTGCTTAATTTTTTTTTGTTTTCATTATTTGGCTTATTTCTTCTGTATATATGTTGCATCATCATTATCATCATCATAATAGTATTTCTTTTTCCTAGCTTTTTTATGTTTTCAGCTGTAAGTTCATGGTAAGATGGATACTATTTGAAGGCCTCCCTGCCCCCTTACATTCTTATTTCAATAATGGGTAAAAAGTCTAATTAAATTCATAATTCTCAGTTTGGTCACTGAAAATAGATTTTTGTTTTCTTCTGGAGTTCAAGAAATAAATGATTACAGACCAGTTCTTATACTGGATTTGCAGCTTTTCCCACAGGCCATCATTGAGATATCCCCATTCCTTTTCTTCCTCTCTCTGCACAGCCTGCTGCTCATTTTCATCTGCCAGTAGATAAATGGGGTCAGGGACTGCTAAAGGTCGGCTTAAGAGAGGTGAGTTTCCATGAGGAAGCTTGCAGATAACTTGAGGTGACTTGTAAAAAATTGTTGTAGGGATAAACAAGGTGTCTTGCTATATGTGGTGGGAGACAGGCTTCCTGAGAGAGTCATAAAAGGAGCAGTTTATTTTACAGTCTGGTCCTTCAGATTTTTGTTGGCTGCAGACTTAAATAACTTGAGAATAAACCTTCCCTTTGTGTCTTAGAGCTGTGTAATCCATAGGGATTGTTAATTTCAGATTTGTTTTATTTTTGAAAATATCAGACTAAAGGGTCTGTTTTCCAAGTCACAAGAAGTATTTTCATGATTCAAAGCAAGATCTAAGACTTTTTCTACCAATAAGTACTTGGTTGTTTTTCTTTCCTCTGAGAGCTTGTTTTTGTCATCTGTTACTTGAGAAGATAACCAGCATCTACAAGCTAAAAAATGATAGTCCTACAAGAAATGAAGTAATTAGGTTGGAAGGCACCTCAAGAGATTGTTCAGTCTTCTGCTTAAAGCAGGACTAAGGTCAAACATGGATCGATTTGCAGATGGCCTTATCCAACCTGGTTTTGGAAATCTTCCAGTGGTAGAGGTTATATATTTTCCCTAGGCAATGAGTTCCAGTGCTTATCTGCTCTCAGTGAGAAGAATTTGTGTCCAGCTCAAATTTCTCTCATTAAATCATGGGAAGATTGCTACTTGTTCTGTCAGTGTACAGACCTCAAGTATCTTTCTCCCTGATTGCCTCTGTTTCACACTTAAAAGTCCTATTTCTACCTAGCTCTTCCTTGAGGAGAAGCTGTGCTATACCTTTTTATCATCTTTTACTCCTTTCTGAAGATCTTTTTTTTTCAGATCTGCTGTATACTTTTTGGTAGTCCATCTTTGATATAATGTTGAGCCATAAAGAAACTTTGGGATTTAGTTTTTTTAATTATTAGTTTTATTTTAATTTTTCAGGGCTTGTGTAAGGATTAAAAAGTTCTATATAAATGTAATGTTCTTATCAGACTGAGTTAAAAAGCTGTTGTAAGTTTAAGCTTTTGCTCTATTGCAGTAGTGAATTTCATGAATTAACTATTTAAAGGGTTTTTATATTTGGTGTTACATACTTTATCTTGATTTGTGTGTGCTTGTTGTCACTTTTCATTACCTGTTGAAGGATTTAGCTCAACTCCTGAGTCATAATTTTGTGTACCACTGACATAGGCTGCAAAAAGTATTGTTTTCCATGGACGTCTTTTCATACTTTTAAATACTTTCAGTCTCAGTCCTTCCATTAAAAGGCACATTGCTGTGCAAGTGGGTATATGCAGAAAACTAAATCTGATGGTTTATAAATTCATATAGCACCTTTCACAATGCAGTTGCCCTGATGACCCCCTGTAGTGGGTGAATATTCTGTCTATTTGTGAAAATGTTCTGTTTGAAAATTAATTCAGTTAATTATTCATAAATCAACATTTAAAATGTTTTTTTCTGTATATTTTGCTGTGCAATTGAAGTTAATGTATGAGACTGCTAATGTTGCTTTAACAGAGCTGCCAAATTATAAAGAGACTATTTTACCTGTATGATATTAGACAGTATGTTCCTCAGATAATGACTGCCATGAAAGCAGATATCTTGATATTTCTACTAACTCTTATGACTTGAAATTCAGTGCTGAAAGATGATGTAAGAGATCAAAAATTTCTCATTCTAGCATTTCTATTTCTCCCAGCTGATGTACATTGGTGAATTACAAAGGGACAGAAGTATTTAGAGGCTGGAGGAATCATGTAAAAAACCTCAAGTACAACTTGTCTTTCTGCCACTTTGTGCCTAAATTTTAGAGAAATGGTCTTCATTTCCTTTCTACCAAGCTTCTGCTTTGTCTTTTATTCTGGTACCTTCTTTTTAAATCATGCATCTTCATTCCATCATTGTATTTTATATTTTTAGTCCTTATATAGAAACATGTAAACATTTCTCTTAATATTTTGCATTTAGCTCCCATTTGAGTTGGAAGCATCTTTAGATGATTTTGGTGTCCATGGTTTGATGGCCTCAGCCAGTCTGTCATCCCAACCATGTCCTGGTTTTTCTGCAGTCTTTTTCTGTAGCCACTTTTATTCTCATTTTGATTTTCTTTCGGGTGGAGCTCAACCTTACTGTATAGTTTCATCTTTTCCCTAGTTAATGAATCCAAACAGCTAGTCCTGTTACTCTTTTGGCAGATCCACACTGAGTCTTTTTGTCTTGTTCTGTTAATCACTGTGCATGTTAGAGAACATTTAAAAGAGTATATTCATACTGCATGCATATTGTATGTGTGAACAGAACAGCTGGTCATGGGTCATAGACAAGAATGGAAAATATGCATTATTTTACTGATTGACAATCTGTGTTTCCTTAAAGTGATTGCCTTTGCCTTTAAGATAGGTTAATCTTCTTGGCTTCTCTTTTTGTTGTTGGCCTCTGGATTTAAGGATGGGGACTCTGGTGGTCTTTTTTTATCTACAGCTGAGCTACTCTGTCTCTTTTTTTCCTTTACTTTGATGTCTCACTTTATATAAACTAAGTGGCTTTTACATTGTTGGTAATTTGTATATGGACTGTGGCCTGTGCCTCCATCTCCATTTAAATTCTTAACCTGCTTTGGGTTGTCATTTTGTTTGGCTGATTAGCAAATTAACGTGCTTATGGGTGGGGTTTTGGCTTTGATGGTGTCCTTTACAGGAGGGTTGAATTCCTAAGCTGCATACTGTCCTTGCAGAACCATGAGCTGCAAATACAGCCCCTCTCCCCGGCTTTATAATATTACCTTTGAAACGAGCTATTTTATTTTATAAATTAAAAATTAAGGGATTAAAATATTACACTAATTAGGGGCTATTTTCAAGGCAATTTATAAAAAATAACTAGATTCTATCAGCTTGCTTTTGTCTTTTCAGCTAGTCACCATCTGACTTTGTAAGCCAAGCGAGACTTTAGGTCTGAATGAACTCTGTAAGCTTTTTCTGAAGTTATGTTCCAAAGGCCTGGGATTTTTAATAAGTATTTCCAAGTTCTATTTATACTATCACACTGAAAAGCAGACTAGAAGTATTTCAAGTATCAGAATATATAGGCACACTTTCTTTTACAGACAAATTCTCATTTATCACAACATTTGAATTTTGTAGACAATACATAGGAAAAAGGTGGGCATTCACTAAGGTATGCTACTTGTAGTTAGCCTTTGGAGAGTTTTTCTGACATAGTTTTTGTTCTTCTTTGTTTTCTCATGTCCTGAAATGTGTGTTATCTTTTATAAACTTTTCATATATTACAATTTTAACTTCAAACTTTCCAAATTATCTACTAACCTATTTGGTAAGCATTAGGTCTCATCCTCCTTGTTTGTATCTCAGAATTGGCATACTATTCCTCTCTTTTTTGCTTATTCTTCAAAACTGAATTTGAACCAAATCACAGGTAAATGTTTTATCTATTTTTGGAGGATTCCTCTTTCCAAAGGTGTTTCTGTGCACTGTGGGTTTTTTCCTGATTTTTTGAGATATATTTTTATTTTAGAGATTGTAAATGAATACCTAAAGAAAATACTTTAAAATCTTAAATAAGTACTGTAACTTTCCCTGTAATTTAAGTCCCTTCTGTGTGTGGATGTACTCCAAAGAATGCATTTAGTTTTATTTCTCTGGTTTTGGTTTGTTTGTTTTTCTTAGGCCCGGCGCAAAGAGGTTTTTATCCAGGAGCGATATGGAAGATTTAATCTGAGTGACCCATTTCTGGCTCTTCAGAGAGACTTTGAGGCAGGTGCTGGTGATAAAGAAAAGAAACAAATATGCATGAACCCTCTGTCCATTTTAGAAGCTGTTATGGCCCACTGCAGAAAAATGCAAGAAAGAATGTCAGCTCAGTTGGCTGCTGCTGAAAACAGACAAAAGAAGGTATCTTGCTACTGAATTCTTCCTTTTCCCTCTCCTGATTTGTTCTTTCATGCCGCTTTTTTAATTTGCATCTCTGTCTTGATCATCATTACAAGTGTTAAAGTGTTATCACTTAACTGTCATATAGAAAGAGGTGCTGGTTTTCTGGTGATATTTTTTGTGCACACCTTATTTGTTCCATGAATTTTACTCTAGCTATGGAATAAATGAAATATAACTGGTACAAGTTGATGCAGTGGATATATAAGTAGATAGCTCAGTGTGAACTGAGACAGCATCATCACAATGTATTTTTAAATCAACACCATTGAAGCCTTGAGGAGCTGCTGTTATTTTTGTTCTAACCTAAATAGTATAAAATAAATAATTTATTTGCATGCTATATTAGGTGGGTCTATTTCATAAATCAGTAAAATTTACTTCTAACTCTAAAAATAATTTTTTTGCATATTTGAACATTTGCTGTAAAAAAAGACTATTTTGGAAAAAGTATGTTGCCAAAGAATGGTGTCATGTTGAAGATAAAACAATGTAATTTTGAAAGTGAATGGTTGGTGGCACATATTTCACCAATATGTAAGCCATACATTCCCGAAGTGTAGCTAAACATGAATATGCTGGGGAGGGGTTTCTGAAAAAAAAGAGAGGAACAGTAATGTAATAGGCTACTTACACCAGGTATTTCTGAATAATTAGAAAAAAGTGCTTTCTATGTGTTTAATCATCCTCGCTGGGTAGAAGATGGATAGAATGTCTTCTGCAGCTGTGAAATAGCTTTTTGGTGACAATTTTACATGGTTTTAAAAAAAAACCCAAACAACAAACATGCTAAGACAATTGACATAGAATTGATTTTGGTAGTGATTGCTCTTTGGGAAAAAATATGCACACAAAAGTACTGGAAGTTGCTGAAAACACATGCTTAAATTAAATCAGGAAACCTTTTCTTGTTTTATCTCTGTTGTTTAGTTTAAGCATCCTTGCTCTATTAAGACTTCAGAAAAATAGATACTGTATTAAAAAAATTACTTTATATATGATATGTAAGTCTTCAAACAGTGTAATGTGTAGAGAACGGTTACGTGTACTTACCTAGGACTTTTTTCTGAGGACTCTTAAATATTAATCTTCTTTTTCATATGCTTTTCCAGTAAATTGAGATTTTGGGGAAGGGATTGTCTCAGCATAGAAAAGAATGATCAAAATTACTTTTTCTGGCTGGAGAGTGATATTGGGAGAGAGCCTGAAAATCTGCCAGGACAGTTAGATTAGTTTCTTGTTTCAGTGCATGGCCACAGGTCTCTTTGAATACCAAAATTCTTCATCCGTCTCTGGCTTTTATTATATGGGCAGATGCATGCACCTATGATGGGCTTACATGTTGAGAATATGTCAGGGTATTCATATGTAAATTCAAATTTGTCCTTTTTTGGCTCAGGCTTATTGCCAAAGTCTATATCTGTAAGTCTGCTTGTACAGGAAAGGTTTCTCTTGTCTTTTGCTTTCCAGAACACGTAAGGTGTTTTTTTCTTTAAATCTTAATTTTAAGGATTTGAAAACAAACCACATGTTGTTGAGCAGCTGTGTGCATGACTCGCTACAGAACCTATATCTTCCTCTTTTAAAACCAATTAGAAATGCCGTTTGTGCAGGGCACCCTCTTAAACTCATTGGGTTTGTGGCAGCACATGATGTGTCTTTCAGCCATCTCCATTCATTCAGTGTTTTACATTCCCTTAGTTCCACATTTTTCTGCCTGTTCTTCGTCTCTCAAATCCATCCATGGAAGAGAGCGATGAAGGTGTTTTGAAGGATTTCTAAAAGTGTTTGACAAAGTAGGGTGATGCAGTGTAGAAAAAAAAATTCAGCCAAGACAAATGTGACCCAAATACAAGCCAGCTGCATCTCCTCCCTTGAAGAGTGGTTGCTCCTTCTCTAAATGTGTGATGCCTCTATCTTTATGTTAGGAATTGCCTCACTGTCTCACTCTTACACCAAATAATGAAGTCTGTGTACATCTGTGTTTATTTTCTCTGGATATTACTGAACTTTAAACAGGCTCAGACTGAACTCTTATTTCTGGAGACTTAATATCTGTGAATATAGTCACCTCAGAAGTATTCTGTGAATAAAATTTTTATTTGATCACAGAAAAACAAGTCATAACAATATGCCAGAATTTAGAAAAATCAAGGAGCTGCACAAAGGACTGTCACTCATAGGCTTACTGTATACAAACACCTCATTCCCAGATGTCATCTGCTTTGTGTTAAGTCTTCATCCTCTTCCATCTCTTTGAATGCTTTTCTTCTAGCCGTTGTGGAAATTAATTTTGCGTTTTCTTGGGAACACAAATCAGATAATCAAAGTGACAGTTCGTGATTTGTTGAGAGTTTGCAGGGAAGTTAGTGTTAGCATGCTCAAAGAAAGATGAACATGTAAGCTGGAAAAGGCCTGTTGGTGTGATGTAGTCTAACCTTGTGCTTAAAGCAGATTATGATCAGCAGTACATCAGGTCATCTGTGAATTTGTCTTGCTTAGTCCTGAAAAACCCCAGGAATGGCAATACTGCAGCTTTTCTGCACTGGTATTCTTGTGAAGAACTTTTTTCCAAGACTGAGCCTCTTAAAGGGCAAGTTTTCTGATAACCTTACGGGGCCCCACCTGCCATTATTAAGAAGAATTTGACTCTTGTCATCGTTGTAAGGGCCCTTCAAAAGGATCCAGTATGTTGCTGTTAGATCATCCCTCAGTCTATTTTTCACTAAACTATGTAAGTCAAGCTTTCTCAACATTTTCTTGCAAGGTATGCTGTCTCTCACCTTTGCTAGTGAATTCTTTATGGTAGACTATTTTTTCTCAGTATCCTTTTTTATCCCTTTTCAAATCTTTCTTGGACACGTTTTCAGATGTTTATATTACTGATATGATTTAGTGTATGCATATAGTACATTTTGCAAAAATCATATTGTAGTTAGTTCATAAACTCATAAATGATTACAGCTAGTTCCAAATCTGTCATATAAAGGAAAAAATGCAGCGTAAGTATTCAGAGGTTTTTATTATTCCAAGATAATACGGGCAAAAGAGGAACAGAGGAGAGAGAGACACACATAGGAGACTATGAAAAATGAGAAAATAATGCTGCTTTTGTAATTTGAAATCAAATAAAGGATTTACACTTATTTCAGGGATCCTTTATTTAAATGCAATGCTGACAAATAAGGTATTATAATAGTATGGTAAGCTGATTTCATGCCAGCTATATAGTAAAATCTGGTTGTAATTTTTTGAAAGTGATATGATTTCACAACAATTAATTTATAGAACCAGACCCTCATCCGAAAACAAAATAAAAGAATAATAAAGTATAGAAAATCTTAATAAAAACATTTTCACTATAATCTTATTCCATCTCCAAGCTTTAGATATTGTGTACATTTCTCCTGATTTTCGTACCTATTTTAACAAAAAAAGGAACTGTTGGATGCTCCACTTGTTTTGAAATGCTAATGAAGCATGCAAATGTTGTATGCTTTGCACTTGCTTTATTTTTTTTTCATAGGTGCCTGAAAGTATTTTTCCAGAAGAGATGGCCACTTAGAAAATGCACTTTAGTGGTACAGATTTGAATTGTTTTTTCTGTATTACTCTCTACATAAACATGCCACAGAACTGGCAAGGCTAAACCAATAAAAACAGTACAGGAGAAGGAGTGGTCAGCAATTTCTTGGGGTTTTGTTTGTTTGATTTCTTTTTAATCAGTCATTCAGATTAGCCGTATTGGAAGCTACTGAATTGGTACGTGAAGGGAGAAGAAGGAAGAAATAAAATAATTTTTCTTTTATTCTTGATTTGTGTAAAAGTTTTCTTTGGAAAATTTAAAGTAATTTTGGTTATATTATTGCTAGTAGGTATTTTTAAAATGGTGTATTAACATATTTTTCCATTGGTTTTCTCAAATAGTGTCTGTGAGTAAAAGCATAAATGGCAGGCAAGGTGAATTATAGGCAATGACTACATGAATGAGGGGAAAAATTATTCTTATCTGTTACCTGCATTTTAGTAGGTAGTTTTTTGATTCTAGCCTATAACATAATTTATACATCACTGATGTCAGTGAGACTTTTCACTATTAGTAAGTACAGGAAGATATTTGTGCCTGTGGCAGAAAGTTGGTCTCAGAAATGAATGTCTTATTTAAAAATGTTAAGATATCAGATACCAATTACCGTCATGATGGACTTAATCTCCTTCAGCTGGAGAAAGACCTAAAGCCTAACCCTTTAATTTCTGGCCTCAAAGCCCTTTCACAGCGCTCATCTCTTGCTTGTGTCTGGTTCCTTTACCGAGAAGATGGCTTTCTGTTATGTCTTAGTCTTATCTCTGGAGAACAAGTAGCTCCATCACTCAGGAATCACAAGCATTTAATCACTTTGGGGAGTCTCTGTGTTGTCAGTGGAGGAAAGTAAATGGTTTACTTAGTTTCTGAATTGTTCTTCAAAGATGGCTCTCTCTTTCTTTTGCCTGTATAAGATTATATGTACTTGTGTTAGGTATCACAAATCCCTTCCTGGGTTCATTTTAGGCATACTCCTAAAGATTAAAATATCAGCATCAGGTTAATACTAGGTTATTATGAAAGTCTCTATCTTGTTAGTGGGAATAATTTTCTCTGCTTTCTTACAGTTGGAAATGGAAAAAACTCAGTTACAGAATCTTGAGCTGGAGCATAAAAAGCTGTCCGCTCGTCTTGAAGAAGAACGTGGAAAGAATAAGCATGTAGTATTAATGCTAGTTAAAGAGTGCAAGCAGTTGTCTGGCCGAATTGTAGAAGAAGCCCAGAAACTGGAAGAAGTCATGTCAAAATTTGAAGAGGAAAAGAAAAAGGCTGCTGAATTGGAGGAGTCTCTTGCAGCTGAGAAACAAAGGAGCACGCAAATGGAAGCTCAAATGGAAAAGCAGCTGTCTGAGTTTGACACAGAGAGAGAACAGTTGCGTGCCAAACTTCATAAAGAGGAAACACACACCAGCGACCTCAGAGATGAGAGAGATAAAATGATCAAAATGATTGAACAATTAAAAAAAGAAAATGAAAGCAAAGCTAATCTTTCTCATAAAAATAAAGATAGGAGTCTTGTTTCTGTTTCAGTTGAAACAGAAGAGACAAGTTCAAGAACTGTTGCCTGCCAAACAGATACTGTAGTGATGGACAGTAGCACAGAAAATGTTAAGAAGTTGCCTTTAACTGTCTCTGTAAAGCCTTCTGCAGTGACCCCACTAGCATCTGGCAATACAAAAATGAATGTGTGTGCCAATGCAGCATTTGTGAAGCCTGTCATTGATAGGCAGTCTTCATCTTGTGAACTTGTCCCTCCTACAACTCCTGTTGTTGCACAGAATCAAAACAAAATTGAGGAAAATGGACCGAGTACAGCCTCATCCCCTGATTTACCAAGTAGCACTTCCGCTTTTTCAAATAGTAATTCCCTTTGCACCCCTACCACACCGACTGCCACAGCACAGAATTCCTCTCTCACATCATCTTTGCATTCACCAACTGCCAACACTACTGGGCATCCAGGCCTAAATCCACGAATCCAAGCAGCTAGATTTAGATTTCAAGCGAATGCAAATGATCAAGACCAAAATGGAAACACAACCCAAAGCCCTCCCTCAAGGGACGTATCCCCTGCAAGCCGTGACAACCTAGTTGCCAAACAGGCAGCTCGGAATACTGTTACCCAAGTTCTTTCAAGATTTACAAGCCCCCAGAGTAGCGCTCCGTCACGACCGGGGACGTCGCATTCAGTGGAAGCTGGTAGAATGACTTTAAAAACTCCCAACGCATCAAGAATTGACAGAGGAAACCCGCCACCTATTCCTCCTAAAAAACCAGGGCTTTCACAAACTCCTTCTCCACCACACCCACAGCTTAAAGTTTTAATGGATAGTAATCGGTCCCCAAATATAAGTGCAAAAACTGACAGCAAAACCGTGACCTCACCTCTTTCAAGTTCACCACAAGGAATCAGGGTAATAAATGAGGAAATTATTTCTAAGTCCTCACCTCAGCTGCCACCAAAACCTGCTATAGATTTATCTGTGGCACCTGCAGGCTGTGCCATACCAGCCATAGCCTCATCTCAGGTGGGTGCCTGGCCTTCCCACTTTCCTGGACTGAACCAACCTGCATGTTCAGAAAATTCCTTTGTCATTCCCACCACCATTGCCTGTAGCTCCTCCATAAACCCTGTTAGTGCTTCATCCTGTAGACCATGTGATTCAGACAGCCTCCTGGTAACAGCATCAGGTAAAGGGATTGATATGCTATGAACTGTCTCCCTCAAAAATAATGTTTGAGTTTTAATGCATCTCTTGTTTGCTTTATTTAATCTTTTTTGTCACTTTTTCTTTTATACTTTCTAAAAGTTGAAATTTTCATTTATATTTTTTCCACATTCCAGGGGTATGGGAATTCCTTTGCTGATTCAGTAATGTGATACATTAGTTTGCTTCCTTAAGGAGGACTCCAAATTGAAGGGTTTTTTTGAGGGTAAAGAAGACTAATGTTTAAAGTAAATGAGCTGCAAATTATGGTATATTAAATAAACTCCTTTTAATTTTTTTTTAATTATTTTTGATTAATGCTATTATTTTGGACTTCAAAATGCTTTCTCAGTTAGAAATTATGTTTTAAATATTAGTTCTGTAGGTGATCTTCCACGGAATATGTATATCAGTGCTTGGTGAATCTTTTAGAAATTAGGGCTGTGGTGTTCTGCTATGGCCTTAGATGGTTGCACATTAAGGCATATAATTGCCTGAATAATAATGCACTTCCCTATATATCACTACATTCCTATAGAATATGTTTTTATTTCTATTCTTCTGTAGTTCTGGTTTTAGTTGTAGGCTTTGTTAATACTCATGTATGGCATCTCACAGGTTTACTTCAATAGAAACAGGCAAAAGTTTGCTGTTGGAAAGTTAAAATGTAGCTGTTGATTGTCTGGAGTCAGTGCCTCTATCTGCTACTCATTTTGCACTGTGGGGACTTACTGGTGTGTCTAATGCGCCACCAGCCTCAGGGAATTTTTTTGATGGCAGTTAAGTGAAAAAAGGTGATACTGGTCTACCTTTCAGTTAGTTGTAGATCTCCTAGAAATCTTTTCAGCATGTTTCTCTGCTTGGATCAATAACACTAGAACATTGGGTAGAAGCTCCTTTTTAGCTTGCACTGCAGTGAGGGAAAGGAGCAGGCATTTATGGAACACTTTAGACCTTCATCAGCATTGAATAATGTTTGAATTGTCTCAAACTTTCAACAGTTATTCTCAGTTCAGTTACAGTACTTCCGTCCCTCATAACACTAGTCCCTGCCTCATCATCTCTAGGGTAAAAAAGCCGTGCACAGCTGATCTTCCATCACACAGCCAGGCACTTTCTCCTGATAGCTGCACCACTAACCTATAAGGCAGTTCCTGGGGAATCTGTCAGTATGTGGCAGACTTGTATGTGTATATATAGGAGATTCCAGGGTTCTTATTATTAATATTTTTTTTTTCCCATTCCAGTTCAGTGAAGCCTTTGTACATGTATCAGGAGTAACCTAGTCATTCTTTTAACTTTTGGTTGTGGCACCATACTGTTACAATCAGCTCTCCTTTCTGAACTGTGCCATAAAAATATGAACTCAGAAATCTTACCCTTCCATTAGTCTACTACTTCTCAGTGTCAACAATGGTGGGATTTGATGACTGCCTTTTAGCTTTCTATTTTTCATACAAAGGTCCTGAATTTCGATCTTAAATTCCTGTTCTTAGATAAGTCTGATTACCAGTCAGAAGGATCATTAGTCTCTCAGTATTCCAGATATTTTCCAAATTTAATTTGACTTTGGATGCTATTAGGCTCCATAATGGAATTAAAATGTCTTAAAAAAGTCTAAGATTTTTTGAACCTATAACAAATTACGGGCAAAATCAGCCTATAACAAATTACGGGCAAAATCAGCTTCAAAATAAATAGTTTTTATAGGCAAGAGATTGTCTCTTATTAGCATGAATTAGGCTTTATATTTCAGTGAGTATTACATTAATTATATGATATTTGGTAGTCATTTAAGATACCTGGATCACTCCTTAAAAAAATAAATCTCATCCTTAAAAATGAAATTACCAGTGCTTGACTTCATAACTCCTTATATTGTTATTGCTTTAGTTTATGCTTCAAAATGTAAACTTTTTTCTTGGAAGAATGAACCACCTTTTCAATCAGTTTTCAATCAGTAGTCAGTTTGTGTCTCTTATGAAATTTGTGACAGTTCTCAGAGGCAATTCTCAAAGATAGGATTTTTCTCAAAAATAGTTATTTTTTTAAAATTGTGTTGGTTTATAGTGTCTTTCTTTAACTCCATTCAGTTGTTTTTGGGAGGGATGGAAATATATGGGTCCATTTAATTTCCTCAGTCCTTGCTCTGAACATTTGGCAGTTGTAGTAGTTTGTAAGTAGCACTGCTTTTTGTGAATTTTTGCAATTGCAGATGGGAAACATACCCCATGATCTGAAGTCTGCAAAGAAAGATTGCTTAAACTCCACTTAGTTGTATGCTTTTTTATTTTATTAATATAGAGATGTTATTTTACTATCTCCTTTACTGACTACATACAAGATCAAAGAACCTTCATAACTTTATCTGTAATATTCAGGTAAATATTCAGGAGCTTCTTATCTTTTACCCAAATTAATGCTTATATTTTATTGCATTTATTCTTCAATACCATTTTAATTATATTTTTAATGAGACAATCTATTTTGGCCAAGTGTTCTGACAAACTGCAGAACTAAATAAACATTGAGCAACAGATGTTATGCAAAACATAACATTCAAAATTGTTCAATATTTTATGCTAAGAAAAAATTTAGATTTTATAAATATATATGGAAATAGATTTTGCCTTAGAAAAGATAAACCAAATTTAATAACAATGGCTTTTTTAAGATGGTATGGTCAGTAACGCCTACATCCATGTCACTTACCTTTTTCAGTTTCTTTTTTAAGTACGACTTTTCTTGAGGTAAACATCTAACAAACAACTCCTGCTGAAACCTCTTTCCCATATCTGCATTTCCATGCCCTCTAGGCACAGATTCAGTTAGTTTTATTAATGATCTGGTTGATTTTAATCTGTTTTATTTACTTTTTTTTCCCAGAAAATGTTTAGAATTTCAGTTTTACTTTCAGTTAAAGCAGAGTATGGTGAAATCTTATTCATATTTTATAGCATAGGAAGTAGTGAGCTTCAGTCAGAATTTTTTAATAATTTTAACAACAGTGCAAAACAATTTTAACGTATTAAAAAACATTGAAAAAAATTCTTAATTTTTATATTTTTTTGTTTGCCAATAAATTCATGCATCTTTCTTCTTACTCTGGAGTCAGAAGAATTGATAGTAATGTAATCACTAAAGTATTTCAATTCTTCATTTTAAAAGAATTTCCTAGTTAGCTCATATCAACAGCCTGATTTTCAGTAAGGAATTGTCTTGGTTCTAGACAACTATTAAGAGCAAACTTAAAATCAGAGCACTGATCCTGCCAGTTATGTGTTCTGCTAAACTAATGCCCTAGTGCCTTCTTTTACAGATAGGGCATTGTACCACAAGTTGCTCTTTTCATCCCTGGTAGGAAAAGACTCCAGCTTTTGTCATTAATGTTAAGCAGACTGCACGTAGAGAAATTACAATGAACATTTATGGCCTGATTCAAAATCTGCTACAGTGTTTTCATTAACTTCAGCAGCCTTTGAATGGGTGCCAAAATGCTTCTGCTCTGTTTGGATTTCTGCAGTTCAATGGCTGTAAGACTTCAAAATGGAAACAAATGTAGGCATTTGGATTTTCATACCCCTGGGATTTCTGCTTTCACTTTCTTGGTTTTGTGCTTTCTATGTCACTCTTCTATGAAATATGTTCTTTTATTTTCCTCATTTCTATAATGATCAATTTATTCTCTCTATACAATTGGCTTTGAAGGTAAAAGTGGGGGTGGGGGGTGTGTGAAGGACTGATCTGGGCTCTGAAATTAACCATCTCACGTTCTGAAGCTGATGCCAGAAGCTGTTTTTGACTGTCCCTTTGCCCTTCATCACTGCATGACCTGCAAGCTTTCACAGATGCTTCACGTTTCCTAACTTTTTGCATCTGTAATGATGTGCCTTATTTATTGGTATCTTCTAATGTTGCTGTGTTTTATTGGATTAATTGAACTTCATTATATTGCTTTACATTGATAATAGAAGCTATAGTTGTATTTATGTTATTACCTTTTTTTTTTATCTTTTTCAGTAGAAGGTTTTAATGGTAACCTAGTATAATGAATTTCATCACCGAATTTCGACAAGATGTTTTTCATTTCAAGGAGCTGAAACTTAAGACACCAAATGTGACATAAAAAAATTCCTTTATTTTAGGATTTCTGTTAAGGATACTTTTAAAGCAAACAAACAACAACAAAAAAAAACACATCAAAAGAATTGCACTATTTGCAAAAAGGAAGGAACCCAGAAATACTATTTATGTTACCAAAATTTCAGTGTATCTTTGTTAATGAATGTTAGTAACTGGAGTGCCACCTTAGCAATATCCACTATCAGTTAACTACCAAAGCAAGACAGTTAAAACTACACAAGTACTATTTTGATGCATTTTATGTATTTATATGCAGCTGCAGAACAGTTAGTTTCAAAAAATAACAAAAAATTGAAAAAACAAAACCACTTTTGTAATGGAAAGGAATAAAAAAAGTTATTCTTTGGACATTTGGGAATTATGTAAGAGTTAATTGTTCTCAAATATTGGGACTGGAGATAACCTAATTTTTTTGCCACTTAAAGGATGCAGTTTACTTTGTATATTGCTTATTGGGTTTTTTTTTATAAACTTCAAACCTCAAAATTAAAAATATTGGAGAAGCAAATATTAATAAGAGTATTAATAACCAGAAGATAGCTTCAGACTTGAAGTTATATGAAGATGTATGGAGTTAATTGTACAATTTGTCATTGATTTAAAGTTTGATTTATAAGGTAACTTCATAGCCCTAGTGATGACTTCTTATAGTGAATATCAAAAAAATAAGTTGAATAATAAACTAACATTGTGAAAATATGCAAATATGTTTCCATTAGGTACTGAACTTGTAAACTTAATTTGAATTAACAAATTTAGCTTACTTTAGACACAAATACGAGAATACTCCAAACATTTCTTGTTTTGGGTTTTTGAACTGGAATCAAGCTAAGTGTTCTTCATTGTTGCTGCTCAGATGATGAATTCTTTTATAAGTTTTGAGGTTAATTAAAATTTATCCAGATCTTACAAGGTTCCCAGTCTATTGTTTCTATGGAATTCTATTGGGAATTTCCATTTAGTTTTGTTTTCCAAAATGTGGAACCGATCATCATGCCATGGTAGAGCTGCTGCCACATACTTTTTCTAATTCAAGGTGTTAAAGAGGTTGAATAGCACTTGATGCGCTTGAATGGAGCTGAAGGTAATGCCCCGCAGCTCCTCTTCAGTCTTGGACATTGCAAAACCACATTATAAGCCACATAAACTTGCTTTGTATCATCAGATTCCAGCTTCATTTACTGGCCTATTTGTGGCCACAGAAGACAAAGTTATTTATTCAAGAGATAAATATTTTCTAAAGATAATAATGAAAAGATGAAAAAATCTTTCTCCATTTTCTCTTGCAGTCCTTGATCAAGGAAGAATGCACAAAATATTCCATGCCTTATGCAGCAAACTTCATATTCTTAACAAAGTCCCTACTAAAGCTGATAAGTAATCAACAGAACATTTAACCACAACCCCTAAGATTTCAGAGCCTTGGATTGAATATTCTTTGTTAATGGGGTGACTTGAAAGCTCTCACTCATAAATTTTATATAACCTGTTATTCATTCCCGCTGGAGTGTTTTGTAATATATTGTTTAAGTATTGCTGAGTAAAAGGAACATTACCTTAGGGTAGAGTCCCATAATAAATTCGTTTATTTCTGTATTATTGGTGTAAATTATTTCTATGGTTTCTTTCAAACTTATTGAAAGGCACCTTAAGTCATTAAGGGCTCTCTGTGGAATTTAAGTTAATGACTGCAAGTGACTTATATAAATACTAAAGTTTGCACTAAGACTGTAAGGAGGCTAAAATTTCATATGAAAATAAGTATTCTGTTTTGCAAACCTTTCTATAGATAGTTTAAAAAAATCTTCCCAGCCTATCACAAATAAATTAAAACTAGTCAAAAATTTTTGTTAGTTTCTGAGTTTTAGGAATCTGTGTGCTACTACAGTTGGTAACAGATTTCACATTGAACTTTGTAATGAAATCCTGTTCACTTGCATTGACTGTCACCCCTGAATGCAGTGTTTATTCTTCAGAACACCTTCTAATGTATAGACAAAGCATCGTCACAAAACTTGTGCTAAACTAACAAATGCTGTCATTTTGAAGATACTTTTTAACTTTGAAAAGAACACAGAAAATGCAGGGCTTTATTTATGTGTCTTCCATCTAATTTCTATTGCTTTAACTCACAGGCTGGTCTTCCTCCCTAACCCCTTTGTTAACAAGTGGTGGTCCTGTCCCCCTGGGTGGCAGGCCCACCCTTCTTCACCAAGCTGCTGCCCAGGGAAATGTCACTTTATTATCAATGCTGCTTAATGAAGAAGGACTGGATATTAATTACTCTTGTGAAGATGGCTATTCTGCCTTGTATTCTGCTGCTACGAATGGACATACAGGTAAATTATACTAAGTTTTATTGTGGCATCCATGTAAAATAATGAGAGCTTATTTTATAAGTTTTTAGTAGTCAGATCAAATGTATATTTCTTAAAAATGTGAAATTGAATGTGAAATATATAGATTATATGACCAAAGTCAAGGTGTAGCATATATATGAGTAATGCTTCTGGAGGCAGAATTTTGTAACACAGAGAACATTTGAAACAGAAAATAGCTTGTGGTAGCATTCTGCAGGAAAATCCGTTCTAATTCTCCACTCCCTTCCTATAAAAAGCCACCAGATATCATCTCCCCATGTTCTGTGACAAACTAAAGATCTTTTGTAGCTATGGCAACTTGAAAGAAAGAACTTTCCTCTACAGGGAGTAAGCAGGAAAGAATAGGTCATCACCAGGGTTTTGATCTTCTGCAGCAGCAGTGAAAATGATGGAAGACAGTGTCAGAATAGTGTGTTACTTGGGAAATAAAATGAACTGTCTTTATTTTTGAACTAAATTAAATAGCCTTTGTTTGTTCTCTAGGCTCTCCTGAGAAAATTAACAGGTTTCTTTTTCCTTCCTCACTACCCCAACCTTCCTCCACCTTGAGGCCTCCTCTGAACCTTTCAACAGTCAATCTTCATATTTTATGAAATGGAGCAAGTATGCTAGTAAGAGAGGAATTTCAGGGATACTAACTCCAAGCAATAATTTTCCGACTTTTAACATAAGGCTTTTGAACAGTACCTTCCTTTGAAACTCCAGTGCACGTTATTATAATTTTTTCTACTTACATAAGAGCCTCCTAGGTTCTTATGTTGCAAGTAATATCGTTATGGACACTAAAGCTGAAATCCAGCAAGACCAATGACAAAAATTCCATTAGTTTTTAGTAAAGGCGAGATTTTATTTCAGACTAGAAGGTAGCACATTGTGCCATTAAAGCCACTGCTTTCAAGAGTACTTTGTGGTTTATTTAACAAAATATTTGTTAGTAATGCAATTAGAAAACCTCGATCCAGTGTTCCAAATAGCATTTAGAGAGACTATTTCATAACTTTTCTCAAGTATTTTAAAAATAAAAGTAAAGTTAGGATACAAAATCTGTAGTTAGGCAGATAGCACAGATTTTTTCACATGTTCAGGGTTAATTTTGCTACCAGGCATAGGGAATGAGGAATTTTCCCTTTGCTTAGAATGGTATATTTTGTCTCTGCTTGCTAAGTGCTATGGTTTATTTTGTAGAAACATCTGGGCCTTCTCATCTGACAGATTCTTTCCTGTTGCCAAGACCTTCAAAATAGTGTAAAAGTACCTTTTTTTTTTTCCCTTTTGTGCTTTTTTTTTTTTTTCAATTTTTTATCTGCAGTATTAAGGGTCCAAGTTTGTTATATTGTGTGGATTTATTTTTCTACCCTCACTGAATAGATGTTCAGTGGATTCTTCTAGGCTTACATCAACTTAACATTGCTGCTATTTTGTTTAAGGGAGACCAAAACTGACCCAGTTCTTCTTCATTCATCTTGTATTCTGAAAGTGTTTCCAAGAAAATACTCTGATTTCAGTTACAATTACTGAGCAGCTCTTACTGACAGCAAAAGCAATTTGGTTTCTTGCTTTATTGTCAAAATTTCAAATAAGAGAGGCACTTGACACAAGTGTGAAAGCAGTAATAAAAACAAACACATGCATATGCATCCTGTAATTGTTTAGTATCTTTTACTTTTTAAGATAAAAAATATATTACAAAGGTTTTAGTGTTGCTCCTCTATAGTTGACAGGATGTGAAAAATACTTTGTTGTACAAATCATCACATTTTAGCAACTGAATGAATTGTATGAACTCTGAATGAATCACACAGCAGCAGTGTTGATGTCTCCTTAATACATTATATGAAAATTGAGAGTAGTAGCTTTATAATTTTTTTAGAGAAAGATTTTTGTGCTTAACTTTGATATATAATGCCTTTTCATTACTTGCTTTTGTTCCCAAGTGTTACACCCCAGACCAGAAGCCTCAAGCTTCACCAGGCATTACACTTTAATTTAGACCCTCAATAGTTCCCTCATGAAGTTTTGCAGAGTCTTAGTTCTTTAATACCTTGATTTCACATCCAGAGAAAAAGCTACACACTTTTCTCTAAGAGAATTTCCTTTAATTTAGTGAGAAAATGGGTGTGTTGGCAAAAAGGGCTTACAGGAATAACATACAACCAAGGAACAGATTCCACAAAAGCATTACACTTAATAGCAGGCTAGCAGGAACGAAAGGACCTGCCTGCCTCCCTCCAAACAGCATTCTGAGCTCTGCTTCTCTACCCCGCCAAGGGCTTTACAGACAGCAGGCATCGCTGTGGCGTAGGGAACCTTCGTTGCACTCAGCAAACACCAGCCCACAGCTTAAGTGAAATACCACTCAATCGGTTTTACCTTACCCACAAGAGAAAGGAAAGAGTAAAGGAAGAAAAGAGAGATGAATAGGGGAAAGAATAAAGAGATGAGAGAAGAATAGTTACTGCCAGGAGGTCACACGTTGGCAGCTTCCAGTGGGAAGGCTGGCAAGATGGAGCCCTGTGTGTGCCTGCTGCAGCCAGCCAGAGTCTCCAGGGGACGTGGTGCGAGCAGCCTTTCCGACTGACAGCCCAGCCACGCAGCTCCCGTGCCGAGCGCTCCGCACGGTCCGCCACGTTGGCTGCACACCTTACCGTGCTGTCTGTGGGCAGGCCAGCACCCAGCCCTTCCCACACAGACAACACGGCTCATTCGACCCATCAATAGGCAGGATACAAATCCGGTCTCTGACACCAAGTGCATGGATAGATTTAGCAATTCCAAGTGGAGACTTTGAAACTAAAACAAGTTCATGCAAAAATATATAGGTTTAAGAAAGGAAGAATAGAAATAAATATTAAAGTGCTTTTTAATAGATGGGGGGTTTTGTTTATTTTTTTGGTTTTTTGTTTTTTACTGGACAGGTCAAAATGACATTGATGTAATTTTAAGGATAAAATAATTTATTGTTCAAATTTTTCACTGTGTTGAGTAGGGTTGTCAGTGGTAAGTTTCTGTCTTTTGGATGTTTTTTTTAAACTTAGAATCATACAATCACTTAGATTGGAAAAGACCCTTAAGGTCATCAAGTCTAAACATAAGACTTAATACATGAGCGTACCCTGATGGGTGCTGACTCCATGATTTAATTTACTGAGAATATTTTCAAAGTGGAGTTAGTGACTAAGTGGATTTGGAAATTTCCGAGACCCTTCTAAGTCAACTAACCAGATTTTCCTATTTCTCCTGGAAAAGATTTGGCCAGAAGAAAAGAGTAACTCTAGAATTGGTAAGAGCAATCGTAGTGAGTACCTTCCTTCAGAAGTAAATACCATGTTGGAGGGAGTCTGGGAAGAGTAGAAAGTGAGTGATTTCCACACATTTTCAGTGAAGAAATACAGTATTTGTGATGTGTAGATAACTAGGAAATGGTCAAGCACATTGTAACCAGCATGGTGGCAGCAGCTGGTACATGGTCTCAGCCCATTCTATAGAGAAAATTGACTTACACAAGAAAAGAGGGCACTGAAATAATCTGTCCTAATTTATCCTTAGTGCAAAATGTGTAGCTTTCCTGCTCGTAAACAGTTGCCTTTTGAGAGCTGCATCAGAGAGTTTTTCCAGCGCATGAAGATAATAGCAGATGCTTTGTTTCTGGCACACACTGTCCCTAATTCTGTAGAGATAGAATTTCACCCTAAAAATTGACACTTTCCTTGTGTTTGTATGGACATGAGAAAACTGTTATTTTTGTTGTTTAACCACTAAATTGGGATAGCTGAACAGGTTGTTTTGTCAGACTGTCTTGGTTTGATCCATTAGCAAAGCAGAAGTCATTTCTGTCTGTTATGCTCTTAATAACATGTACAGTAGTTCTCTCAGTTAATAGATCTGCATAGCTGTATTGTGTTGGAAATCCTGACCATTCTCTGCCACGTGAGATGGTTGAGAAAGACACAATGAAATAAACCATTCCTGAACCTGAGAGATGTGAAGAGAATAATAATGATATCCTTTGGACTCAGCTATGTGCTAATCATATGCATTTATCGTATAATTGATTCTCTTCTATCCTGAGTATTTGGAGGCTGTGGCACCCTGATTGATAGGAAAAAAACCTGGAATGATATGGGAAGTAGAAAGGAGTGAGGTGCAGAGACATACAGCTACACGGAGTCAGCTTTGTCAAGCCACCGGATGTATCTGCATGGTGTTTGCCAACACTCTGGAAGAACTAAGTACCCAGCTGTGGTGGAGAGCAGTAAAGTCTCCAGGTGTTTGTGCTAATTCGCTTCCATGTTTTGCTTTTGTTAGGACCAAAACCTTTAACTTAGTGAAAACATCAGTGTCTGTCTTGTGCCTGCCCTTCCACCCAGTGCTCCCCACTGCTGATTACTTTTGTGGCAGACAGGAGTGACCTGAAGTTAATGAGCCTGGAGTGACCCAAATCACCCTTCTCCAAATCCCAATAAAAAGTCCATCCAGAGAACCCACGCTTCTTGTAGATAATTGCTCTTTTACTTGACATGTCACCAGAACAGGTCTTGTAGAGATTACTAGCTCATATGGTGTGCTTTACAAAAGTAGCTGTATTTCCTCATGCCCACACTTCCCCCTTAGAATAAACAGCTTTTTTCAGAAACAGTATTTTCACAGAGATAAGCTACCACCTGAATGATCTGGCAATCAGTAAGTGACTTAACCATACTTTTCTAGAAAGGTGGTCTTGTTCTATGTGTTCTTCATGGCTTTTGCATGGCTAACATACACTCTATGAAGAAACAGGAGTATTCTAGCCAAATACTTGAAACTGCTAGATGAAATTTTACATCCAATGTAAATTTCAGAAATATTTTAGGATGTCAAGCAGAAATCTGTATTTTCAAGTTAATAATTTAATATAAGACTGGGAATATAATTAAAAGAAAAAAAAGGTCACTCTGAGTAGAGGTATTTGTTAAAAAGCAAATGAAAATATAATTTTATTTTAAGTTGGTATTATCTTACAGTTGGAAGGACTAGATAAGTTAGTTAACTGAGAGGTTCTTTGTGACTTAAAAAAATATTACAGATGAAGTCCTAGCTTATTGTAACAACAACAACAGTTATTTCAGATCAGATTACTTATTTAAAAATTAAAAAATCTTAATTTGCAATATAGTAAGTTAGAGTGTTTTAAAATCTTATTTCTTAAGGTTAAATTATCTATTCAATCAACTCTGCAACATCTATATTAATATTTGAAAAAATAACAGGAGTAAGAACATTAAAGAATTATTTAGATTAGTAAGATTTCTAAGTAATTCTTAGTATATGTTTCTGATATTTAGAGATAAGCTTCAATAACAAAGCTTGGCTTTAGGATCTTACTGAGTGCTGGAACAGCATGCATTAGACTTGCTCAGAAAACAGGTCAGGAGTTTATAACTGGTGGTGTAGATGAGCTTATTTTCCAAGTAATAGTTTCAATTAAAAAAGACTTGCTTTATTTTGGTCTAGAACCAATTTCAAGAATGAGGAGCAGATTAACTATTTTCTTCAAACTTAATTGCATGAAATGATATTCCAATTTGTGGATGAAAAGAAGTCTAATTACTATGTAATTAATTATCTTAATTTAGCCGTAGGGATGGTGGAAACAGGCTGGTACTATTTGTAGCATGTCATTTTGGAATTATGTGAATGGAAATGGTTTGGGGAGGTTTGTCAGCTTATTTTATTTGCCATTGCATTCCCAAGTCAAAGTGTCCTAAAACCAGACTGGCGTGTTGCTTGAGTTGTGTGTGGCTTGTGAACATCTCCCCTCTCGCCCTGGTATTTAGGATTTATCACTTGACTGCCAGTGGGCAGTGATGCCCCTAGGGGCTTCTGGATAGTTCAGATTCCCCTCTTTGGATGTAAATTAACTAACAATGGGAGTTGCCAGCAGCGGGCACTTACTTGAATCCCAGCAGAACCCAATCTAAGCCCTTTCTGCAAAAGGGTGGTGGTGCCCCCAGGGAGTCAGTTCTCACCTCTCTCCTGCAAACTTCCTCCTCCTGTCCCCTAAGGCATGTGATGTGTAGTCCAAAAGACTGGCTGATGTTGCCCCTTGAGTCTCTCATAGTTTTAACTGCTTGGTTTTGTTGACACAGTCTATGGTTCTGCTCTATTTATAGATTGTGTGAAATTGCTGCTGACTGCAGAAGCACAAGTTGATGCTGCTGATAAAAATGGCTTTACACCCTTGTGTTCAGCAGTTGCCCAGGGACATGTCAAGTAAGTGAAGTCTTTAAAGATTTTGCCTGTCAGCTGTTACTCAATTTTATATTCTCTGTACTTTTTTCATTACATTACTGTTTTGTTCTTAGGTATAAATGCATTTGTCTCTAATTTATTGAAAGCATCTACTTAAATGCCTTTTTTTTTTTTTTTGCCTCAGCTGCAGGTTTTGCTTAAGCAACTGTCAGGTGTTTATTATTCTTGTGAAATTCAGTGGTTTACATTCAGTTTTTAAATACAGCTAAAGTAGTTTTAGATTTACAGGTTTAAACTAACCTGTCTTTATATCTATGTATAAAATTATACCATATCTGTGTCTGTATGTGGTAGTCACAGGTAGATCTGTATCTGTAAACCCAGTACTTTATTAAAAATATTTCAGTGTTGAGAAGTTGTGTATGTCAAATATAAGACAATTTTACTGCTTTATTGTTTGCTGTAGGTGTGCAGAATTATTAATTATGTATCAGGCTGATATTAACCATGCTGCTGAAAGAGGACAGACACCTTTGTACCTGGCCTGTAAAAATGGAAATAATGATTGTATTAAGCTACTGTTGGAAGGTGGAGCAGATCGAACAGTAAAAACCAGTGTAAGTTAAAATAACGTTAAAGTACCTTGTATAGTACTGAATGTTTGCATAAAAATATTTATTTACAGTTTTCTTTAAAGCTGGAATAAACCATGTAATTTGAAATTAGTATTTTGTTCTTTTCATTATAATTTCTGGCTTTTTAAAAACTGTATGTTGTCTAAAATCTCCTAAACTATGTAACTTTCATATCATTTTATATATTTCAGACTCCACCTGCAGTTTGCTGCAGACCTTTCTCCAGAATTGCATTTGTAAAACAGAGCTTTTCTGGTGTGACTTATTTTTAAGGTGGAGAAGAGGAGATAGGGATTTTGCTTCCACTTTTTATGTTAGGGTGCTTTATTGTTGTCCTTGAGGACAGCACTCAAAACTTTTTTGCCAGTATTGTAAAGTCTCATGTATCACAAATGGGAGAATATGGGAAAAAAAAATAAATCTAGAGGACAAAGGGGAAGAGGACTGTCTCAAATTTGACCCCAATGTATTGCCTTTTTCAGATGCTTTCCTAAAATTTTTCTTCAGACTCTGATGTAAACATGACAATAAATGTGAGTGGTAACCTGTCCCTAAATTCAGCACAAAGGGTAGTAGCTTCACAGAACATTCTGCTCCTCCTGTAATTATTACACTAAATTTTTTGTCATTCATTTATTTTACATCTGGAAATTTAATATATTGGACTTGCAATGAAAGAAAGTTGTGATGTCAAAACCGTGAAACTGACTAGCTGATTAATGCAGCATGAAACAATATTTATAGGTAGAGTCATGTTAGTTTGATACATGATAAAGAAGAAGTTTACTAACAGCATCTAAGTCCTGTATCACAGACTTTTCTAAAGATTTTGAAGGCTTTATTTGTTGGGCTGTCCGTGGAGAAACCTGTGAAATTTTCTTTCAGTTACATTTTCTTCTTTCTCTTTCTTCCACCCCAAACACATACAAGCAACTCTGTTTTCCCAAAGGATTATTATGTCGCTCTTGCTTATCTTCTTAATTTTCAAAGAGAGCCTTCCATTCAGATTCATTGCTGATATAAGTCTGCAAACATTTGTCTCTGTGTTTGGTGGGGGTGTGCTATTTGATTTTGGTTCTTTTAGGATGGCTGGTCACCAATTCACGCAGCAGTGGATTCTGGTAATGTTGAAAGTCTCAAGCTACTTATGTACTATGGAGAGCCAAACAGTGGGAACTCTTTGACAGATGCAGAGTCTAATTTAGACTACTTTGATTTGGAGAAGAGACAAGATGACTACAGCAGTAGAGTAAAGCCTGTTGTTTCTGCAGATCTCATCAACCATGCTGACAAAGAGGGTTGGACTGCTGCCCACATAGCAGCATCAAAAGGCTTTAAGGTCAGTCTGTGTGAACAATTACAATAACCTGACAGAACTTAGGCATGATAAATTCTTTTATCTGTAAAGAATTAAAACTTATATGTCAAATCTAAGTTTGTTGTCTACTTTATTGGCATGCTTGATTTAACAGAAACAGAGTTATACTTCCAGTAGACAATTTACCCCAGAACTTAAGTGTCAAATGGGGTGAATTGTCATATTTAAATGTCTATTTCTTTTGGGACAACAATAAAAAGAGAAAACATCATTACTTGAGATTCAGGCTTTCAAGGTTAAGATGAGATGAATCCCAACCTAAATTCAGTGGGTGTCATGTATTTATGGATATACATTATGTCATGTACATTAAATGAACATAGTTTCCAGTTAAAGACAGGGATGATTTAGCTATAAACAATTTTTCCTGTGGGAGGAAAAAGCGATTTGAGAATCAGATTTGTGCAGTAATATATTGTTTAATTTGTTATTTTGGGCATCATTTTTTAGCAGGCAGCGAGTATGTCTTTTTGGGGTTAACTGTTGACATGAAGAATGACCTGACAGGTCTTACTGATAAAAAACAGGAAGATTTCTGGAAACTGAATATTACTTGAATGTTTTGACATCAGAAGCTATACAATTCTAATGCTGGCTGTTTAAAGGACTTCTTTTTACATGACAGGTGTCAATCAGATATTACTGTGAAATTTTTACCCAGGAAGAACACACAGGATGGTAAACAGAGAAGAGAGTGAATTTTAAGAATATATAGTCCAGGACTTCAAAACTCAGCTTGTGATTACATGCCTAGTTCAATATCTGTCATTATGTTCGCTTTTTTCCTGATAAATTTACTATGATAGGTTCAAAATAGGCACAGATTTAAGATTCACTTTATTGAGTTGTGTTTTTTAGGGGCCAGCCACTGCTTATTCAATATTTTGCATTACAAAGAGCCAGTGTTCCATTACCAATGTCTGTTATTCCGGTTTCCACTCATCTGAATTTTGATGGAGTTTCTAGTCTGCAAATACTTTAAAAATGTGCAGTTTGTTGGCTCTTTCTGCAATAATTTAATCCTCAGGAACTTGGAAGCTAAGTTTCATTTACTGTTTAAAAGTTGCTTTGGCGAGGTGATCTCTCTGAAGGTTCTGACACTGGAAGTCTTCACGTGTATCATGAATAACTCAAGGGTTTGAGTTTCTGAGAGCACTCCAAGTCAACTCTTTGAGGATAGTCTCTTAGGTGATGAAGGCAATATATAGGTGGCAGTCAGATTTCTGATTGTGATGTTGCAGGGACTTTATAAAATTGTATTTGATGAAATGCATTTATTGATTTGAGATATGTTTGGGATATTAAAAAGCTAAAATCTTAATAGCCCTTTTCAAGTGCTGTTAACACTTTTTCTTTCTCTAATCCATTATCTACACTGCATGTCATTCATTCCACCTCATGATAGCTACATATAAGCAGTGCTGGCACTTGCATTCTTTTGTTTCAAGATGGGTAGATGCCATTCTTTACAGATAATTCTGCTTGGACATCTTAGCTGTTCTTTCATAGGCATCAGAGACAACAAAAATCCTCATTTTATTAAGGAAATAGGCTTGTTTCTTTGCTCTGTCCCACGTCTTTCTGCTTTACTTCCCATGTTTGGCCTCACAATTCAATCCTCTGCCTTCTGCTGTCTTTGCTCTTCATTGCTCCCATTTGAGAGTTGACATTAACAAACTAACCTGGAAAGAAAATAAGCCCTTTGTTCTGCTTGATTTTCTTCTGGCAAACTTGGTGAGCTAATTCATTTTTTAAAAGCAATCACAAGTGCTGAAACTATAACCTGATAAAATTTTACCTCCTAGGCAAATATACCTTGAATGACTGCTGTGTTTATGAAAGGTTTCAGGATGTCAGATATACTGACAAAAGTTTCTGGTAGAACAGCTGCAAAGTAGGTAACATTAGCCAAACCTGCAACAAGCCACCGTTGTGCATCAAAATACTTAACATCTGCTTCTCTATGTTTTCAGGGTTTTGTTTCCCTGCTATGCTTAACTCCAGAGGTTTTCAATACAGTATTAACTAGTATAATTTCTGTTGGTTTCTTTTTATTTATAATATGGGTATGGGTCCTTTAAAAACCTATCTGAAGGTGGCAAACCTTTCATGAAGGCCACCTGTATTACTGCTGAATGATGATATTTGGAAACAAGGGCTTCATCCTTCTTCTGATTGCTGATCAATCAACATTTGAATATAGTTTTATGAAAGCTTTTTTTACCCCGCAGTAGTTTGGGAAGATCTATATAATTAATATTTTTTCATGTTACAATATGATTGTATGAATACAAATTTTTATCCTAATAGTTTCTTTATTACAAGTTTTAATGATTTTTCCTTTTGATGGGCATATGACTTTTTTTAAGAGATCATCATGTTGTTGGCATCCACAAGATGTTTATGCTCTGATATAATAAAAATGCATTTTTATTTCACTGCATTGTTACTATGCTTGCAGAAATTCAGGTTTACCTGCCAAAGAAGAGGCTTGCAGGGTGATATTAAAATTATTCTTTTTCTGCATCTCACTCAGATGTCAGGCATGATGGAAACTCCCATTTGGTGAATTGCAAAGTGAAAATTTGTTTTAAGGATTGCTATCTAAATAGATTAATTTATGAGTCTGATTAAGCTTTAGAATTGCTTATTTAACGTTACTTGAACATTGAGGCCAAGATGTTCAAACCAGGTTGCGTAGATGGGCTTCTGTTTCCTTATGAATACCTAAAACTCATGGCCAGATATTAAGAATGTCTTAATTCAACTGATCAGCACTTGTTCATCTTGGAGTCCGTAGGAGCCTGGCTGCATATGTTCTGCTTTTTCAAAATCATGATTTGAGACTTTCAAGTCTACAATAAAATATTTTTACTCCTGAATTTCAACTTCCTGAAAAACATCATTTGAGTTCTCATCTGTAGAAGCTCCCTAGCTGATTATCTTTGGAAATGCATGTGTTAGAATTTCAGTTAGGGGTCTAACTACATATTGGTAGAACTCTTTAATGCAACAAATGGACCAGTGAATAATACAGTTCCTACCTTTGCAGAACTGTCTAGAAATCCTTTGTAGCCATGGTGGACTAGAGGCTGAGAGAAAAGATAAGTGTAATCGAACATTGCATGATGTTGCTACTGATGATTGCAAACATCTCCTAGAAAACTTAAGTAAGTAAATGCTATCAGCACTATTTAAAAATGTTTTTAGTAAAGAACTTGTGGGACAAAAATGAGAACTATGGAAAGGGTAGTCGTCAGTTTTTTGGCACCACAATATTAAGTTTCCTTAATCTAGCTAATTTCTGTTCTTCATATTTTGCAAAAGCATATGATAAAATTTTGTTTGAGGTTATTAAATGACTCATGTCTTTGTTTTTACACCATTTGAAAAGATGGTACATATTGTACATGTGCAAACATCCATACTCTCTTAAAATTTCTAAATTTAATATTAGTAATTACTTTTTCCAAAGCTATTATCCTCCTCCTATTTTTTCTTTAAATTCTTGCAGTAGTCACTTAGTGGTAGATAGCTGTCAGATTTCTTCAGGCTAAGACAATCATTCAGTCATATCTGTATCTCTTTTTAGAGTTTTATTTGTCACTTGTTTATTATTGAGGAGATTATTTGTTTGATTCTTCAAAAATGTCTTAGAGACATTGGACAATTTCTTTTTTCCAACATCAGTAATTTCCATCAGAAGATTGTTCTTCTGTTAAAACCTGTTATCTTCTTCCTTCTCTTTAGGTTTCCTCAAAATTCAGTAGAGCACGCTGACCCGTATATTTCTTGAGATAGAACTTAATTCATCCACTCAGTAGTTCTGTGTTTATCTCTATATATTTATATCTGTATATGCAGAGAAATATATATCTATATTTCTCAGCATAGTGAAAAGTATTGTCCTTGTAGATTTGTATACTTTTTATTTATTCACTTTTTTTGGTGTTTGTTTTGTGGAATATAATGATACGGTAGTTAAGTTCATTGATTATCAACAAATTAGGGAAGCTTTCTGTCTGCTGCTTCTGATTTTCCTCTTCAGCTACTCAAAATATTGGTTCTTACCATTTTACTGCAGGTTCAGAGGGGAACATCTCACTTTGTAATAGAAACTCCTCCATAGTCATCTTCTGTATCAGACTGAAGCTAATTTCTGATGACTGAATCTGTAGCTTCTTAAATTAATGCTTGTATTATTTTCATCAGTCTTAGCACTCTGTTTCTCTGGTCATGCTCGTCATGAATCCAACTGCTTTTATCAGGTCAAACCCTTTGACCTCCCTTTCTCTTCTATACACCTTAACAAGCCAAGACTGCATTTTGGATAAGGTGTGTATGTGCCACCCTCTACATTCCTTACAGTCCAGTAAGGTTTCCACTGTAAGGAATTACATGCATGTAGGGCAGAAGGATGTGCTCTGACAGATCTGAAAGACTGAGGGCCAGGATTGCCGGCTGAGCCAAAGAGGTCGCATGCAGTGAAGTTGAGGCATAGACTGTACCTCTGTCCTAGGGGCCTGTTTACTTGTGGAGAACCTCTGTACTCCTTACAGTCTGTGCTCATTTCCCTGAGGTCCAGCCATCAGAAGGGCAAGCCTTTGATACATTTCTCAGAATTCCACATCTGAAGGATGCCTTTGAGTAATCTTTTCCCTATGGTAGTCTAGTGCATTTAAATCAGAGCTTTTCTGACATCAGAAAAGTTTCATTGGTTTGTTTCAGCTGAAGATCTGGCTTCTGAACACTAAAGGAAAACCAAGATCATGTTACAAGATGTCATAATAAGCTGATAACTTTTTTTTATGGTGTACTTATTTTTAATTCCAGGAATAATTTCTGAAAAACAGTGTTTTGGCTTGAAAATTAGAAGATAGTTTCCTTTTCAATTTTAGTTATCTAAATGATACCCAGAGACTGCTGCTTCTGTTGAGTTGTATTCCAAAGAGCAAGATTTAAAATAACTTCGTTGTTTCTAGAATGTGCATGTAAATTTCCTATTTTCCTTTTCTAATATTTTATCAATTTATTCTGTAGCAAATCAAATATACACTTTCAAGTGAATTTTCTGTCCTAGCTCTTAGCTTTTTATTTAAAGAAGTTTGGCTCAGCTGTGTTTTCCACTTGTGCACTAGTGCCAGAAAATTCTTTTCTGAATTGATAATAAAAATGTGCACAACCACAGCAAACTAAAACATTAACACACTGCCTACCATCTGCCTTAATTTATAAGCAATTAGTCTGCAAAGAGGAAATATAAGATTAAGTAAGTTTTGCCTTGCTTCCTATTATTTAAGCATAATCTGATTTTTTTTAATTTTCTTTACTGCTCTGATTTTGTGGTGATCTGTGCTGCTCTTTGCCATTTCCTTCTCTGTAGCAGGAGTTATTTTGTAGCTTTCCTTTGTAATATTAGATATTCATCTATAATAATGGGATTATTTTAAATTGAGTTTTACAGTTTTTCTCATTGTTGGTGTTTTATTTTTCAACAGATGCTCTTAACGTACCTGTAAGGATTTCAATCAGTGGCATTGAACTAACCCATTGTGGTACAGAGGAATTTGATACAGAAAACACAATATGTGCTATAAATATCCGCAAGCAGACATCGTGGGATGATTTTTCAAAAGCAGTGAGTCAGGCAGTGACAAACCATTTCCAAGCAATCACTTCTGATGGATGGAGGAGCCTAGAAGACCTGTCACTTAACAGTGCTGCAGAATCCAGTATTGGCCTCAGTGCAAGCAGTATATTATCTGTCAAACTAGGTATCAATATTAGTGTTATTAAAAAACCAAAATTTGGGGATTTTCTTGAATGTGTGTAATCTTGTAAGTAAGATAAAAGTATCTTTAGATTTCTGGATCTTTTAAAGCTTAGGTTAAGAAAGACCAGTACTAGCTATGAACCTTTGAATAGTGTTGGCATGAAAACATTCTTTACTTTTAGCTGTATGTATGGCACAATTCAGTAAGCACTTTAATATAATCTTGGGGACCATGAGGCCCTTTGTTAGTTAGTCCTTTACTCAATTATTACCTTTACTCAATTTATTACTCCAGAGGAGAAATTGGTATCACAGGTGAAACAAAACTCTCACCTTGAGTACTGTGTGCAGTTTTGGGTGCCACAATACAAGAAAGATGTTAAGCTATTAGAGAGTGTCCAAAGGAGGGCAGCAAAGATGGTGAAGGGCCTTGAGGGGAAGCCGCATGAGGAGTGACTGGGGGCACTTGGTCTGTTCAGCTGGAGAAGAGGAAACTGAGGGGAGACATCACTGCAGTTACAACTTCCTCATGTGGGGAAGAGGAGGGTCAGGCACTGATCTTTTCTCTGTGGTGGCCAGTGACAGGACCCGAGGGAATGGCCTGAAGTTGTGTCAGGGGAGGTTTAGGTTGGATAACAGGAAAAGGTTCTTCCCCCAGAGGGTGGCTGGATGCTGGAACAGGCTCCCCAGGGAGCAGTCACACAACCAAGGCTGACAGAGTTCAGTAAGTGCTTGGACAATGCTCTCAGGGACCTGGTGTGATTCTTGGGACTGTCCTGTGCAGGACCGGGAGTTGGACTTTGATAATCCTTGTGAGTCCATTCCAACTAAAAATATTCTGTGTTACTATGAAAGCAATTCAAAGCAAAGCCCACAATGCATCTTTACAGTATATCTTGAATATACAGTAAATACAAACCGTAAGTCATCAGCATAGATAAACAGAACTACTGTTTCATATAACTTCACTTATCAGGGTAAAAAAGAGAAGAAATCTTTAAAATTGTGAGAAATCAGCCAAAGTGTGGTGGTAGTAGTAACAGTTGTATAGGTTTCTGAAAATTCTTGTCCTTAATCTCTTTCCTCCCTCCACATGCCCATCAGCCAAGAAAAACCCCTATTCACATTAGACTGGGCAAATATCCTATTTTACTCTATTTTACATGTAAAGATGTAAAGACAGGCTAGCTGTTAAACTTATGTCTCAATGGCAGAAAACATTAGTATCCTCAGCTGTGTATCAAATAATAGTGTAATTTAGTATATCTCATACATAGGACTGATTTGTTTGTCAAATTTGTCAGTGTATGCACACAATTTTTGTAAGCACGTGAATACGCTTGAGCATAGGACACTTGATATAGATACAGGGAATATATCTCTTTTGTCTATTCTTTTTGACAGGAAACGTTTCATGGTCAAGAGGTCAGATTTTTTCCCAGCCTCCATGGGACTTTTTGAAGAACAATCGAGCTGAGCATATCACAGTGTTTTTGTTTGGTAATTTTCAAATCATAATTTTTCAAATTTGAATGTTAAGACACTCTGTATGAAATATATAATTTGAGAATCATTTGTTATTTGTTTTACTCTACACTTCCTTATGTATCTCATTTTAAGGACCTCAAGAAGGCTGTCTAAACAGTGTGACTTACGCATCCATGATCCATCTTCAGACACTTCAGAATTACCTCCGCCTGGTCAGTACTCAGCTAACTTCTCTCAGCATGCTAGTTGTTCATGAAAATACTTCTCTAAAAGTATTGACTAAAAAAAAAAATCATTGTTTTACTCTGTGAAAGAATGTCAAGACTTCTAAAAAATTAAATGGGATGAAAGCTCTTATTTTAAAATAAAGTTCCCCCTAAATCTTACCCTTTAATTTTAGTCTCATGAAGGCATTAACTTTCTTCTTTAAATAGCTGCTATCTGATCAACAGAACTGCTTAAAAATATATTAAAAAGCTCTGTGATATCTTATTGTTTTCCAGAGTTATTTCATTCTACTTTTTGAGGGCAAAGAAAGGTTAGAATAACATTCATGTAAGCAATTGTTTGAAACTTGAATTTTATTACTAGATTATATTGATATCTTCTGTAATTCCTACAGTTTGTTTAATACTTCAAAATATAAGGATAATTGGATGAGTTAACTTTCATAGATCATTTATTTTAACACTGAATCAAATCAAAATTAGTTTAGAATCTGCATAATTTTTGCTGCGTCCTTGGATAGTATTTTATGTTGTTGGGAGAACAGTTGTAGTGCCACAGGTTTCTAATGTATTCAGCAATATTGCACAGTGGTATGAGTGTATTCCTTTACTGACTTTTTAGAGATAAAGCAATTTTACAGTTAAGATAAATATCTTTTATTCTACAATATTGATAACATGGTCCAATTACTGCTGGAAATAAAGTCCTCAGTCTAAGTCCTTAAGTTAGCAATGCCTTAAATCATTCTGGTGTATATATTTTTATTCCAAATCAGGAAAATATTTGTTATGCCTAAACTCATTCTTCCTACATGAGTTTTTCAAGTTTTAAAATTTGTTATAACAAAATGCCTTGCTATGTAGTTTTACAAATTAGGATATAAATGTATCAATATATTTCTAAGATACTGTATGCAAATATTGTCTACTTTGAAACTAACATAGTAAGGATTATCAACTCCAGCAGTGCAAAGCAGAGAATTTTGTCTGGTAGGTGCTGATTTTGTCATCTAGGTAAAAAAAATAAAAATTCAAGTCTGAGCTTTCAAGACTATTTTACTGTCTGTCTGTAGGTTGAGCAATACCGTAATGTCATTTTCCATGGCCCAGAAGGAAGTTTGCAAGATTATATAGCATATCAGATAGCGGCCTGCATGAAGGTATTTACACAAATATATCAAGTAAATTAATCCATAAATCAGAGTTTTCACTATTTCACCAAATCTATAAATTTTCAACACAGCAAAAGCAAGTGGCTGCAGGTTGCACATGTGAGATCATTCGAGTTCAAGTGGATGTTGGTTTCTCCAAGGAGCAGCTTGCAGAACTGTTCATCAGTAGCGGTAAGGTTATTTTGGCAGGACTGATTTTGGTAATTTGTAGGAAAATTTTTAATGGTGCAAAGTAAAGAAATACATTAAGACATTTTGCATAGTGGATGCCATGTTTTAATGAAACTCATAGTTTTTCAGGTGCTTGGGGAAAAATTGTACGAGTTTAAACTGAAGTAGAATTAAGTATGACAGAGCTTCCAATAGGAAGCTCTGTCAAAAGTTCATGCCATTTAAGTAAAATTACTATTTATTTCTGTGTCATTCCTTTTTCCCTTCGTTTGGAAGCCTTTCAAAGTTCCTTGCTCTGGTTCAGATCTCCTGAATCAGAAATATCGCCTTATTGAAGCTGTTCTAATATTTAAAAAATTATATGAGAAGGGAATATATATCTGGTAGCAGTAGAAGAATTCTTAACAAAACACACTTGCTTTTGATATATGCGTATTTACTGGATATTTATCTGTGGATCTGAGCCAAATTTTGTCACCCAAGCAGGCAAGTATTAGTGTATATGTATGTTCTGACCCATTACTAGAGGGCAAAGTTGAATTTCTGTTAGGATTAACTGTTTTCTATCAGTGGACGTGAATAACTACATGTAGATTAAAGTCCTGATACTTGGGTGCTCCACAGTGAAATATTCCCAGAGCAGTCAGTAGGCTGTACCTGTGCAAACTGGCAATGAAACTGATAAGAGTGAAAAAAGGACCAGGTAACCAAAGATAAATGACAGTGAAAATGGGCAAATGACATGGAAGCAGAAGAATGGGGGCACATGGTCAGTCAGAAGTAGTAAGGAGGATGTAAAAAAAATTAATAGAATAGTGCTGAAAGTGAAGGAAAAAGTAACATTTTTTATGGAGGACTTTCTCATAGGCAGGTTGTGCTGCGTTCTGCCCATAATCATGCATTTTTACCCTGATTTCTTTTATTTTGCTATAGTATTAACCATCCACTAATACTGTAGTATATCATATATAACATGTAATGTAATATAAATATAACTTATACAATGTAATGTAGGGATAATATATAATTTATAATGTTATGCATACAGTAATAATATAAAAGCCTGAAAGGTGATATGAAGCTTCGTTTTCTTTGATGCTGTTCAAACTAATTTTGACTCAAATACAGTTTTGCTGTTTGCATGTAGTTCTCAAATATGTCGCTGCTTTCACCCCTTTTTAGGTTTCTTCTATTTTTTTTTTCCTGTTTCTGCTTTATCAGTATTTAGGACTTGGGGTTTTTTTCTTGACAAAAATTAGCAGTATCGTTTGAATCTAAACTTGGTAGTAAGAGTTCATTTTCATCCCAGAAGTTGAGCTTTTCTTTTTTTATTATGGCCTCTTCTACAGCTCTAGGATCCTAATTTTACCTCTCATTCTGTATGGTCATCCACATTAACAATAATTGAAATAAATGTCAGTACTGCTTAGAGTAACTGTGTGTTTCAGAAGCTGTGATTTTCGCATTTCACTTTCTGTATTGAAAAAGGCTGAGCTTTGGGCATTTGAAATTGTACCAATTTCAGTTGTGCCAGGGCAACTGGTACAGCTGAAACTGATGCAATTCCATGTGCTACCATCATGAAACTTTGAGACAGCCGAAGCTTTGCAAGGATCAGTGCCTGCCTTTTTTCTTCTCAGTATGGGCAGACCAGAAACACCAAGAGGAATCTAAATTTCATAAGCCAATGTTTTATTCAAACAAAGTAGAATTACTAACTTTTTAAGAGAAAAAACTACAATCAATGAGACTGAATGCTGTCTTCAACCTGCTCTACAGTATGGTGCTGCCTTTCAAGTATGCTTTCATCCTGTAGCTTTCATTGTCTTTCTTGGTTACAAGAAACTGAACAATCCCCTTTGACCGTGTCTGTGTTAATGAACAAAAGCAGAGCCATCCCATCAAGTTGTACAATGCCATGCATTTCTCTGTTATGCTGGTTCACATACTTCCTGGCGTAACTTCAGTCTGGCAATTTTTCTCTGAGGAAATCCTGGTCACCATTCAGAGGACAGTTTGTGCCAGTGATTATTCCCACATGTCATTTTCAGTGCCATCACACTGCTGGGAGAGAAGAGACCAGTTAGAAGTCAGCCAGGCTTTGGTGTTTAGCTTGCAGATGAGAATGTCACTAATAGTCTGGTTTGTTTACTGGCTGGTGTCTCTTAGGAAAGCTGCTTTACTCTGTGTCAGCAACACACTCTTCTTAATAGTCTGTGCTTGCCTTTCAGCATGGTGCTGCTGGTTGAGTCTCTCATTTTTCTGCCTGCTTCTTGCCCCATTGTTCTGCTGCATTTCCTCTCCTAGGAGAGCACTCCTCCTCTCTCTAAAGGGATCCATCAGACACAGAGGAAGTACCTGTGTTCCTTGCTCTCAAGTTATATCCTCTTAGTAAAACAGGGCAGTAATAATCAGGAAACTGCAAATAAATAGCAATGGTGAGATACAGTCTGATGCTGTTAGTTTTGCCCTATTACATGTCAGTTTCCTTAATGACCATTTTTAGTACCACCTTCAAAAGGTTCTGAAACAATGCAAGGCACAATATACTCAAGATGAGTGTTTTGTTTTATATATATTACAGAACCATTCACCTGGGATTTAGTGTTACAGGAACACTTGCAAAGGCTGTGTCTTTTTTAAGCAATAAGATGTTAAAAATCAGGAAAATTAAAGGAAAATATCTAAAACGTGAAGAGGAAAAGTATATACATAATTTTCGTGCCTGTTAGGTTCAGGTGCTGCTGTTTATGCCTCATACTAGCTCTGATTATTTGAATGATTCTGAAAGGTTAAGGAAGTTTTGAAGAGAAGATAGCAAACAAATAGGCAACCTCATAGAATGATTGTTTCTCTTAAACATGGACTATTCTGAAGCCTTTTATCACTATATGGTATAAAGACTACATGTTAAAAGTTTAAGTTGTATTACAGCAAATGAAAGAAATGTTTTTGGAGATCTTTGCTATTTTTTCTTTGTATTTATTTTCAATGTGCTGAAATCTTTCCTATCTATGAAGTTTCCATTATAGCAGTTTCAGGAATTTATTTTAATCATAGCTTTCCATTTTTTTTCCTCAATAGACAGTATGATATTCTTTCTATTGTTTGATAGTATGATTTCAGTTTTGAACATATTATGCAGTCTGTGTGCTCCTGTGAACACACTGAAAGGAAAAAAAAATAAAAAGTAATTTGTTGCATTGGTAGCAGTAAAAGCTGTATACATAAATAAAAGCCACTTTTCCTAAGTAGACATTAATGGGATTTTTCTATTTCAGCTTGTCTGATCCCAGTCAAACAGCCTCCTGTAAACAAGACAACCATTGTGATTTTAGAAAATCTGGAGAGAGCTTCTTTGTCTGAATTACTAGGAGATTTTCTGGCACCTCTTGAGAATCGGAATTCGGAAAATCCTTGCATTATTCAGCGAGGTATTTAAAGTACTTGGGATGGAGGAATGTTTTTACTATAGTACATTTGTATGACAAACAGGAGACAAATGTAATTTGTTCACTTTTTATATTTTATAATGAACAGTTGTTCTTAACAAAGATAGCATGTTTAAAAGCTAATTTATGGTGTTCTGTGGTTTTGTTTTGTTTTTCTTTCTAACTATGTCACTGCTTCTTGCTTTCATATGAAATCATGTCAAAGCTTTGAGAATTTCAGTAAAGTGTTTCTATGGTTCCTTTTTAGCAAATGGAGTTTCTGATGCTTTTTACTTCCATGAGAACTGCTTTTTACTGGGTACAATCGCAAAGTGTCATCTTCATGGCTCTGACCTGCTGGTTCAGCAGCATTTCCGTTGGGTTCAGCTAAGGTGGGATGGGGAACCAATGCGTGGCTTGCTTCAAAGGATTTTAAGGAGAAAAGTTATAAACAAGGTAAGAACTCGAATCACCCTCAGCACTTCTGTTCATCACCAGGTCTGTGAAATATGTGTCACAGTAATGCTGAAAGCTGAGCAGAGAACTGAGTTGTTTCAGGAAAGAAAAGCATTCGTTTCTGGGAAGATACAGGTTGCGTATCTGTAAATGTTGTGCTTGGCCTCATAGGGAAGTCTGTGGCCATGGCTCATTAGCATAAACACACTGGTTAGCTGCAAAAAACGATACTGTGGCTACTTGCCTACCCACAGAAGGAAACATCCTTCAGTATTATTTTTCAACTTCTGTCCGAGCATGATAGCAAGAATAAGTTCAGCAAATGTAAAATCCATTTTTAAAAGAATATATTCTAGATATCTAAAATAAGATAGTCTTATGTGTGTTTTGTCTAAGTTTTAAGCAGCAAAAAGACTTTTCATGCTTTTCAAACCAAAAGAGGGGTAAAATGAATCATTAGGGGAGTTGTTTTGAGACAATAGGTCTGTTGAATCTGGAACAAAAGTCTAAAAGAGAATAAAGATGGGAAGTCTGTTTTGACATTAATAAATAAATGGAGATGGGAAATGAAAAGAAAGATGTCAGCAAAAGAAGAATTGTGGAGTTTCGAAAATTATTTAGAAAAAAGCTATTCCAGTGTGGTAGCAGCTATTGCAGACAGTCGGGCAGTGTTAGAGAGTGGGAGGGGGAGTTTAATCAAAACAGCTGCAAAGGAAAATAATCTTGGCAGCAGAATTTTGAACAGGCTTAAAAAGGGAGATTGTTCTATGAATAGAAAAAACTGTCAGTAATAGAGTCCTGTTGTGGGACAACAGACCTACTGTCAGTTCTGAGTGTTCAGCTGGATGTATCTTGGTTATCCTTGGGGATGTCATCTCCTGTGCCCTTTGCCACAGTTCTCATCTATAAAAGCTTACTGATTCAAAGAAATCCTGAAAAGGAAGTGTGTGGTAACTGTACATTTCAGCTATGATAATGAGGAAATTTAGAAACGTTCTTAGGTATTCTTTAATTGCAAGAACAGAAAAAAAATAAAAAATCATGTGAAATATATTTATGAAACTCTTAATAGATTACATTTTTCAGGTGCATAGTTGTTTATCTCTGAGTCCCTACGGGCACAGTAAGCTGGAATCATTATGATTGGTTGTCTGGTTGAGGGTATGAAAGGTTTCCAGAATCCTTGCCAAGGATGGGGATGGTGATAATTGTCTGTAGGCAAATAGTGGGGTCAGTTGTAGCTGGTGTCTTGCAGACTATAGTGCTGGAATGAGGAAGCAGCCAGAGAACAGAGCAATAAAAGTATATGGCAGAATTCTTCTCCATCCTCATGAGGAGAAAGGTTGTATTCTCAAGCCTACAGTGGAGAATATCTAGTGATCTAAGCCCCCTCATAAAAGGACAGAAACACTTTGATCCTAGATCATTCAAGATCAAAGAGAAGGACTGTCTTCAGCTGAGCCAAGAAATGCAGCACTGCAGACAACTGCAGAAGCAGGGGTATTTGACTTGCTCACAGTTAAAAGCTGGGTCAGACTTACCCTGCCAAACTGCTTTGGCTACAAGAACTTGCAGCATCATGTAACAGATGTAATTTTCAAGCTATTTTTTTTTTAGTCTTAAAAGAAATCTTTAGTCTCATAGGTTAGAATTTGACAATATAATAGCTTCCTACCTCTGACTGAAGCTGAACAGAATTTGAGTAGTAATCTCATTGTTTTCTCTCAAGCATATATGCAGAAGATGGCTATATGGAGAAAAAAGCCATGTGTCTTCCTGTATCTTCTCTAATTAAATATTGAAATGCCCAGTGTGTCAGCACAATTTTTTAATTTACATGTGCTATATGCAAACTCAAATGCCAGTTGGTATGGGACTTAAAATAGTGGATTCCATAGTTAAAAATAGAAGGAACATTAATCTGTTATAAAAATCTAGAGGAAAATAAAACCATATTTATTGTTTGAACAATAGACTATTTCAGAGATCCTTACTCTGTATTCTGATAACTTGTTTGTGCCATAAAATTTATGTTTTCAGGTGCAAAGCTCTTTTTTCCACTGATTTGAACTATTAGGATATATGGGAACGTATTTTTCTACATTAATTTCACCTGTAGACTGTGTCAAGAAGCTCTAGCTTCAGTGCTGTCAGTTACTATCCCTGGTGCATCTTTTGATGCTTCCTTTAATTTAAACTGTTTGAAAGGATAATCCTAGGATTAGGATGATGAAGACTGTAATTTGGAGTCAGAGGAAAAAGAAGATTTTTCTGGCATTAAATAATTTGCTCTTAACAAGGCATACTAAAAAATGTAAGTCTTAGAAGAAGGCATCTTTCCTTCATTGCTACTAAATCTAAAATCAATATGGAAATCCGCTGAGCATATGTCTGGATCAGATATTGCTGTTCAGTGTGATTATTCTTTCATATGCCTTATTTATATCATATGCATTGCATAGGATATGGTAAGTATCTCTTGTAATACTAAATCTTGCAGAAAAGCAATGCTACCAAAATTTCTATTTCAGTTTCTCACAAGAAAATAAAGGCATGTCATTTTATTGATAAGGAGATATCTTTTAAAGTGTAGTTGGGGAAATAAGTTTTAATACAGCACAACTTCAATATACTCCATAAAAAGGTTTGACCAGTTTTTGACTGTTCCTAATTTTCGTAATAGCAATACATGTGTTAAAAACCACAAACTTTGGGGTTTCAAGGAAACTGTTTGCAGCTCTGGTCTTCTGTCAAACATCTTTTCTCTCTGCAGTTCAGAGGCAAAGTACCTCCTCCATGTGATCCTGTGTGCAAGATCATAGACTGGATTCTCGCTGTTTGGCACCAGCTGAATTCTTGCTTATCACGTCTAGGAGCACCGGAAGCACTTATGGGGCCAAAACATTTCTTCTCTTGTCCTGTGGTGCCAGGACACAGCCAGGCAACAGTCAAGTAAGATTTCTGTTTCCTGTTTGACAGTGTTCAGTGCCAACTAGACACTTACTACAAATGTAGTAGTTGTGTTTCTCCCAAAATCAGTCTTGTGATCTTTAAGTTATTTTCTGACACAGAGGTTACAAGATTCAAGAATTCTGAGCTTAAAAATTTAGTAAAGACTCCTTTTGAAGTTGTATAAGAAGGAACTTTGGAGAATGATTTCTCACTCTCTTTATTTTAAAACATAAGTACAAGTTCACAGATACATAATCTTGGTAAATAAGGCAGATATATACATTTAATTATACATATGGTTAGATGTCCAGTAATATAAGAAAATATTAAAAATTAGGAAAATTTTGGCTTTTCTAGCCTACAATTGCATCAACATCTGCTCATGTTCCAACTGCAAATGCTAGCAAATGATACAGGAAATGGTTATAGAATTTTAATTTCAGACTAAGAGGTCGTTTGACTGTATTAGAAAAGTAATGAGCTCCTCATTAAGATTGAAACTTATTCAGAATGTAACACAGGGTTTTGGATACACAAGATAGCTTTTCTCACCAGGCTTCACAGTATTCTCCTGAGTCACCACTTCTGTTCCTTCTCTGACCTTTCTCTCTTGTACTAGTTTTTGCTGACCCTTCTTCCAGGGGACTTCACTTATTAGCATGTACAGTGGTTGTTTCATCTTGCGTTCTGTCTGAAGATATTGATACATCTTGTTTGTTCATTTTCCTTTTTTTTTTTTCTAAAAGTACAGTTTATCTAATCTTCAGAGTAATTATCAAAGTCTAAATGTGGATATAACATTGACTTGAAATTTTGCTGGGTGCTGGGAAACAAAAAAAGAATAAAGTATACCATGAATCTATCTCCCATCTCCCTCTTGAATCATGTCCTTTGAAATGTTTTAATCATTTATTTATTGATTATTAATCAATAAATTAATTTTTAATGCAGTGGCATTAATAGAGGACAGAAAACCTATTCTTTAGATGCTTTAATTATACATTTCTGAGTTTGTATTTCTCCTCAGAGTAACTTTGATTGCTTTCACAATGCTTTATTTTGAGCACAACCCCAAAAATGTCTTTTATTGTAGTCCTACGCCATCTGACTTCTCATTTTAATGTAGTTTTTGCCCACTAATAAAAGATTAAAAAGTACAGCTCCAGTGAGCTCTTACTGGACACTTTTAGTTTAGCAGCATGATGGCTAACAGTGTGGTCATGTAATTAGCAATAAATAGCTTTTAATTAGTAGCCCACTGGTTGCTCTTATTTCAATCTAATTAACCACTCCTGTCCTCTTGCCCTTCCTCTCCACTGTGCTATTCTGCTGCTTTTTGCGTTTATTAAAGCTTCACTGAGTCAATGCAATTCATTAAGACAGTGGACAGCTATCTACAAACTGGGTTCATTCTGGGCTCAGCGTTAGCATGAGGCAAGAGGAAGATGCAGCAGCAAGGAAGGGAGAGAGGAGGAATGACAGGAAATTGTTTCCTGCTGTGTGTTTCATGTAGTTTCACATGTTTTGGTGGTAGAGTGAATAAATGAGGAAAATTTTAGCTCTGTTTTTGTTTTGGTTTTGATCTAGAGAATTAAAGCTGATGTTCCGACAGGAGCAACTTTGACTTTGCAGCTCTTTTGCAGGGGCAAGAGTGTGCTATACCCTTCCTAAGTATCAGCTATATCAAAGAATGGGAAACTTACCAAGATGAGTGCAAACTTAAAACTGAATTTAAATACCAGATTGGAATTTTATTTAGAGAGCATGGCATTGCACAGCCCATCAGTTGTTAAGTGTTGATTAGAATGGGCTCAATTAATTTTCTCTTTGCACTGTTCATTTCTGACCATTTATAATGGCAGTATTGCAAAATGTTGAAAGCTTGCATAGGCAGAAATCAAGGGAGAGAGTCCTTTATGACTAAAATAAAAGCAGTTATCTATTTTGGTAGCTTAACTCAGCTAGCAGAAGCAGACTGTAGCTATATGGAATAGTATCTGCACCATTATGTGAAGGAAGTTTCAAGGAATATCTCCAATATGCATTTTACATCATATTTTAACAACTGTACTAATTATTTTTCTAAGTAATGTAACTTTATGAAGCTTATATAAGCACTTTATAGCATGGTTATATACTATAAAAGCTCAATCTTATGCTTCATAACTCACCAAAAATACATCTATGAAATGATTCACGCATTCTAACTTCAAAAAAATAGAAAAAACAAAAAAAAGTCATCGTGATATTTTGGGTAATAAGATAGCTTCAGTGTATCAGTGTATTCAACAAAACAGTCCACTTAAATCAAACATTTTAGCCTTCACTTTTTTCTGAATGGATTTCTGCGAAGCTGAACCCAGCATGATAGCATATAATTGCTTACAGACCTTCAATATAAACCATCTGACTTAATCTTACCATCTTCCTCCTGCAAGAGGGTTTAAGGAAAACCAAAAAAGATTGTCTCAGTGTCAGTTGTAGATGTGAGCTGAGCCTTAAGTCTGAAATTTCTAACCTTTATCCCCACAGAACTCTAAGTTATAAGAAAAAACTTTTTTTTTTTGCCTAACATAAATTTTTCACTTCTGTGCTAAAACAACATAATATTTCTCTGTTAGAAAAGCAAAAATCCCAGAAGAACCATGTTGCTTTGAATCAAATTTTTGTAATCAGACCCAGTCTCTAAACCAGACAATCTGGAAAATCCAGAGCATCCTGGAAACACAGTTCACCACAGATCAAATAAACAAAAGGAGAGTGAGAGCAAGGCCACTGTATGAATAGAAATTTTTCGTAAGCTGAACAAGTTCAGAAATGGAAGAATACTGGAAGGAGGACAATCATAAGTGAATACCTCCTTTATCCTATGCTGGCAGAAAATAGGCAAGGAGTGAACACCTGCAAGCATGGAAATTTCTCCATGCATTTATTTTTTAAAATAAATATCCATAACATACACATAAACATGCTTCTTTCTGGGACATTCTTTTAGCCTTAAAATGAAAGGGATGTTTTATAGTCTTTGTCTGAATGAGGAAAAGCATCAGGTGGTAAATAGTTGGCCAGAGGAACCTAAAGAAAGTTAGATCAATATATAGTTTAATATAAAATAGTTTAATATAAAACAAAAAAATAAACCTTACCTTAAATAAAATCAGTCCCTCTCTGAAATGGCGTGCAATATAAAGTCCAAAATATACATGCTTCTTGAAAATGCAAAATGTGATATGTTACCCAAAGTATAAAATCTTGGGTTTTGAGAATTATCTCTGAAGTTAAGGGATTGTTTTTGTGCCTACAGGTGGATGTCCAAGTTATGGAATGCTGTGATAGCTCCCAGAGTTCAAGAAGCCATACTCTGCAGAGCCTCTGTGAAAAGAACATCTGTACCAGGACAAGCAATAGCCAAAAAAAGTCCTAGCCAAGGGCAACAGGCTGTTGTTAAAGCTGCTCTCAGTATCCTGCTAAATAAAGCTGTTTTGCATGGCTGTCCTCTACCCAGAACAGGTAACTCTGGACTGTCTGAAAGGCATGTAGTTAGTTGTACAATGCTGATCTGGGGCTTTTAATTGCGTGGTTCCTTTTTTTAAACTACCACAAAACACGACTGTAATTCTGATGGGAGGTGTGGGGTTAAAAGTATTTACAGTCATTAAACTGAGTAGTTGTATAAGTTAGGCCAAGAACCATTTGCAACAGGCAGTTCTTAACGCTGTTCTACATTTGTTTCAGAGTTAGATAATTATATAGCAGATTTTAAGGGAGGAAATTTTCCTTTATCCGTTGCTTCAAGCTACAAAAATTGTAGTAAGAAAAGAGGTGAGAATGCTTCTTGGAGAAAAGTGAGCACAAGTCCTCGCAAAAAGTCAGGCCATTTGTCCTCCCAGTCATGGAATAAGCAGGAGACAAATACTGAAGGTAAATAATGCTTTTTATTTTCAGTTCTGAAAGCGGGGGGAAGCAGGGGATGTTAAGCTGTGTAGATGCAATTCAAACATTCCTCCTACATCATGAATTAAAAATTCCCAAATAAATGACACTCAGGTTTATGTTCACCAGTAAAAAATAGTTTACTTCCCTCCCCCCCCCAATTTATTTCTTAGTGACTGTGAGGTGCCCTAAGTTTGTTCATTCTAATGCCCTTCCTGTTTTGTGATTATGAGGTGGGCATTGGCTCAGATGGTGGAAAAATAAGCAGTGGTTCTGCCTCATATTGCAGGGAATGATGTTGTATCAGTCTCTTCCCCAATACCACATGAGAGAAAGCTTCATTACTTTGTTGGTTCTCCTTAGATCTGCTCCTAATTTACAGCATACCTACATCTCTGAGTTTTCTTCAACTTACTTTATAACTTCTCTACAGTAGTTACTACTGTGTGAATCCGAGTAAAAATAAATTGATACATTCATCATCACATCATGCATGCCTTACTCAGTCTTATTAGAAAGATTAGAAAAAGCTTATTAGAAAAATTTTTGCTATACTTGCAAAAAAAAAAAAGGTAAAAAATCTGTGTAGTCACAGATACTGTAAAGTTTTCAAGAAGTTTCCACATCATTTTCAGTATGCAGCTTGATACAGAGGACTTTATATGACTGGATCTGTGCATGTGTATAAATGTGAAAGTTATGTTAGTGGCTGACACTTTTGAAAATTCTTTCCACCTCAAGATCTTAAGTCATAGAAGAAGCAGTTTACTACACAGAGATGTCTGGATATATGCAGAAGCAACATAATTCTTCTAAAGGACACATATTTCTAGGAGAAAAACTTAGTAATACTATAACTGAATGCAATATCAAACAGGAAAACTTCTAGGGAAGAAAATCAAAGTACTTTGCTTTCAGAAAATGAAGGCAACTTCTTCAGAAGGAAGATTTAGGAAGAGAGAGAAAGAGGCTTACACACACACTTTAGGAACAGTAAGATTCTAGCCTCAATTACCTCATATACTACAAAAGACTGAAATAGTTGATGCCTGGTACTTTGCAATGTTAAATTAAGCTATTCAGTTCTTCAGCCCTTGTTCAGAAAGAAGTCTGCTTTTTTGAACTGCAGCTCTAATGGCCTGATTGCCAGTTCTCCATTTGAATTGTGAATTTATCTAATCCTCCCAAGAGGATTTAAGAAATAAAGAACATAACCTGAAGTAGGGTGGTTGTTGATGTATCTTGTACCTGAGAATGTTCTTGGACTGCAGTTAATATCTGTGAATATAAGTAAAAAAATGGAATGATGAATTAGTTTTAGTAGCTTTCCATTTCTGACTCTCAGAATCAAATGCTGTTCTTGTTTCCAAGGAAGAGTAAATTGTTTGATTTTTACCTCCATGAAGCAAACTTAAATATTTTCCTGTTGAGAAGTGATTTCTCTTTGAGAGAACCAGTAAGGGTGGTTCAAACACCTCAACCAGAAACCTCATGTTCTGTCTTTCACAAATGCTTCGGCAACTCATGTTCTATTTGACATTTTAGCAGTTCCTAATGCTACTCTGAACAGTTTCAAGGGATGTATTCCAATCTTTGACAGATTCTATTGACATAATTAGCTAGTAAATGGGAACACATTTTCCTTGTTTATCACAGATTTTAGAATAAAGAAATCAATGCACATGGTAACACACTAAGAAGTCAATCTCTCTTTTGGCAGGTATAAAATCTAAGGCTGTGTTGCAACCAAACTGTAAGAAAAGAGCTTCTCTCACCACAAAGTAAGTTTTAATTTCTAGTATTTGTGACACTTAACAAAAAATAAAGATGATAACATTGTGTCATAAAGAGGCACATTATAATGAATAGATGGATAGTTTGTATTTGGTAATATTTTAGTCCCACATCTGCAGTAAAGAATTCTTTTTAATTTTCTTTTCTAAGAGGAAATAAAATGTATGTACTTTGATATAAGTTTAGAATCCATTTCTGTAGTTCAAACCTTGCAGCAGTACATGTCTTTTTATATAACAGAATAGTCTAAGGCTTAATATTATGCAACACTTACTCTGCCTTGAAAAGTTGACCTTATGGTTTCCTCAACTGGCATTATATTTTAAAAACTCCTCTGGCTATTTCAGCTTGCTAAATAGCAATTTGAGATGGTACAGTACATGCGCTTTAGTCTAAATGATACAGAGTTTCGCTGAGAAAGTGCACGAATTAGCTGGAGGGAACTGCTTTTGAGACCTTACTTCAGTCTGAAACCCTGGTTCTACCTTATTCACAGACACAGAGAAAATAGAATATTTATGCTTCCAGTATGACAACGTTTTTTTAAACTGTTTGGAATTAATTCTGAAAAGGAGAGTGGAATAAAATTGATTGTTCCATCTTAAAAAGAGAGGAGTCTTTGAAGATATTTGACAGCAGAAGTCTTTGTTAGAATTTCAGAATGGGGAGAATAACTTGTATAGACGGATCTATTATGAGATAACAACTATTGACAGCTATTGCTGACAATTAATTAGATGTTATTTTCTGTTTATTTGCGGTAGTAAAGGTCATTTGGAAAGAAATTACTATCTTTCAGGTGTTGATGTTCTCTCCATTTGTTTGTTTGGGGTTTTTTAACCAGATCTTCAGAGAAGGATCATCTGAGAACATTAAGTCTGGAGCAAAGGCTGTCTGTTGGGTCTGATGATGAAGTAGATCTTGTGCAGGAACTTCAAAGTATGTGTTCCAGCAAATCTGAGCCTGATATAAGCAAGGTAAACACAAGGCCTTTAAATAATTTACTACATTACCATATTCAGTAGTTTGTTACATGTTTAACATGAATTTTTAATTTACAAGCCCTGCTTGAATTGAAGAAAATTATTAAATTATTTGGGAACAAGCCAAAGTCAACTAATAAATTATACATTTGAGAGTAAGTGTTCTGGTTTAACATACGCTATTTTAAATTACACCTTCACCAATTGTCGCAGTGGAAGCTGAAATTTACAAGTTTATAGAATCATAGAATATGCTGAGTCAGAAGGGGCACACTTGGATCATTGAGTTCAACTCCTGGCCCTGCGCAGAATCAGACCATGTGCCTGACAGCCTTGTCCAAACACTTCTTGAACTCTGGCAGGCTTGGTGCTGTGACCGCTTCCCTGACAATAGCCATCTCTGCATTACTGTTCCCTGCGTTATGTTTCATGCTATCGTTGCTTCCACTGGAAAATTGTTTTGTAGTCTTAAGGGCATAGAAAGATTTCCCTAATATGTATTGAACATTTGGTTTGTTTAATGTAATCTCATCAGCCATCACAGAACTGGCTCAGAGCTCCTCTGCTGTGTAGGCAAAATGCAGTTTGCTGCCCCAAGCAAGAGAGAATGGATTGGCCTAATTCCTTTTCTTTAACAGTGGCAAAAGAAGGTGAAGGATGCTTGCAGGGCTTATAGGTTTGGGCTAAGTTCTATGCTAGAGTGGGTTGTGGATGGTTATGGGAGGCCTGTTGAAACACAGGGTGGACCCATGGATCTCTCTCATTGATAGCTGAAGCTATTTATTCTTTTCCATCTTTCCTCCTAGTACAGCTGAAGTAGATGGCTGTGACAGCAGGCTGTGCTCACACCGGAGCAGCTGTTCCCAATCTTTTGAAACACAGATAGAGTCAGTCTTAGGCTATTGTCCAGTTAGGCTGTGCATGACATCGCCTAGGAATTCCCTAAACAGCAGATCCATTAGTTTTGCTTTATTAAGTATTGTGTTTATTCTTAGAAGACAACCAATTTTTTATTAAAAAAAAGAAATATTGTGTTTGGAAAGATGTTTTCAACCTATTTAATGAAACTCTTTATTGTGGTGGTTTTTTTGGGTTGTTTTTCTTAAGGTATTTACAATACTTGTATGAGTCACATGCACCAAGCTGGCAAGCTAATCGCTGCTCAGCAGGGATTTACCGTAGCTATCCTTGAAAAAATTGGATGGGCTTAAAGAAATGGTAACCAACTTAAAATTGTGTTTAATAACATGTAAAGTGTAATTGCTTGTTGATGACAATTCAAGGAAATATGGGTTAGATAAGGAAGGAGATAGATGTCATGTCTTTTGTTCGGTTTCCTTGCCATGGGTGGAACCATCCATGGCTGGAATTTCTGTTTTTAATTCTCCAGCTGCCTAGTAGAGCCTTGCAGAAGTAAGGGTGCTGCTGAATGTTTTCTTTGTGTGATGTAATTTCAGGCTGCCATCAGAATAAGTACTCTTGCTCTTTAATATGCCCTTTCACTTGAATATGGTCCTGCTGTCTCCATTAGGTTGGGATTGAGTACTTTTGCAGTTGCAGAGTTGAATTGGATCAGTTTGCCCCAGGTTAAAATACCCAGTTTTCAGTGACAGCACAAGTTTGAGCAGACTCTATCTGTTATTTTCTGGTCACAAGGTTTGATAGAAAATAGTAGGGAAGAAGAGAAAAAGATCATTCCTTTCTCTGATGTTCTTGGGGGCTGGAGAAAATTTAATGGGAAACTGCCCTTAAGTTCCACTGAACAGTATTACTCTGAAAACATATGTTTAATCTTCCTCTGATAATAGTCAGTGTGAAATCTCTATCTCCCACCTACAAATGCGCTCAAGAGTAAAGGAGAAGTATTTTAATTGTTCTTTGGATATTTATGCATTGCATTGCACAGAAACCGCGAAAATAAAATCAAGCCTCCAAAATTTGTCAAATTGAAACATAATCTCTGTGAATAACCATTTTCTTATTTTGGTTAGATTGCAGATTCTAAGGATGAGTTATTGACGTTCAGTAACTCTAAGAACATTCCTGTATTTTCAGCAGGTGGTACTAACCCAAGTAACACAACAGCACAAAAGGTAGGTGAATTGAGTTTTGCAGTAGGATAGGGAAGATGTCTTGAGTTTCTCCAAAATAGGGATTCTTGATTGGATCCTAAGAATTAGTGCTCTGTTTATTACAAGAATAAACTGTCACAATTCTTAGGAAACTTGCTAGATATACCATGCCAAGTTTTTTCCATGTGTCTTAATAGAAGCTAAAGATTTATTAAAACAATGGATGTATTTGCTTCAGGGTTTATGTTTATGTAAAGCCCTAAGCCAAGTATTGTTGACATTACATTGACATTATAAGTTATTTGCATCAGATATGAAGAGAAATAAAAAGAGGGTTCATTGTTGCCCCTCAATTAATGTCATTCAATTAGTTTACAAAAGCACAAACTTAAAATATTGATGTAAAATGGCTGTCTGCTCTGCTCTCAAAGCTCTCCAGGGCAGAAATACTGAGAAGAGGTGATATTACCAGAGTTTGTGAAGAACTTTTTTTGAAGGGTATTCAGTTCCTTTTTTTTTACATAGCTATTTGTTGAAACATAGTTGTCTTGCCATATTATTTATGTAAACAAACTTCAGTAACTTCAGAATTGTTTCAGAGTGTGAAGAAAAGCTGAATACTACTGGAAGATATCATAAGTCCACTATATGCTTTTCAGAAATTCATATTGTTTGTAGGTGCTAACATTCCTACTAAATATGAAGATGAGATTATATAGATTACATCCTGCTTAGTTTTCATTCCTTGGATAATAACACAAAAATTGCACATTCTCTCTTGTTAAACTTTTTTCCCTTTTCTTTTTGGCTCCTTGTGATTTTGAACATCAAGGGAGCTTCTGAGCTCAATTAACCCCCCTTAGCCAGGGCAGAATCTGTGGTCTGTGTTCCCTTACCAGGCCCTCTGTATTCCCTTGATATGAGTCTTCTAGAGGTCGGTCCTGATGCTTTATCTGACTGCAATAAATTTTTTTTCTAGACACTATTTTCTGCAGATACAATGAAATAGCCCTGAAAATAGCTTAATTTGCACACTTTAACATTAAAAAAGGTTAAGTTGGACGAGTTACAGCCCTTACAATCATATTTCTTCATATCCAAATATTCAAGATGTTAGAATACTTTCTGTAATTCTACTTAAAATTCAGAGAACAGTCTCCATTAACAGAAACAATTTTGACCTTGCAGATCCACGTGTAGGTATACATATTTCTCTAACCAGATAAATTTCTGGCATTCCAAATCAGAGCTTCACATAATAGTGATGCCTGGGTAATTTGCTAGGTCAGCTGGCCTACCTGTTCCTACTGTAAGTTTTTCTTGGTGATTCTTTTTTCCCTTTAAAATTCCTAACAACAGAAGGCATAACTACATTAACCTGTGGGTAGACAAGCTTATCTAAATGTGGGAAGTTTTTGAAGAACTTGGTCAAAAGTTTTCATACAGAATTAAGAAAAATTATCTTTGTGGGGAAATGTTGGCCGAAATGAAGGAAACACAACCCAACCTTCTAAGGGGAAGGAGAGGGGAAGGAGATCTAATAGAATGACAGGCTTTGTTCTAGATTACTACAACAGATGTATCAAAAATTTAGCAGAAGTCAAACTTTTAGAGGAAAGGTAGTGATGATGAACTGATGCAGCTGCAAGAACTGATAAAAGGAAGAAGGGTTTGAGATCAGAAAAGCATCCTTTTCTGAAAGTGAAGAGAATCTTGTAGGGAACAAAAGCAGTACTGCGTGAGCAGAGGAGATCTTACCAATGGTAATGAGACAAATTACTTAAAAGGGCAAAAGACCCATAATTACTTACTTTTTTTAATTGGCTAGAAGGAAAACTGCTTTCAAGGATGTGAAGAAGAAAGGTACAACTGATGCAAGACACAAAACCGTTGATCCAGGATGCAAACAAATTGATGGAACCAAGTATTAATAAGGATCAGACCCATGATGAATAGTGTCCCCAGTCTTTATGTGAAAAGCAATAGCTGATGGTGAAAATGAACTTTTTAATATTGTTGCCCAGAGGGGAATCTGAATTCAGCTGATGTTAACAGATAGGTCCTATTTCTCCATTCTCTCATGAAAGATTCATGTTATTTAGGCCTAACTAACCTCTTTCTCCTTGACTGTAGAGGAACAAAGAGCGACAACATACCTAACTTTAGCACTTCAGATATCTAGAAAGGTGAATATGGTCCAGATTTAAAGAATGTAGCTTCTTACCATAAGTGATTTGAGACACTAAAATCTAATTTCAAGAAAACAATCTATAAGATGATGGATTTAAATGTAAATAGCAATTCAAGTTCCATTCTTGGAGTATAATTTTTTTTTCTGTGGGTAGTTTATCATTATTTCTGGCCTTGATGATAACAAAAAAAAGTATCTTTATTCAAGCTGTAAACCTGATTTTTTCTGCTTTTAACTATAAATTTTAATTTTTCCCTTTTAGCTGTGGCTGCAGCTGTCATTTCTCGACAGCAATGAAAGAAAGAACATATATTTTTTTATTTGGGCACCCCTGAAATTGAGACATCTGAGAATCAAATTTAAGTTTTTTTCAATGGCAATGCAAAAACCTCATTGCTTTTTTTTGGTATTCTAAGATTTTGATGATGTTTCCTTTCAGTCAAATAAGAAAAAAGAGCTATGATTTGGTCTCCAAATAGTAAGAAGCTCTCATTAAACTGCAAAAAATTGTAGATAACAAGAGTTATATGGGGACAGTAGGGTGTGTTGATTGGTGTTCAGGTCAAACAGTGATACTTATTTATACAGAAAATGTTTTTTTCTTTATTCCTAGGATGGAATGTGTCCTCTCAGCAGCAGTCGAACTGTGGAAAGCAGCAAAAGTAAATCAAAGACAGAGCTGGGTGTTTCAAGAGTTAAATCTTTTCTTCCTGTTCCTAGAAGCAAAGTCACCCAGCCTTCTCAGAGTACTAAAAAAAGCAGCAGCAGTAATACAAGGCAAATAGAGGCAGATAATAACACAAAAAGAGAGATTTGGAATTTGCACAAAAAAGAACAAATAGAAAAGTCCAATAAATAAACCTGCCTATCTTACAATTTTCTGTGTTCATATAATCTCTATTGCAAAGAACCAAGTACTCAAATATGTAAATATTTTTTAAAAACAAACTGTTTCCCTGTAATGTAAAGTTTGTACAGGACCACAGTTTTATTTCTATGTACATCAGCTGGAAATTATATTGATTTAAACTTTAGAAATGGGCATTTTGCCACCTCCATAGATGGTTGGGGTTTTTTTTCTTTTATTACAAAAATTACTCATTTAAATGATAACATTCAGGGGTACCTACCACAGGATTCTTGATTTGTATATACTGTACATAAATATATTCTATGAAGTTCACATGTTAAACTGCATTCAGATGAGTTGCACAACATGTACAACAATGGCTAGAAGCTATTGTTCATGAGTTTTAAAGACATGTTTTTATCTTCACATAATGAAAAATTAATGAAATTTGGCAATAACTAAAATGATTGGAAATGCAGATCAATTGCTGTCAGCTACAAGCCATATTAAATACCTTGATTTCCCCATCATCTGCTGAATTGTGATTTTGTTTTTTCCAAGCTTCTCTTCATCTAAAATATCATGAATTTCCTTTATAACGTTTATCTTTTAAAAAAGGAAAGAGATTGAGAAATTAAAATGCAACAAAAGTTATTTTTCTCAGACTCTTATTCTTTGATAGAATTGAAGAAATTGTGATCATTTATTAACTTAGTTTTTCTTGTATACTGTAAAAACTTTTATATATTTCATTAGTGTTTTAAAAGCATCTGAGAAATAACAGTGTTTTACAGAAACAGATTTTACTGAAAAGGAATTTGAGCAAAAGCTTAACTACAGTATTATCCAAGATAAAGTAGTAGCAACGAGTTACTATGTAATTATCAATTTCTATTGTGGATTTAAAATATAATTGCTGTGAAATGATACTTGAGTTGCAGTTAAAATTAACTCTGTCATTTCCCCCCCATTACTGAGGTGTAGATCATGTTCCCGTGAGGAGGGGTTTCTCTTCAGGCCGTGTTCCCCCAGCCTCTCTCTACGGTAGCTGCAGTTACATCCTTGTGGTTTGTAGTAGGGTGGAAATGCGCTGTCGAGATACCTCACCTGTTAGGCAGGGGAAAGTGTAGAGGTCAGCCCTCTGCTGGGCTACCAGGAGATGGTTTGGAGAGCTTGGACAGTGACATGATCATGCCTCTAATTTCCAAAGGAGCATTTTTCTCAAAATTAAGCTTGGAGGAGGAAAGGATTACCTGTTTCCTAATGCTTCACCTTTGTATGTAAAACAGGCATCCCAGACTCATATCAATAAAAGTTTTTTATGGCATATTGTCTTTCTGTCTCTTAGTATGTGTGTGTTAGCTCTGTAGATATCAAACATTAGAAGCTTATTTCTGTAATCATTTCCTGCATAATATATTTAGAAAGTAACTTGCCTTTTTGCAAACGCTGTTTTATTAAGCCTTCAATTTGTTGTGTGATAGTAATACATAACCATAAGAGACCACTTCTCTGGAGGTTGATTTTTAAGGGATTTTTTTTATTAATTTTTGTGCTGAAAAGTGGGATACTGCTTTTACAGGTAGTTCTTAGCAGAATGAGTCAGCTGCAAAGCACTGCAGGTCGGAGCAGTGGGTCTCATCAAGTAGGATCCCTTATGTGCTGAAGTGCTGAGAGGTGGTGTGGTAGCTTGTGAGAGAAGCTCAGGCATGGACTTCATGGTGAGAAGGAACAAATGGAAAACGCTTCAACATCAGAATTTGTAATAACAAAAAATCTTTTTTTATTTTTTTTTTTTTAAGACCTATAAGAAAATATCTTGACATTCTTCTAAGCTAGGTTTATTCTGCATTGAAAATACACCTTGGAAATGCCTGACCTCATTTAGATCAACAGTTGTTAGCAGTGTGCTTCTGTGTGGGAAGGTCTTGGGCACAGTGTTCTAAAGCATGTTTTGAGACATGTTTTAAAACTATATATTGTCTGTGAGAATCAAAAGTCATCAGTGCTGTACGGTGAGTGAAAATCTGCAGAGGACAGAGTAACTTTGTTCATGTGTTCATGGTGTAAAAGTTAACTCTCTTGCTAAATTTAGTATTGCCTTTCAATGCCCTCATTATCTTTTCTTTTCAGCCTGCTGTCCTAAACTCCATCTGCATCTTTTACCTGGTTGACTTCTGTCTGCTGTCATTTTGTTTGTCTGCCTGTCAGGTCAACACAGTCTGTGATCTCCACACAGTTTTAATCATGAGGTATTTTGCAGATCTCCTAATTGACTCTTCTGCAGTAAGTGCTAAGCTCTCTTGTTAGGCCACAGCAGTTCCTGCCCTCAAGCAGTGAACACAAGACCATAACACGATTTGCTGGTGGACCTGCTGACTTCTCTGTGGGCTTATCCCTTGGTTTGTGATAGATTGTGGGGAGGCGAGGCCAGGCTCTGTTCTTGAGCTGTGGGTTTCACTGTGTCTTCAGGTTCTTTCTGTGATGCTACAAAACTGCAGTCCTCATATGTGACTTGTAATATCAGCTACTCTCCTTTTGGGTTAGTAATGGGCAAAATCCTTTCTCATCTTTCCTTCCTGTGTCTTAAGTAGAGAGGATTGAAGTGTGCTATCTCCGGTATGCCATGCTGCTCCATTCTGCATTCTGGTCCAAGCTATTACTCCTTTCCATAGCTTTAAAAGAGGCAAGTGAAGAGAGAGAGATCCTGTCTACATGGAGGAGTATCTAAGAAAGTATGGGGAAGGTTGGATCCATCCTGAAAGACTTAATTTAGGCCCCATCTGACTACACTCCTTATACATGGCTCAGTGTCTTCAGCCAAAGGAACGTGAAAGATCCTTCGCATCCACCAATGGCCTTGGTAAGTACTAAACATTCCAGCTCCCCACTTCAAGCCAGTCCTGAAAATAACAGCTTTCAGCATCTCTCCTCTTGAAGAACATGGAATAAGTTCCATAAAAGAATGTCTGAGTCCATCACACAACATTTACCTTGCTTATTGCGTTACTGAGCTTGAGCTTCAGAATTAAAAGGATGAAGAAACCTCCTCCATTGTTCAACAAAGGGAGAAGCATTCATCAGCAAAATCAGCAGGCCTGAATTTCTGTGGCACATCTCCCATAATACAACTCAGGTGATTTACAAAACACATCCAAACCCCATGCAAATCCAAACCACAGAGGCAAAACAGCCTCTGCAGGTGAAAAATACCTGAAAAAAGGATGAGGGACTATTTTCTTTGTGCTAACTCTGGCTAAAGTGATAGTTATGATGGTTAAACCATAATTAAGAGACTAGAATTACAAGGTGGGCTGTTCTTCAGAAAACTGAAGTCAGAGCAACTGTTGAGGCAGCACAAGGTGTGTGTGTACTGGGCTGCGGCATCACTCAAAGTCCTCTGGTTGCATTTTACAGGGGTTGTACTTTGAGGTTGAACTAAGCATGAATAAACTTAGAAGAAATATTGTTTATCCTAAGAACAGGAAATGGTTTAGGAGAACATGAGGGTTTTGCAAAGGAAATGTGTTACTGTATTGCATTGCACATTGCTTAACTGGCAAGATTTTTTTAGGCAGCAACTAATAGTCAATTAATAAACAATTGTATATCAGTTCTAAAGTGCTTTTTTTTCCCCCAAATGTTAAATCATAGCCAAGTAATGGTAGAGTTAAAATATCAAATCTATAGTAGAAAAAGAAAAAATCACCAGATCACTTTTTAGATAAATAAAATCCAACAGATGATGTAGTTCTGAAATGACCTCCAGCAAGTAGCACCAATTCAAAATTAATGTGAGCAAATGCTTAAAAAGGCCATTTTCAAGGTACATTTCAGAGAAATAACTTAAACCTGTTGCTTAAACAGGGTAGAATTCCAGTTGTGTAGGTGGCATCAGGTGTTTAGCAGCTCTGGTGTAACAGGTTGATGGATTTGAGCCTTGCTGAACTGGAGGAGGTGGATCTTAAGAAAGACTTTGGAAAATAGATATTTAATGAATAAAACACAGCTGGTAAGACACCAGTTAAGCAACTATGAAAGTGAAAGTGTTTGCTGGAAGAGCAGGCTTGTTTGACTCCAGTAGGACACTGAGCAGTTCCTGTCAACGATGATTATCCAGCTGCTTTGTGTAGTTATTTTGTGTATAAGACTTATGAAGATGGCTAAGTGTGTACAGTTCAAGTTTGTTTACGATATCCTTGCTTGGCCTTTGCTGTCCCAAGAGCTTCATAGTGCTGTATTAGCAGCGTGGCCACCCTTCTCCCTTTTCTGCCCTCCTTAACAACAGCCCCACAACCTCTGCAGAATAATTCCACTATTTCCAACTGTTCTTTTTGTTTTGGTTTGGTGTTGGTTGGTTTTGGTTTTGGCTGGGTTTTTTGTTTGGTTTGGTTTTGGTTTTTTGGGGTTTTGGTTTTTGTGTTTTTTTCCTAGAAGGCTGTAAAATTAAATCTCCACATGTAGTATTAAAGTCAGCATGCTGTTCTCTTCAGCCATATATTGTACACACCCTCATTTTAACAGTATAAGTGGTTTTAATGGCAAAAGTGCTTTGGTAGAAGTATTTAATACTGGTTTTGTTTTATCAGATATATGCAAAGCGAAGCTTGTGAAAAGAAAAATTCTCTTAGTGCTCAGCCTGTGTTTATGAAGGTCATTTTCTTCCACTGCACCTAGTTTATGGCTTCATTCTTTTTTTTTGTTATTGTTTTTTCTCCTTTTGTCTTGGGCTCCATTTTGCATCACGAACAGCATGTGCAACTTCCTAGTTTAGCTTCATGCAAACAGCCCTGGGAGCTGTCATGCCCCTGACAGCAAGAACAAGAACACTTACTCTAGAAGGCAATGTGCTCTTCTCGACCTTTGCTGGAAAGTAGAGGCTGTGTCCTCCTCATGGAGGCTGGTACCAACTTACCTCCTGTTCCAGCCTGGACTCCAAGGCAGCTGAAGCAGTGGTTTGGAACTAAAAGAAATAGCATGCTCCTCTCCCACTTGCCCTCAGAGGGCAAAGAGAGAACTTGTGCATCATCTTGCCTGGGCTCTTCGGGACAGGCAGTGTGGTGGTGGTAGCTGTGTACTGATGGCAGGAGCTGTTTCGATGAGTGTTGTGGGCCAGAGACATTTCTTTCCTGAAATGTCTCCTTGTCTATTCAGTCCGGCTTGGCACCTTCTAACTCCAACAATGACCCCCAAACCATTAACACTCCTAATTGTGCAAGCTTTGAAGCATGCACTGACTCTAATGACACAGTCATTCTTTTCTGCTGATCTTTCTGTATCATCTTGTTTATTTAGATAAACTCCCACGTAGTATGTCTGCTACCCTGAGTAACATTCCAAAAAAGAGTGATCCTTGGCATGCCTCCTCGGGCTTGGCCACACACTGCAGCAGCCCTGGCCTCCCTGCCAGGCTCTAAGGACTAGTACAAATGGAGAGCTGGCTGTGTGAGAAAAGGGATAAACAGAGTGAGGTGAACAATTTGAGGGGATAGGGGCAATGGAGATGGGATTCAAAAACAAAGCTGTGTCAATATACAGTTGTGTTTACATTGTTATAAAGGCTAAAACAAGCAGAGCTTAGTGGCAGAGAAACAGTGACGTGGGAGATTTGAAACTCGAGGATATCCAGAACCCTCTGTGAGCAGGAGGCATTGCTTTGTGGAGAAAATCAGGCAGCACAAAGAGGTGTCCCCGCAGACAGAAAGGAAAGAGACCCAGGTAAGTGCTAGAAGACAGACAAGAATAAAAATACAGCCCGAGGGACCAGGCGAGAAAAAATAAAACAACACATATTTCCAGAGGAAATGTGTAAAGAGTGATAGTGGGTAAAGAGGGACAGAAAGTATGTACTGGGGGCAGAGGTAAACAGTGACAGATGTTCAGCTCCAGTGCTCCTGTGCTCAGCCAGACCCGGCAGCATCCGAGTCACCCAGCACCCAGCCAGAGGCATAGCAGGACAGCGGCGCAGCTCCAGATGCTGCCACAGCAGGCCTGGAAGGGTTTCGTTCAAGCCTTGCATGTGCTGCCCTTCGCAGCCGTAGGCTCAGGCCGTGCAGGGAGCCGGGCTGAGCAGAACCTGCTCCCAGCTGTGCAGCGTTCGAGCCCCGCAGCACCACCTAGTGCTGCCCAGCCCTCCCCGACAGCCCATTTTACCCACCGGTTTGGTGAGACACAGAATGTACCTATTAAAAACTGTGCCATGCTTTTGAGAGCCAGCAATGACCCAAGTAGAAGTCGCAGAATTGGTCTGCAGTGACTGTCCTATGGGGGCAGGTGTGTTGTAATGTGTTGAATAGGCAGGGTTTTTGGGGGGTTCTGGGTTTGTTTTTTGGGGGAATGCCTTTTTTTTTTTTTAATTTAAAGAAAAAAATAATCTCAAACACCTGTATCACTAGAAGAATACTTTAGTGCACAAAGACAGCATTGGACAGTACCTGGCCGAACTCTGGGGCTGCCCTCGTTTTCAACAGCTCTAGTATAATGAGACATCACAGACAAGTAGCAAACCCTTCCCTCCCAACAATCCAAATATAAAACTTTTTGTACAAATATATCTTTCTTTATAGTACGTAATCACTCTTAAAATACATAATTTCCTTAGCAAAAGTTTGCAACAATATTAAAATAAATAAAATATCCTAGAGAACATTCAATTCCGTAATAAAACTGCAAAACAGAAGAGTATAAAAATTAATTTCATTATTAAAACCTACTTCTAAGAGGTTTCTTCCTTTTTTCTTTCTGTTAGGCCAAATTAAAAAGCATGTAAAGGTGCCAGACCTGTGCAGACTCTTACAGTTCCACTGCCAGCAGTCCTACCTTTTGCTAGATACTGATGTCAGCCTGCACTCATCCCACTGCAAGTGTGTCCAGGGTTGGGTTGACAGCTCCTACATTTTAAGAGGAAATACCAATTCTCCCTTAACTCTGGAGACATGGTAGATGTTGATTAGCTTCCAAGTCAATATCCTTTCTTCCTTCATTGTCACCTACGCACGTGGCATTTGGCCTTTCCTGCTTTCCTGCTAAGTTGAAATTACAGTTGCTGCACGGAAAACAAAGAGGAGGAAGTTTTCTGTGTGCCTTGCTGATATTGTCCCTTAAGTTGCTTGCAGGAAGTGAATCCAAAGAAGCTTTTTGCATTCTGATTTTTCTATTTTCCACCCAGGTTTGATTATTTTTTTTGCACTCTTCCTGCTGTCTTGTCCTCCCACCCCACCAAGATCATTTCTAAAAGTTTTCTGAAGCAATTATGTCAGGCTACGCAGGTTACTTCTGCTTGCCATTTCGTTTGTACCAAATTAGAGCAGCTTTTGAAAGGAAATCTGGTTTCATCATTATAAGTGGCAATACTTCAAAGGATGTACTAACTTGCACATGATTAACCACAGAAGGGAAGTAATTCCCACATGCTCATGCGGTCGGTGCAGTGAATGCCTCCTGCAAGGTTCAATCTGTGCATGGCTCCTGCAGGTTCAGAAGTGCTGGTCTTGTCACCGTGGGGCACTGCTGACCATTCACTCCACGAAGAGGGTGTCTGCACAGCGTCTCACAGCCTCGTGTCCTGCACTTCTTCCTCTGTCTCCTCCTGCAAGGCAGTGATTTGGGGCCGAGGTTTGCGTTTGCTGGAGTTTCTGTGGTGTGCTGGGAGTAGCTTAAGGCGATCGGCGTGGCTGATGGCCTGCCTGAAGGAGCTCTTTTCGTTCAGCAGCTTCTGAATGGATTCATACTGCCGCAGCTTGCTGTCCTCGATTACCTGAAGGAACACATCACTCGATTAGATGGGCAGTGGTGGTGCTGACAGAATTCAGCCAACGCAACTCATGGAGCAGGAAAGAGAAATGAAGACATAGCAAACATCTTCTAACAGAAAAAAACCAATTTACAATTACAGTTTCTAACTGCAATTACAAACACACATAACAATTTTAACATGTGGAAAAGGTGCCTAGCGCCCAAGTTAAAAAGTGCCTCTGGGTTCACTGTTTCTCCTTGTGACTTGGTTTTATCTCTGAGCCCTTTTGTTGAAGTCTCCAGGTACTGTGGCATTTCCCTGGCACTGCTAAGCCACCTGGTTAAGAAAGTGTTAACTGCAGAAAATAGTTAAATCACAAGCAGGGGGAGAAGGCTGCCAGCACGGTGCCAGGCCTTCTCTGCTTTCTTCTCGCCAAACAAGGAAGCGCTGCTCACCTCTGTTTGAAGGAGACAACGGGTTTGCCCTGTAAGGTGTGCCAGCCTCCCCTGTCAAGCAGGGGCCAGGGAAAAATCAGGCTCCTCTGCTGGCACTGCAATGCCAGCACAGCTCGGATGAGGGCACAGGTCTGACAGGAGAGAATTTTTAGAATCTCTTTTGCTAAAATGTGGTCTGGAGGGTAAGAAACCTCTTCAGGGCAGAGGCTGCCTGGCTGCCAGGGGCCAGGGGCTGAGGGAGAGGCTGACGTCCAGCACACACACAGAGGAGCAGCACATCCAAAACAATGTACAACCTGCCTATTGACTAGCCTGCTTCAACTTCAAGCTGTTTTTCCAGTGTTCTTCCAGCTGTGCTAATGCACTCTATCAAATAAGGAAAATGATGTTTCGCTCTTAATAAAATGAACATCCCCTCTTACAGAAAGAAGAGTGATGAAAATAGAGAGGAAGGAACCTTATTTTTAAGAACAATTGCATAACTTGCCTTTTCTTTCCTTTACCAACCATTTTTACATAACATAGGAAATACTCTAGGACTTGCCTACTTTGTCCCCATGATTAAACATGAAAGGAATATTTACATTGCTTGTTGAAAGAATTCAGCAGTTCTGATCATCACATATTTTCTTAGGAAATCCCTCTTCCCCAGGCAGCCACCTATTGCTCAAGTGCAGCTATTTTTGCATTTGCAATGGTAAAGCTCTGTGAGATGCTGAGACTTTTCTGGAGCTCCTGAGCCAAACAAAAATAGAAGGAGCCTGGATCAACAGCTGGATAACCTACCCAACTTTCCTGCTGGTTGAAAGAGGGAATCCTGCTTCTCCAGAACACGACCCAGCCCATCTGAACACAGGTGTCTGTGACAGCTCAGGTGAAAGAACAAACAGAAGCCTGCTGCTCTTCTGCCAGTGAGGACATTGCTCAACTCTAATTGACCACCATCAATTAGAAAACATCATAATTTCTGCTTGGTTCACTTTGCATGTTTATCAAATGTAAGAAAACAACACTGAATGAGCCTATGAGAAACACTCACCAAAAATCGCTGGCACTCCAGCATCGCCTCCAGCCTGTGTTCCGAGAGTATCACTGTGCAGTTGGCAAATGCGTGCTTCAGGGTCTTCCTGATCACTTGGGAAGTTCTGAAAGGCAAACAAACGCTGGCATTCAGACTGCAATGCACATGCCCATAGTTGTATTGACCGTGTGTAACAGTCTGGCTGCGTGTTGTAAAGCTCACATGCACGGATACCAGTGCTCTGCAGTGCCTCAGTGTGCTGCATCTCTGCTCTCAAAATACCCATTAGCCAAAAAGTTAGGGTTGTAACCAGGCTTCCCTAATCCCCCATGCCGAATTATTAACATATATTACTGAAATCAGGTTCAGTAACAGACCAAACAAGTTACAGAATGTCTCTTTAGATGGTGCTGCCTCACTGATTTTCTGATTTTGTATTAGAAGACAGAACAAATGAACAAAACGTACACAGGGTCCAGGTGAGCACTTGGTTCATCGAGCAGCAAGATTTTAGCTTTGCTGAGAACTGACCGGGCAAGGCACATCAGCTGTTTGTGGCCATGACTGAGAACGCAGCCTCCATCCACAAGAACGAAATCAAGCTTGCCTGGAAATTGCTCAATCACAGACTTCAGCCCAACCTGCCAGAAAGAAAAAAGACAGGAAAAACTGGTGAGATATAGTTACTGCCAACTGTGGCAATGTACATCACTGGAAATGTTAAGGAAAGTGATTTTTGAAAGGAAAAGAGGCCTGTTTGGTTACTAGGAGGTTAAAAAGAAATGACCAAAATTCATATGCTACAGCAACAGAGAAAACAACCCCAGTCACCATGGCCACTGTCTCTACAGCTCTGAGAGTGTTTCCATACGCTCCTTTTGCTGCCCCAAAGGTTCTGTGCACTTTGTTTACACTAATGGCATGAGGGACTTCCCTCTGGCACTGGTGACAAATCATTTAGAGGGGTGCCCATGCCAGGTGAAGCTGCTGCCTTTGGACCAGAAACCAGAATCCAGCCCAGGAGATGTTTTCTGTTTCTTCCAGTGCTCCTGTTTGCTCTCACTGGGGGACATACACCCCAAAGCAAAGCTTTCCATCTTCCAGAGATCCAAACAAACAATGCTCCTTGGCCTTATCAGCAGCATTTACAGGGACATTTTTGTAAAATATGAGAACTAGGAAATGTATGTGAGTCGCACATCTCCAAAAAACATTATAAAAGTGCAACGCAACCCCAGTAATTTATGAAGACCTTCCCCCCTCCCGCCCCTTGGATTTTTTTAATTATTACTGATATGCAATTAATTTGCATTCCAGGGAAAACAAAAAATTGGAATTCCTACTTTGGGTTTCCATTTTACATGGAAACCATATTAAACTGTGGTTTGTGGGTACATGTTGAGTTTCTGAAGAGTTAATGCTTTAATTTATAAACAAATTAAGGCCAGTGCTTTGTTACTTGCTTCTCTTTTGAACATGTCATGTCCTTTAATGAAATTTTGCATCTAATGGCTGGAAAAGTTGCTTTCTTCTTAAAACTGCACAAGATCTCTTCATGTACCCATAGGGCCCAGACAGCTGACTGCAAGCGTAAAACACTCTCACAAGCTAATACAAGTCTGCCAGATTCAGGTGCTGAAATATGGGGGCAATAAAAAAAATGAAACATCAGACAAGGTCTTGCTCTCTGCAGTTGATTTGAGGAGCATAAAGACCTGATGCTGATCTCAGCAGGATGCTCTAAATCCACAGCAGACAACGCGGGTCAGGAATAAGCTGACACTTAATTTCTGTGCTGTTCTCCCAAAGTTACACCAACTCAGTGCCACTCATGAGACAGACTTCAAGAGCATGAACTGGGTAAACAATCCAATCACGACTAGTAAAAGGCATTACAGCTCTTTTTCTTTTCTATTTGCTTTATACTCTTGCCCGTGCAATGAAAACCTCAGTGTCACATGTGGATTTGCCAAACTCCTTAATGATAAACCTTTAAAAATAATCTTTTTTCATGCCATTGTAAATGAGGCTTGGCTCTTTAAAGTTGCAAATTAAATTCACATGCACACTGGAAACAATCCTCAAAAGCAGGAGAGCTTTTCTTCTTCAAGAGAGGGGATATTGATCCATTTTTTCCCCAGCCTCAGAGAAGCAGAGAAGCAACACTGAGCACCCTGTTACCTCTGCTAGGACTGTCTGAAAAGTTGCTGCCAGACCACCTAAACAAAACTGTCATGATGTTTTTATTTGACAGTAAATTACTCAGAGAAAGTGTCTACTTTCCTCTTTTCCAAATGCAGGGAAGAAATAAGATAAACCCAAGAGAGCAAGCAGAGACAGAGTTAACCTCCTGGATGGGAAAGGAAGAAGCCTTCAGATTAAGTCCCACACTTCATAAGCATTTTCTGATACTTGTGACTTGCAATGAAGAAGGAAAATGGCACCAATTAATGGTTAAGTCTGTATTAATTAGGTCATCTGTACTCTGGAAAAAGGAATCTGCTTTCTAGGCTGCAGCCTTTCCCTCCTGTAACACTCACCTGCCTTTTCCCTGGGCATTACGGACATCTGTGTAACCTATGAAGCACCATCAGAGCCAACAGGTGGCACCTGACAACTGCAATACATGGGGATCAGTGCAAGGTGCAAACAGAATCTGCCCCTTAAGCTTAGGGAATTTGAAAACAAAAGTGTTGCTACAACCTCAATGTAAAATTAGAAGAAAACCTTCAGGCTTGTAAAATCTAATATTCCAGGTTTCTTACTTTCCATGACAGAGGAAGTTCCTGTGACACAAGCAGTACATAAGCCTGAATGCCTTGTCAGAGAGTGCTCCTCTCAGCTGGCTTCACATTGGTGTGAGAATTGCAATAACTATTTATAACTAATAATAAACATTTTTATAGCACAGCATTATCTTTCCTCTGCAATTTTTTCTAAGACTCTACATAAATGTAAAATATGACAATCATTTGACCCACACTGCACCCTTCTGTAACCACATCACCAGAGGGAGACAAATAACACTGAACAGTTTTACCTCCTCTGCAACTTTCCATATTTCTTCATCATTCCACTGCCCATAAGGATCCAAATTCATCCGAAAAGTTCCAGAAAATATGAACACTTTCTACAAGAAAAAAGATATATAGAGATAGGTAGATAGTTAACTCAAAACATTGTATAAAGCATTGGAAATTGTAAAGCATACAGAGAAAAGAATAACCTTCTGCCATTACCAAATAGAGCTTATTGCAGGTTTTTATTTTTTTTTTAAACATTGTTCCAAAAAGGAGTGATTTTAAACTCCTTATATAATAAGGTTTGGGCAACTCTCTTAAGAAAATCTTAGCCAAACTTGTGTGAAAACCAGCAAACCCCAAATTTCAGCAGTTGTCAGAATAAAAGATTTCTTGTATTTTCATTTTGAAATAAGCCTTTTAAAAACTAGTTTTGATGCTTTAGTATGTCAAACATATTCAAACAAACACACACAAACCTGGCTAAACCAAAGTGTGTGTTCCACAATTTTTTTTCGAGACAAAAAAAACTACTGAATATTTGTCAAAATATCAATTGTCGAATTAGTATAGTGGGTCACTGTACTAAGTTGTTTTTCATCAATGAATTTCCCTTTTTCTAATCAGTTGTAGCCAAGTACATATTTCAGCATCGTTCCCTGACATTTCACCATGTCCCAGTCCTATCTCAAAAGGGTTTTTTCCTCTCTCACTGTCCCGTCACTGAGATGTGACAGGCCACGACCTGAGTCACAACTGCAGCAGCAACAGCCCGCCCTGTGCTCTCTCCTTGCTCTGTCCCACGCCTGCCTTCCGCTGCACAAGATGAGGAGAATGCACATTTCCTGGCACTGAGAACGCACCCTTCTCACACTGAAATTCACTACTCTGTTCTGCTTTCCCCATCAGTTCAGGCAAGCAGATTCAAGTGAACATTCCTTAAATATGTGTTTTGTAGCTCAAAAAGCAATGATTCAGACAAAATTAAATATTTGTTTAATCTCTTTTTACATGGTGGGGATATGTCAGATTCTGGTGGAAATTAGATTCTTCAATGGACACTGAGGTTGTACAACCTTTCTTAACAAGCCATTGTTTTCTATGCTGTAAGTTGCACCTGCTGTTTGTAGCAGGGAAAACTTGCTCTCAAACAATTTAAGTGTCTTTTAGAAAAATATTACCCTTTGCTTTCTTTTTCCTTGTATATACAGAACAAATACCAAGAGGAGAGATTTGAGACAATTATTTTCTTCTGTCTTTCTAAAGGAAACATTTATTGAGAGAAAACGTATTGAAATGCCAGTGATTCACAGCCACATAAATTCTTGGAGTCTTGGCAGTCAAATGCTACCAAAAGCAGTGAATGACTAGCTGTACTAGCAGAAAATAGCTGAAAGAATACAATTAGCAAGTGCTTTCCCAGAGTCTGGCCTGTCTAACATAATTTCCACCTTACCTAATCTGGGAACTTGGCATTCTTTCATCAGATTTCAAGGTGATTTATACACATATTTATATGAAATCATTTAATGATGATTAACTAAAAGTTTAAATCTTGGAGAGGAAAATAAATTACATTAATTAATTTGCTTGATTAAGATATGTACACCATTGCCAATAACTTGTTTGTTACAAGAGAGAAGGAAGCACCTGATTCAAGAGACCAGAGGAGAAAAGGAGCTGCCCTGTGGTGCCCTGCAGGCAGTGGGATGGGTTTAAGTGCACGGCCAGCAACACACTGACTGAGCTGCAGCAGAGGCAGCTGCACACACTGCTAAAAATTAATCACTGAAGTACTTTTTGTAGAGACAAGGGGGAAAGAGCAGACTCTTTCCTTTATAATTGTTCTTGTTAATAACAGCCAAAACTTTGGTGAAGGACAGCGCAGCCCTTGTCCCCTGTCCTGCACTGGTTAGGTGGCATGAGCAGGACGTATTTGCAGCAGGATTAGGTTCTCCCAAGTAGTGGGTGTGGTGGAAACAACAGTGCTGTGGAAACAGTGTCAGACGTGGGTTTGTTCACACTGTGAGCACCATACATTTAGCTAATGGAACAGGTATTTTCATTTCTCAGTGGTAAAGAATAGTTAACTGAACAAACCAGTTTTAAAGAAGATAGGGCTGAATAACATTCCTGCTGAAGTGCAGCAGGCAGAGCAATAAAGGGAACAACTTTCTTCAGAAGCTGCTGCTATTTCTAGTAACTGTGCTTTTGAGAACCAGGGCACTAAAAGCAAGCTATTCGCAAAAGCAGGGTTGGGGTTTGGTTTTCCCCCACAAGGTAAATATTTCATTGTCCTGAATTCTGGTACTTCTCTCTCCATTTCAACACCTCCTTCCTCCCAGCTCATTAGAAACCACACAGGGTTCACTTCAGTAAACACCGTTTGAGTCACATGGGCAGTTTAGAGTCTACTTAAACAGAAGCAGAAATAAATCTCTCTGCATTCCCAAAAACTAGAAGGCTAAAGTGATAAAAAAACCCAAAAAACCAGAAGTGAATCCCAAGGACTTATGTTGTTTAGAAACATGGAATAAGCAGAAATAAGGAGAGCATTGGAAGGAGGAATGGATGGCTGGGGAGACTGGCAGTAAATCTGGAACCATTACCTTCTAGGTCACTTTTTCAAATTCACACAGGGTGATAAAGGGTGTGATCATACAACAAATAGTTTCTTAGACCTGACATCCACCCACAAGCAAAACACTCTGGAACATAAATATGGTCATGTTTATGTTCTGACCACCTCAAATATTGTCAATCAAACCCTCTAAAGGGCATTAATGCCCACCAGCAGCTGCATGTTGGTTACAGCATGGCATTACACTTCCTAAGCGATTTCAGTGTTACGTGGAAAATCAAGACCCCGCAGTATCTAAGCAAATGCATACAGCAGAGTTAAGGATCAGTTGACAAGAGGCTGCTAAGGAGTCAGAGTATCCTGGCTGTGACTAGCTGCTGCTGCTGCAACCTGTGTACAGTTCCTCAACAAGATCCATGGACCCTTCTTCCCACATGCCCCAGGGCTGGAGAACAAATGCAGCATCAGCTGGAACCAGACAGCAGCTCCAGGCACAGAGAATTAGGAGTAACAACAGCATGACCTCCACATAGCCTTCTGTACTTTGTCTATATTATAGCAGCAATATCAACACAAAACAAAACCCAGTTACTATGTGAATGCTTTAGTATTAGGTGCAGAGTTAGAGGTTTTGTTTTCAATAAGTGTCCTTTAGGGACTTTACATTGACATTAAAATATTGACAGACAAGAATAAGAGCATGGGAGCAATAAAAACCTGAAAGTTTTTGGGACCTGCTCTGTAAAATTCTCCCGTGAAGATGCCAAAACATCTGCCTCCCATACAGCTTACTGGTAAACCTAAGTGTTGTGCTCCTGGCAACACTGAACCCCACGATGCAGAAAGCAACCTACACACAGCCCAAAGTGAGCCCATGGGGTTATTAATTACTGTCCCCAGCCGCTCTGTGTGTGGGTCTGATGCAGCAGACACTCCCCAGTACGGTGATGCTGACTTGTCCCAATGCCCTGTGGGAACTCAGCCTCTGCAGGACCCTCTGTGGGACCACCCTGGGGAGTGGCACTGCTCGGCGGCTGCACTGGGCAGGGGTGTGCAGGCAACTCCATGACCTCCAAAGCGAGCAGCCCTGAAGGGTATGAGAAACTGTGCTGGAGACAGACAGATTCAATGAACAAAGCTGCTGAAAAACTGGAACTACAAAGACATAAGTTGTGAAATTTCACTTCTTCAGTAAAATATAGGAGCAAAACTGATTTTATTTTTTTTTGTGTCAGCTGGCAGTCCCACAAACTGTAGTAATCTTGTACTCTATGCTAAGCTTGATTTTAACTCTATGTGGAGTATTTACATGCAGAAAACAGTATGAGATCCGCTAGGATGCAGTGAAATAACACTCAAGAAAACATCAGAAGTCAACCCCTTCCTTGGAGCTAGCAGCACCTCATGGGTCTTAGGTTTCTCATCAATTATTTTAATGGGAAATTGGCTGCATGTCTCCTGTTTCCATTCAAAGCCAAATTTCTGAAGGCATTTTCTCAATCTGACTCCATTAAATACTTCAAGACACAACCTGCATGGGGACCTGTATACAAGAGAGCCTCATCCTGAAAGTGTAATGGACAAACACATACAGAAGAATAATCAGAAAGGTCTGCCCAGAAGGAAGGGATGATGGGTGTGAAGGTACAGCCTGGTGTTGCTGGTGCAATTGTTCTGCAGGACAATGACAAACAGCGTGCAGGAGCGGTGCTGCGGGCAGGCTGTGCTTCAGAAGCGCAGCCATGTGAGAAGGTACAGGAAGGAACTTCCTTGTGGGTGCTTCAGGAAACATGGTTTACCCTTCACACCACTACAAGGCCCTGACAGACAGATTTAAGATACTGAAAGAAACAGGGGATTTTGCCTTTGCTCTGTCTCACTGTGATCCCTGACCACCTGCAGGTCATTCCAGCACAGCCTGCATGTAGCAGATGGCAGTGCCATAGAACACTGTGTGTGCTATACAGTTGTGCATCAAGGAGGTTCCCACAGAGGAAAAGCACTTCTTTTCTACTAAACTGGGAAACTTAGGGTTGAGGAAGAGGAGAGTGTTGGAAAGCTTTCAGGAGGAAGCACACCTCAGGTGTGAGCTCCATTCTCCTTTTGTTTGGGAAGCCTCTCCTGGAGACAGCGGATATCCAGGTGTTGCTGCAGGTGAGCCTCCCAGGAAAGGAAAGACAACTTTTTTTCCAATTCTGAAGTTGTAGGTGAATGGCAAAGAACAAAAGGCTCCCTCTGTTCTGCTGGGAAAGGCATGGTGGCACATGCAATTTCTCTTTCCTGCTGGGAAAGGGCTGCTGAAAACTTCATTTTGTTCTGAATGTGGGAACTTTTGAGGCATAATGTGCAGTTCTTTGGCACGGCTTTAGGACAAGAGCTGTGAGCTGAAGCATGCAAACACACTGGCAACTCTCATGACCTTCCAGAGAATGGAGGGCTGGGATTATTTGGCATTGATCCATGTATCAGGGACTTGCAGACTGAACTAAAGGTCTAATTTTAACAATGAACTAACAATGCACTTCACTAGCAGAAGGGCAAGTTAAACTGCTCATGTAATAAATACCTCCTGCATTTTGCTGATGGCTGCAGAATATTTTCTATACCATTAGTGACTCTATAGTGAGTACTCAACTATGAGAATTATTCCTCATATTTTCCAGTGGGACAATGAGACTACTTGTTATCAAACATTCAGTTTTCTTCTCGGCCCATGCATTGCCAAGGACAGCTGGAGACAGAAAGCAAAAACCCTGCTGGGCAACGGAATCCCAAAGGGAGAAAGGACTGAGAGAAAATAGATGACTATGGGAGAGAAAATGAAGCCCCTTCCAGTACAGAAAGTTATACTTGACCATAAAGAAAAATTTTGCAGTGGAGACATAGCTTGTACTGGTTAAAGCATCCTTCATCCTATACAGCTGTGCTTTGGAGGACAGCTCTATAACATACCTGCCCAAACTAACTAGATGCAGCTTTACATACAGTTCACTGCACAGCTCCCTTAATCTGAAGGGGGACTTGTTTTCATACTTGCAACCAACAGTCACAATGCAGAACTGAACCAGCTATAATAAAGAAATAAAAGTTTAAAGGAATAGATAGATATGACAATGTTGAAGAGAGGACAGAAAAGGTAACAACAGGTCAGCTATGAAAGGCCAGTTTGCCAAGCAAGCCTCAGCTCAGCAAGCAGCGTCTGACTGGCAGAGCTCATGTAAGAAATGAATCACACCAGTGGAGTCACCACCACTCTGTTGGGCTTATTTTTTTGAAGGTGTAACATGGCAGTGAAGAAAGGGTCTGTTCTGGCAAGGTCAAAGTGCTAAAAGATTGCTGCCTTTAAGGAAATTTCAGAGCATGACTGTGGAAATGCAGAGAGAGAGTTGTGCCTTCTTTGCACGTCTACTTTAAATAAATGCCACTTGGGCTACTGTGGAATAACATTTTTGAAAGTGAAGCTATCACAACTCAGAACTGATAATCAAGTAGAAAAATTTAATTCTGAGTCCCCCTTGTGTCTGCAAAACATAGCATTAAAATTATGGACTTCATTCCTTTAGTTTTCATCCCTGCCCTTACAGTGAGCAATCACCTTTCAGTGTTACTGTCTGCAGACAAAAACATCCATTTTTCAGACAGATAATTCACAACTGTAACTAATACAAGACATTGGTCCAGTGGTGGGGACACTGGCAAGGAACTCAGATGCCCTAAGTTTAATTGTTTGCTATCAGCCTGTCAGGGAAAACAGGCAATGTACAGTATCCAGATGTTAACCATAATATGTGATGTAGGGCTTCAGAAAACAGTACCTGAGAACAGTGATTATATTTTTTTCTTCAGGTGGCACTATCTTATTCTGAAGCAACATGCAAACAGACTCAGAGGGGCAGGGATAATCAGGTTAGAAGCATTTTTGTTTGAGTGTGCTTTACCTTCCCAATTCCAGAAAAGTTCTTGTGTGAGTGGCATAGAAACTCTAAAAAGGCAAAATTTGCTGTGAATCATTGCATCTGTCCATCCATCCATCCATCCATCCATCCATCCATCCATCCATCCATCCATCCATCCCACTCCCCCTTTCACAAAATCTGTGTTCTGTTTGTTTCTCAGCATACAAATAACAAATTTCCATCTTGAAGGTAACTATGCACATATGGATATAATGAAAATAAAGGCACAAAAATATACAATAATCTCACTACCTGAGGAATCACTCCAAATGCCTTTCTCCATTGCTGCACGCTCACTGTGTTCCAGGAGACTCCATCAATCTGGATATCCCCTTCTGTATCCAGCAGTCTTAAAAATGCAAAAAGTAAGGTGCTTTTTCCTGAGCCTGTTCTTCCCAAAAGGCCTACCTGCAATGCAAATCGTAAAAGCCAACATTTAATACTGTTCATATATTAATCACAGACTAGGGCAAAAATCTTAGAGATCCCATGAGTGAAGAACAGTCCAAATGGATCTTAACAGGATAGCAAATATCATTCACTTGGGAGTGATAAAAGCCTATAGCAAGGGCTGAACCAAACATGGGGCCAGACTTCTTTGCTGTGTTAAAATTAACTGAGATGAAAAATCTGGTAACCTACCCTTACCTGAAGGTCAGAAATTTGCTTATCTATTATCTTGTACTGATTAGTCCAGCTCTTTGTGCATTTTCCCTTTTCTTTGCTATGAAGCCCTCTTCAGCAAAATCACATCCAGCAGACAAAAACTAAGTAGGGTATGCACTTGAATCACCCTAAAAAGCTACTCCATTTTCATATAATTGAAAATAGAGGGTCTAACTCTGATCACACCATGAATTTGTAGTGGGGTAGCTTGGGCCTGAGGCAGTGGTTACAGCACACACCCTGCCATTGGTCACTCCCAAGCAGCTGTGCAAGTCCTCAGCCTTCCCAGTTGATGCTCACCTTCCTTAATCTCTAAGGTAGGAAGAAACAATAGATAGAGCTTTTTTAAAAGAGCTGTTTTCCCCTTGTAGGGTTGCACCGACCAATTGCAGGAGCAAGCAGTATCTGCAGTAACCACCAGCAAACACTGAGATGCTGCTTTTTCCAGCATCTGGGTTTACATGGCTAAAGATCTCCTGTCTGAGTGTAGTCTGCTTTTGTAGGGCAGCCATATACATCCGAAGGCAAAGAAGGGGATTCTTCCTGCTGCCTGGCTTCCCTTTGGTTACAGTGCCTCAGGCATCCCAACCAGATGAGCAGTCTGTGCCTTGTTGCACCTACCCCTACCTACTGATTATATAGATTTGTATTTCAGTCTACAAAAAGAGTATGAGGGAAGACCCAGGGAACTACAGTCCAGTTAGTCTAACCTCAGTTCCTGGAAAAATCATGGAGAAGATTATACTGTGTACTATTGAAAGACATTGAAAGAATAATGCGATCAGGCACAGTCAACAACGTTCACAAAGAGAAAGGGTTGTTCAACTAATTCGATATCCTTCTGTGTTGTGGTCATGGGCCTCATGGATGAAAGATGGTGGATGTAGTTTTTTCTGGATTTTAGTAAGGTTTTTGATACTATCCCTCACATCACCCTTCTGGACAAGTTCTCCAGCTGTGGGATGAGCAGCTTCACAGTGCATGGGTGAAGAACTGCCTGCAGGGTTGTAGTGAATGGGGCTACATCTGGCTGGTGTCCAGGTATTCCTCAGGGCTCAATCCTAGGGCCAGCTCTGTTTCATATATTCATCAATGACCTGTATGCAGGAGTCAAATGCACCATTAGCTAGTTTGCTGATGATACCAAACTGGAAAATGCTGTTGACTGTCTTGAGGACATGAGGCCTTGCAGAGGGCTCTAGATAGATTGGAGCATTGGACAATGACTAATGAAATTTAACAAGTCCAAATGTCAGATTCTGCACCTGGAATGGAGCAATGTCAGGCACAAGTATAAACTGGGAGAGGAGTGTCTAGAGAGCAGCCCTGCAGAGAGGAACTGGGGCTGACAAGAAGATTAACAGCTGGCAGCCAAGAGGACAAACGCCATCCTGGGGTTCATCAAACACAGCATCACTAGCTGGGCAAAAGGGGTGATTATCCTGCTCTATACAGCACTGGTGCAGCCTCACTCAGAGTACTGTGGGAAGTTCTGGGCTCCACAGTTTAAGAAGGATGTGAAAGTCCTTGAATGTGTCCAGACGAGGGCAACAAAGCTGGTGAAAGGGCTGGAAGGAATGTCCTGTGAGGACTGGCTGAGGACTTGGGCTTGTCTAGTCTGGAGAGGAAGCTGAGGTCCAACTGATCTCTTATCCCTGGGATCCAGTGAGAGGACACGTAGGAATGGTTTGAAACTGTGTCAGGGGAGGATAAGACTGACATAAGGAAGCATTTCTGTACTAAGAGGGTGGTCACTGGAACAGGCTTCCTAGAGAGGTGGTCGATGCCCCAAGCCTCTCAGTGTTTAAGAGGCATTTGGACAATGCCCTTGATAGCATGCTTTAATTTTTGGTCAGTCCTGAAGTGGTCAGGCAGCTGGACTAGATGATCTATTCTATTCTATTCTATTCTATTCTATTCTATTCTATTCTATTCTATTCTATTCCATTCCATTCCATTCCATTCCATTCCATTCCACCCTACCCCTCAACACAGGAGAGCTCTCCCCTTTCCTGTTTGGTTTACATGTCCTTCTCTATGGGCCAGAGACAAATTCTTTCCAGTTTAAGCAGCATGCATACATCTGAACCCAGAGTACATCATGCAATTTGGAACATAACCCTTGAAAACAGGATCTTTTACTGCTCTGCCCACTCTCTGTACAGTACAAAAGTATCTTTCATCTTCCATATTCCATTGCTTCACGGGATTTTCCAGGAAATAAATCCACCAGACTGCAACAGCACCTGCCTCTCCATGTTCCAGGAATCACAGATGTCTCTCTTTCAAAGGTAGAGTGGCTGCAGAAAATCATAGTTCTGGGTTCAAAATTTGGGTGCCCTCAAACTTATCAGGCAAAACATTCAGTTCAGGTAAACCAAGACAGATCTACCAAATCTGGTAGAGATTGGTGATATCCAAATAAGGAAAAAAAGATCTGCCTCATGTCAGAGCCAGAGAGCTATCACTGAACCTGTTTTCTCATCTACATGGGACAGTTAAAATCTCCTCTTCATCTGTACGGCTCCAGCTCAGGAAATCACGTCAACCTTTCTTCCCATCCCACCAAGCATGGTCCTTTAGCATGAACTTGAAGAAAAGTGTTAGACTTCTACCTAAAAGCTGTCCTGAAACTAAAGGTCTTTCTTGAACGGAACCCCAAACACACATGAAGATTAACTAGAGGTTTGTCAGTCCTCTAAAGAATACAGCTGTTTACAGTCTGTAATTCAATAATTCAGGGTGGTGCAGAGCCCTCATCGAATGGGCAGGACGGCACCTCCACCCTCCGGCTGCTGGAGCCAGCAGTGCATTACCCTTGGCACAGCAGCCAGTATTCTTCCATGCCCTGCCCCATCTGGGTCAGGCTGCCCCCAGCACCTGCCCTCACCAGCAAGCTTCCCTCTCCCTCAGGCACAGGGATACAACTTTGAGAACTCCTTCATACATATTTTACCGATATATTCTCCTCCTTATGGCCAACAAACATCCCCACTGTGCTTTACTGAGTTGTAAATAGCCTCGTGATTTCTAGGATAACTGAAGCAGATTTTTCTTGCCTTTTCTTTTTTTGGTTTTTTTTTTGGTTTTTTTCTTTGTTTTGTTTTGTTTTGTTTTTGGGGGTTTTTTTTGTTTGTTTGTAGTCAAAAAACCTACAGATGAGCTCTTTTTAAGGAGAGACATAAGCCCTTTTTGTTCTTCAGGTACTTTAGATGATATTTTGTTTTGCAACAATTTCATTTACAAAACCTTACTGGACTCTAACTCCCCATTAGTCATTGCATAGGTTTATAATGACAATTCTATAGTTAAGCTTAAGGGAAGTCAGAACAAACACAACAAAATAGTGACTTACCCTCTGCCCTGAACTTATTGAGAAGGAAATATTTTCTAACACAGCAGATCCTCCTTCACCATATTTGGCTGTAAGGTCTTTCACAGTCATTTGGCCCCCGGATGGCCAGTTCTTCTTTTCCTTCACATGCCTGTTTTCAATTACAAGGGCATCTGAAAACTGATTATTTTTCTGTGGTTTAATGCTCTTTGTCTCTTCTGTTGGCATGTCAATGAATTTAAATATTCTTCCGACAGACCGCATCTGCAAATGAAGACAAACAGTATTCTAATTGCAATTAATACTTAGCTATCAAAACAAATTAAATACAATTATTCCTAATTCCTAGTCAGAACAGTGAGTTTCTTTTCTGTGTAAGCTATACTATGATAAAAATTTCAAGGGTAAGATACTTCTTGTACAGAGTTCAAGATTGACAAAATCACAGAATATCCTGAGATGGAAGGGACCCACAAGGATGACAGTCCAGCTCTTGAGTTACTGACCCTTACAGGGATTGAACCCACAAGCTTGGCATTATTAGCATCACGCTGTAACCAGCTGAGCTGATCTCAGGGTATCCACTGTGCTTGTACTACTGGCATTGGTCCAACGTATGATTCCTTTTGCTTCCTTTTTAAATGGATGCAATAGCTGTTTCTACCTTTAAAAATGCATTTTGAAAACTGCTGATGACCTGTATTAACCTGATAACCTGTCTAAACAAAGTATAATCATAAAAGCAACCTTAGTGTCTTAGACTCCTTCCTCCTGTATGGGGCTGCCCAAAACCTGAAGTTCCTTCAACAATGACTAATCTTCAAAGATCAGCAGACTGTGTGGAACTTGAAAGATGCAAAGCGGCAGCATCAAGTAAAGAGGAACAATCACCAGACAGTAACAGCTGAGTATTTATGAGAAATTATCTATAGTTTAAAAAAATTTAGGAGGAAGTTCCATGATAATTAATTTTTTAACTGTAATTACATATATTAGGTGCTTGTAATTCATGAACTTCAGACAGAACTTACTAGTAGCAGTCAGTGAGTTTCCAAAGGAACATGGGACTAGAAAGGGTCCTCTTGATCTTATTTTTATTAAATGGGTCAGCAGTCAATTAGTAAATAGTTAATTCATGTCCTTCACTACAACTTCACTGCTCAGGTGGTCAGGTAACATTTTTTACTTCATGAACCACTTTGTTGTTATAACTTTATTAATTTTAAATTCTAAAGAATACTTTTTCTTAGCTGCTTTCCCCATTCATTTATGGAGGGATGCCTTAGATCCAGTCACCCTTTGTACCCCAGGACTAAAGAAAATCCGTGTTTAAGCCTCTTTCTTAACATATGTTCTCCTTCTCCAAACAGCCCAGTTCAAATCAAGCTTTCCTGTCTGAACAGAACGTACACAGCATTTTGCACGATGTTAAACAAGGACATTGTACAAATGCATTGATATTTCCCTACCTATCTTAGGAATATCTCCATTAACACATCCTAGGATCATACACTCTTCTTCACTGTCATATCTTATAGTCACCCTTAGTTGAGGGGTGGTCAGCCAAGCTTTCCTCTTACACGTTTCTAACCAAGGAGATCCTTACTTACAACTGAGATTAGTCTTAGCAGTCCCTAAGTTCAAGCCGTTGCACTTTGGTTACTGAAATCTATTTTACATCTGCCCTTTGATGTCACCTAATACCTTTCAACTCCAAGGGTCCTTCATGCCAACACTGCCTTTCAGCTTTGTGCCTTTGGCAGATTTCTTCAACACAGTTTTTTTCTTTGTTGAGAGCATTAAAAAAAGATTAAAACGAGCTCAGTCACAAATCTAATCTTTGTTGAGTAGCCTCCCTACAGCTTAATACATACAGCTTAATGCCACTTCCTTTCTGTCCAACTCATTAACTATTTTACAGTTCTTGCAATAATCCTGGTATCCTTCATTTATGTAACTCCTGAAACAGAGCCAGAGCCAGTGCTTTCCTGAAGGCAAATGAGCTCTACTACCTTACTTTTGTCTGGAAAATAAGTCATCAAACACATTTATCAGGTTAGTGTGATGTAACCCTAATGTTAGCAAACCTGAGTGACTCCACTCTATAAGCATCACATTTTTTAAATTAATTCTTAAAAGTAGTTTCTAAAGAATGCAGCCATCAGACTAACAAACTGATGGTGGCATCAATGATTCCCGTTTCTCCTTAATCAAAAGGTGACAGGTGTTATTCTATCACATACCACCAACCACTGCCAGCTTGTTGGATTCATTTGAAGTGGCCATTACCAGATTTCCAGGTTCTCACCCAATTCTTCCTGAACCCTAGGATGGGATGTGTGGTCCTACCTGGTCTGGGCAGCATTGTTCCAGTCTGGTTTCACATGTTTAACTGAAATGTCCAACAGCAGAATCCAAACACACTTAAGGTGAAAGCTCTGATTTTAGATGGACTGACTCACAGGTGGTGATGTATCCCTCCACAAACTGTACAGGAAATTTAAGGAGACTGGGATTCTAGATGGTTTTGTATATAATTCCCACCTCAGATATTGTAAATCTCTTTTCTACCTTCTGCTCCACTTTCAACTCCACAGTTTAGACACTGTCCATTTACTGAAAATGGAGACTAAGCATTTATCCAGATTCTGAGCCACTTGCAAGCCTAACTACGATTTTGTCAAGTCTCTCTTCACTATCTGCTTCTTGACCTTCCACACAAATCTTGTTTAGGTTAACATTAAAATCCATTCTGTAGAGGCTGTAATTTCTAATATACTTTCAGAGAATGTCATTCATGCTGGTAGTCCTAGAGTCTCCAAAAAGTACTATTCTTCTCCTGTTCAGGTAATAAATTTCAGCTCATTACTTGAAGAATGGACATGACTTTCCTTTACATTCAGGTTCCTAAGTGCTTTAGTCCAACTAACTTAATTAGCTGCATTTCTTGCTCTACAAAAACTTGTGCCCATAAACAATATTTGTTCTCTAATCAGTATCCCAAGTATAATATCTCTATTTAGTGGTCTTGTGGAAAACTCCCTGTACATCTTCGTTTAACTGCTTTTATATTCCTTCTGCAAAATGTTTCAACTTCATGTATTACCATTCCTTTCTGCTCTTCAATCCAGACTGAAATATTGCTAGGCAGATTTTCCATGTGAAAGCAAATATATACGCAATGCAAGGAAATACTGGGATCACAGCCTACATCTCGGTATCCTGAAACAGAACTGTGACAGAAGTTTTAAAAAGCACGCTAACACCCAAACCTAGGGATTATAATTTCCATGCCAACCACTGTGCAAGATGGAGAGGCATGGTTACCATCAGCTTGATGTACATATGTCATCTCATTTTGGGGATACAAACAGGAAGACCTTGGATCAGACTGATAATTTTCTTCTTGTCTGACTGTCTGTAGTAAATCCCACAATGAGCACTATGTATTTATTTTAACTGGTGCTTAATGGTACATTTGTTTTCAGAAATCTTATCTTTATAGACATGTAGCCACTTTGGAGATGAAGGTCTTTCTTCACTTCATCATGAGCTGTGAAAGTTTGTACAGGCAGAGATTCCCCATAATTTCCCAAGAGATTATACCACACACTAGCTAATATCTGCTCTGAAGAGAGCTGGACAAAAAGTCTTCCCATACAACAGAAAATTTCATCCCTATGTCCCTGCTTCCCTGACAGATTTACCAGTCACATATGCATATACTTTAAAGAGTTTAATATTTTTAAATCGATTCAGAAGGATGCTTTCCTTGTTCTATAATTTGAATTATGAGTAAGATCTGGGCAGAACACAGCACAAATGTCAGTAACATTTTACAAAAATATCCGTTCTTCCTTTCACAGGTAGCAATCTTCTGTCATTCACAGTGACAGGTATAGTATAGGTGACAGCAAGTTTCTTATCCATTATTCCCATCAGCAATGTGCCTGCTACATTCACATTCTTTAACCAATGCTTTTGAATAAAGGAGTGTATTTACTACTTCCATCTAAAACTGTCTAAAGTATAATACACTATTTTTAGCCTTGCCTAATTGTATTTTACTGAGATTTTAATAACACTGGAAATTCTTTAATTTATTTTCTCATTAACATCACTTAAACTCTTCTTAACATTAAAGGAAACTTCATAATATAATTATGTAATATATATTTCCAGAAGGTGGAAGAAGCAATTCTTTTTACAAGTACTCTAATACCATTAATTTAATCAGGCTCTCTATTCTCTTCTGCTAAAAAGGGAGCAGTCACCCTCTCCAGACCACACACACAGAGTATTCAATGGCCATGCTGCAAGATATCACCTCCTCACAAAGATGCTGCCTGGAAAGCACAGTGTACAATTGGGAGATCCTAGGAGAAGTTGGTCCAGTGGTCCATGCTGTAAAAAACCCCTGTGCATTAAGTCACTGCAAAAACTGGCTCTGTATGCAGACCATATGGTTTTACTGAGTTTTCACATCTACTGCAGTTACATTTTGAGTGCACTTATAGGACATATCCTTCTCTTTGGAACTTGAAAAATGAAATATTTAGTTCATGCCAAACTTGTACTGATTTTTTTTCTCTTTTTCACACTGCTGTGCAAGCAGGCTGAAAAGAAAATATTCTATGTTACAAATTTTTCTTGATTCTGTTCTCTTCCAGATGACCAACATCTCACTTTGAGAACATTCAGATGCAGATTTGACAGTCAAGTATTTAGTCTGCTTGAACTTTAGAAATTACAGTGTTCTCAGATTTTCTGCCAAAAGTAGTAAAAGGCATATTATGTCCTAGATGTAAAAAAAAAAATAATAAATTCCATTGAACTGATTAAAGGAGAAATAGTACGGGAAAATGAAAGCATGAAAATCAGCATCATTTTTCACAGCTGTACTGTTTTTGTTTGGTCTTTTTCTCCACCATGTACTGCTTCAATTACTCAGCATCCCTGATGTACAGGGTGGGGCACCATGAGGTTTAACAAGTTTGGTTTTAATATCTTTTTCAGGGATTCTTTTTATACCTCCTTACATAAGTAATCTTGGCAACAGTAAAAGGATGGCATTTTCTCTTTCCCTGATAAAAGGAACTGTCCTTCACAGTTAAAATGCTGCTACTGCAGTATATACATCAGTGAAGGAGGAGGTTATAAAGCATTAAAATAGTTCACTGGGACTAGCTGATGCTTATCTGTGAAAGCAGCACTTACTGAAAAACTTATTTTCTATTTCCTTATGAAGGGAAAAAAAAAAACCCAAACGAAAAACCAAAAAACTACAAGACTGCCTAGAGGGTTAAGAAAAAGACTGAAAACCAGCAAGAAGGGTATTAGCAGAAATAATCAAAATGAAATGATAAATTTAGCCTAACTGGTAGCTTTAAGTGAAACAATGGATAGCTGTCAGAGCGACCACACATGTTTGGGGATTTAAAAAAAAAAAAAAAAAAAAAGCAGAGCAGATAAAGTATCAGGGCTGTAGAGAATGAAATACCAAAACCATTACACCATTATGGGGTATTAACAGATGACAGGGATTTTTCAGTTAAAGCCAAACCTGTTCAACAGAAATTACTTCAAAGACAGTATCAATGTATGTAAAAATAAAAACCAACCTAGAAACTCAGATTTCTTCAATATGTGTGCCAGTGTCATGGAAAGTTCAAGAAGGAGATTGTGTGGAATAAAATTAAATTTGCCACCTACCCATCTGTTTGGCTAGTAATTATTATAGTACATTTTTACGTTTTTCATGTGATCTTGCTTCCCTGTTCTCCTGTCTTCCTGTCCTTGTGTTTGCATTTATTTCACTGATGTCCTGTATCTTGACTATCCTGTAAAACAACTCAGTAGGAGCTTGATATTATGTACTAAGTTCAGCAGCTACTCTTTTGGACATGGCTTTCAGCCATGCAGCAACCATTGTAGAAAACTCCAGTATATCTGACAAGAAAAGAGTGCTACCTACAAATGTGCTATTCACTTAGGCACACTTGTCTGCAGTCTTGTAAGCACAGATGTCACAGCTGCTCAAGGAAGGGCAAGAGTGATGTCACCTAGAGTGGTGCATGCATATCTATAACTGGAGACACATGGATATGTGTCACTTCCAGTCAACCTGGTCCTGTGGGGAGCTTCAAAGTGCCCTTTGAGAGAAACATATAGTATAACCAAATAGACTACTAAGTCAGGCAAACCTTTGCAGTACATCTTTAACCAAATAAAATTGTAAAACACTTTAAAGAGGGAAGTGCTGAATGCAGAGACTACAAAGTAGGAAATAATACATCTGCATCACCCAGTGAAGCAGTTTTATTATCTTGACACCATTAAGCTATTCTTATCTGCGTATGCACAGGAGCAGCTTTTGAATGTCGGGAAAACCATCCTGCCAGTAATATCTATTAGTTTGTCATCTGGGATACCTAAAAATTCGTGTACTGGGGGTGGGTAGTTATTCCCAGATAAAAGATGTCCAGGGGATCCACCTATAAACTGATGTACTTTAGAAGGCTCTCATTAATATAATATAACCAGTGCTCCAGTGCAGTGGTTTGTCTTAATATAGAGCAAAGCACTCAGAAATGTCTAGAGCAACTTGAGATCTCCTTTTCAGGGGAAAGCGAGTTACTTCCTTATTGCTACTAATAGATAACATTTTAATATCACTGTATTTTTAAAAAGGGGAAGTTCTTCTTTATCAAAACACTAGTGTGTCCAGCACGCTTTGAATTCTACAGTAAGAATTCCTGTTGCTCTTGTGAAACACTTTCAGTTTGTATTAAGTCATGTAACATGAATACAGATGGTTGCACTTAGAGTGATGACATTATGCCTTACAGGGCTAAGATGAGGTTTACAAATGAGAGCCAAGTGAACATTGTTGTCACTGTTGTGTTTCTGGGGGGCTGACCTACTAAAGAGCAGCTCTGCAGAGAAGGACCTGGGAGTCTTGGTGGATGATAAGCTGACTATGAGCTGGCAGTGCCCTTGCGGTCAGGAGGGCCAGTGGTACCCTGGGGCGCATCGGGAGGAGTGTGGCCAGGAGGTGGACAGAGGGGATCCTCCCCCTCACCCTGGTGAGGCCACATCTGGAGTGCTGTGGCCAGTTCTGGGCTCCTCAGTACAAGAGCTACTGGAGCAGGTCCAGCAGAAGCCACAAAGGGTCTGGAGCATCTTTCCTGTGCGAAAAGACTGTGGGAACTGGGCTTGTTTAGTCTGGAGAAGACTGAGAGGGGATCTCATTAATGCAGATAAATCT
>JAWWTY010000037.1:23662779-23679622 GCA_035222235.1 Margarornis squamiger
TGAGGGTGGCAGAGCACTGGAAGTGCTGCCCAGGGAGGTCACAGAGTCTCCCTCTCTGGAGACATTCAAACCCCACCTGGATGTGTCCCTGTGTAACCCGCTCTAGGTGACCCTGCCTTGGCAGGGGGGTCAGACTAGATCGTCTCCAGAGGTCCTTCCAACCCGAACTCTCTGTGATTCTGTGATTTACAGACGGCATATTTTACTTCATTATCTATCACATAACTGCTGTTCAGTGCATCTGGTAGTTACAGCAATAAAGCCCTTTCACAAAGTGTTTGCCCTTCAAGACAGGCTGTTCTAAAAAGCAAAGAAAGAGCCAGCATGAAACATTTGGTGGATGGAAAAAAATGTGTCCCTGAATGGCTGTCAGCTTTCTGCACTATCAGCAGTCACATGTGTAAACAAGAGATTAGTTGTAAGCAGTTAATTCTCAGTTTGGGGGCTCTTAAAGGTTTCCTTCAGGATGAGTCTGGTTGAATTACTCACTTAAAAAATAGTATGTTGAACTGCAAATATTGCTTCACTGTCACCATCTGCCCCAATTATATACTTTTAGTATGACAACTCATTCAAACTAATCAGGATTGGTTGGTCTCTAAGATCTGCTGTAAACTTATTTTTTTGTTTTGCAATACTGAAGTGGTTGGTTTGAGAAGCTAAGTTAGGGTTCAGAGAAAGTATGACTGGACATGGGAGAATTTTTTCTCAGAATTTTTTTTTTTTTAATAAGACTACTGTATCTGGTTAAATGAACTCTGTCTAAAATAAATCCTAGAGTGACTGAAATAAGTAACTATTACATTTTAAAATAACATACAAAATTTTCATACATTTAAACTAACATATGACAAAAACTGCAAGAGCAAACTTACTCTTTTATTAGTTTACTGTCTGCTTCTCATATCTCAACAAATAGGTGATGACGAGTTAACCCTGTGAAACATTCTGGTTTAGAGCTAATCCTACCCATTAAAATGAAAGGGGTTAATATGTATAAAGCCTTACGTCAGAGGATATTTTACATAAAACCAGAAAAAGACTCCCAGGGAAGTAAAGGGCAGATTTTTAAATCACTATTGATACTGGGTAAAAAGAACTCCAAAACATCCGTCATGACCTGCTATGCAAAGCCTTTAGGCAGATCAAGGAAGCTATATTATAGATATATATATATATACATACATACATACATATATATATTTTTCAATATAATCATAACAAAACAACTTCAAGTCATTTTGAAGTTTTCCCATCACTGCTACATCTGCAATCTGAATCCTCAAATACAAGTATTTGCTGTTGCCTATTCTAGGCCAGGAAAATTTCTGATCGTGGAAAAATTCAGTGTGTGCTGTACCAAAGCCAGCAGGTTGCTATCAAAGGTATGAGGGGAACTTTTCTGACACATCTGCCTCATATCCAACTCTGAAGATTAATTCACTGCACAACTATAATCAACAAAATAAGGCAATTGCTCAAAAGAAGGCACAGCACAGTGCATTTTATGCTTACCAAACTGTCAACATCTATGCTTGAATTTACTGCCCACTGCAAGGTTCCCATGATGTTCATAGCTAAAGTAAGAATAATTCCAACTCTACCGGGTCCGTCACCTGTGGAGAGAAAAACACATTCAATTTCTATGCAAATGAGAAGTCAATAGAAATCAGAAAATTAGCATGTATATTTTAAAATGCATATTCACACTCTTTTGTTTCACGGAGAAAACATGGATTTGTTAATCATACAAAGGACTGTGATCTTAATCACCAGCTAAACACCTGGCTTTGGCACTGAAATCACTAGAAATCCTAATCTTGCTTTGGCAGAGGAAAAAATTAAATCTTGGTACTTAAGCTGTAAGCAGCATCAAGTCTCTGCAATCTTGATTTGACTTCCCTTTTTCCAACACTTACAAATCTGTGAAATGACTCTTACCTAACTAAAACACCAAACACAGCTAACAACTTTAAAATTCAAAATAGTTACACTGGTTTACATTTTCATTTCTTCAACAAAGAGAGGACATCTTCTCCTTACTGTGTCACAAAAATGCAGATATAAATTCCTTAGTTTCAATTAGCTGCTGTAACAAGCATGGGATTTCCCATGGATTTTCCTTTATGAGTTCATAAAATACAATATAAGCATTTAAACTAACCCACTGTTGCTTTTTAACCTCACTGTGTGTTAAAAGGAATTGAGAATTTAAGCCAAATGCCTTTTCATGATTTCTCCATTTCTTCTATGGTTTTCTTCAGCAAACCGTCTCCTCTTTTTCTTACAGACATCTTGTTATCAAAGTAATTACAGAAGTATGCAATAAAAGCAAAACATTCCTCATAAAAGCTGACAGATTCGGAACAGGAATCTAGTGGTGTTTCAAGGGCCTATTACCTGTAATAGTAAAGGTTACAATGGTAGCAAGCTGACAAACTTTTACATTTTAAAAAAATGCTTGTAACCCCTTTTCTCAAGTAAAATATCCAGAAAAACAGTAATACAAGAAATGGTTTTCCTAAAAATGCCAAACTAGTAAGGACACAAAATGAGAAATGAGAAGGGTAGCAGGAGATATTGTTTTCCTATGAATTTTAGGGGAAGTAAAAGTCTCTTTTGTAACAAAAGTATTGTAGGTGCCTATTTTCATACAGAAATTTTGGCGTGGTTGATTTTTTTGGAACGAGAGCTCCTCATACCAGGAGGATAGCATTTCATAAACTGTATTTGATAAAATGCATGCTTTTACATAACTCCTTTTCAACACTGAAGTACAATTCAATGAAATTTGAATATTGCTGAATTTAAAAACCACCTCCACAAAACATCAAATTCTTGTTCATCAGTGACCACAGTACTGAAACTTCATCCAGATGGTGCACACAAAGTTCAGGGTAAAATTTGGAGGGGTAGAACGATGCCCAAACATAACAAAACCATAGTGAATTAAAAACTGCGTTTGAAGAAATCTCTAGGTGAGTTTTCCCATAGAACATAATTATTCCAACCTTTTGGGGACATCATTCTCCTCTTCTCTGCTTATTGGAGGCTGGCTACACCTGGCCAGTCATGGGCACCTCTTCAGATACAAGTAAGGTAGCAAGACAGAGTGTGATTCTCATCCATGAACTGTGTTTACTAGGAGTGGTGAGTCACTTTTAAGGGGATTTTGAATGGAATTTGTGAAACTTCACATAGGAAAATGGGTCACTGGCTTGTGAATTAAGGAACTGGATGACCATTTCTGCTATTGGTGTGGCTTTAAAAGATCATTAAAACTTCACATGTCTTAGCCATCTGCAAGTGAGAGGAACATTAACTTCTGTTTACTAAAAACCTTTGAGCTATACAGATGATAATCAACACTCAAGCTTCTCAGTACAGTAATGTGGTTTAAAACATGAAATTACTTTTACAGCAATTACAATCAATAAAAGGAAAGTTCTGTCTCTTCAGTTATTATTTTCAGATTAATCCCTTTAATGAGTCCTCTGCAATATCAGACTGCAGATAATAACAGTGTAATTTCTATTTTAACTAAATTGTGTTTACTATTATGAAATACTTAAATCAGTGACTCCAACACATGCTAGGTTTTGTAACAGTTTATTGCCCTCAGAAATTTCTAAAGCTGAGCTGTTAAAGAGAAGCAGAAGGCTTCTGTTTCAGTACTCAGGTGAATTTACCATACCTGTAGTTATGATAGAGATAAATGCCACAGCAACAAAAAAGACAACAAAAATCATTTCTATCCTCATCTGGAACCAGCGCAGTGTTGACAGATAGAGGAACCAGTTTGCTGTGTGTAGGTTTAGGGCTTTGTGAAATAAGGTCTCAAAATACGGCTGCCGTCCAAAAGCTCTCAGTGTCCACAGCCCTTTTAAGCTTGTAACAAGATGAGTGAAAATTGGACTCCGAGCTGTAAAGTGTTTAAATTAGAACAACATAAACAGGCATAAGTAAATACCTTTGATATAATGCAAACACACCCCCCTGTGCTCTAACTCACAGCAGCGTAACTATTCCCAATGTGCAATTTACATATGTTGTTGGAGTGCATGACTGACGTAATCCTAGCACAGGATAATCAACAACAGTCTTTGCAAGAATGGGTTGAAATTGCATTCAGTGTATTGACAGGAAGGGATCACATTGATTCCTCATAGTTAGCACCCTACTTGGGGAAGCTTCTGGCCTTCTGCAAGATGCCACAAGAGAAAGGCCGCTCCTCCCCAGCTAAAATTAATTCCTGTAATTTTGACAACTCCGTCGTGTAAAGCTTTTCTAGCAGAGAGAGTACTTTAATGCTCTGGACTCAAGTGTACTGACATGGTAATTTTAAGCAGATCTTGTATCATATATAAAGTGGTGAGCCAATGCTGGATCCCTGTGAACATCAAAGAAATTTAGACTTAGATCTGAGGAACTTCAGAATTACACTTAAGCAAAGGGGAAGATGTTTAAGATTCAGGACTGATCAGCTGAGGATCTGTCAGTTTTTTGTAAAGCCAGGCAGCAGTGCCTGGTTCTGCAAACTCACACTTCAGAATGAGGTTTTCAATTTTATTTGGAACATTTTAGTCTCTTAGTGAGGGGAGAGGAAGAAAATTTAGTCAAATAACCTATTCAGAAATGAGTACTTTGCAATCAAAATATATCCATTGTAATTTTTTCTTATAAAGAAACAAACTCAAAAGGCACATAGCAAGTCTGACCACAATTTTCTAAGTTACATTTACTCTCAAGAAAACTGTATGTCAGGCATTTATTTGTTTTCAGCTGCAGTGGTGATAAAGCCCATCTTTAAAAAAATACCTTCTTTATTGCTCTTTGGCAGCAGAGCACTCAATATTGGCTGGATCAGTAACAGCCCTGACTTTAAGTAGACATGTGTTCTGCTCCCAGAGACAATGTCATCTTGCAAGAGAAAAGTCAAAAAACAGGAGAAAGGGTGAATCACTTCTCAATTGATTTGTTGTGGATTTAGAAGTCTACCAATTTTGCTGTTCCTACCTTCAGATTCCAGTTGTTTCAGCTGCTGAGAAGTGTGGAGGAAGTATGCCCTTAACAGAATAAAGGCTGCTATCACAGGCACTGATGCCAGGAAGATGTAGGGTTGTAATATTGAGACTACTGTTATAGCGCCAATCACAATCAGTATTAACTGTAGAATGAAAGAAAAATACTATTGATATAGTAAACTTGTAATTTTATAGACTAGAGATTGGTGATGAATCTCCTTCCCGTGGCAACTATGTATTGTTTCACCAAACATAAAGTGCTAACCTAAGCAGGATTTGCAGCTGAGAACAAACCTCCATGAAAAGATCACAAGTAACTTGGACCAGATCTATAACCTGTTGGAATAAGCTGCCACCTCTTCTAACAGATGAGAGAAGTGTTTTCTGTAGTACAATCAGTACTGCAGGCTTCTAAATTATGAAGCCACACAAAACCAATGGCAGCTAGGCACTCACTCTCCAGTTAAACTTGTAACAATGACACTTGCTATATCTGCAGTCACCCACCAAACCTACCGCGCTGTCCCTGTCTCGGCTGGACTGGGTGTCAGGAGCTGAGTGCCAGTCTCCTGCAGGTTCTGGGCAAAGCAGTTTTGCTGAGCATCAGAAAAAGTGGGAAGTTGTACTCCATTGCTTGGTCAAGGTACCACAGCCCACATATGAAACTAGCATTTCTGCTCATCCTGAGCACAAGACAGGAAATAAGTTCTACGAGAACTTGTGGTGTGACAAATTAGCAGTTTCAGAAGAAAAAAAAAAAAAATGTGGTATAGGATGACAGATGACTCAAAAGGAACAAAGTTGTTCCAGAGTTAATCTATTTAACCCACCAGAGACTACTACCATTCTACTCATTCTCAGTAGCTCCAGACAGATTTAGCTAAATCAGGTCTTGATCTTTACTCTAGAAGCACCTTAAGCACCGAGACTGTCTTTGTCTCATCTCTAAATCTTATGAAAATCAAGTATATCAGTGTACACAGAATAGCAAAGTTCTGCTTTGTATCAGGGTGTTGCTTTTAACACTAAAGAACTACTTTAAGCTGCAAACTTACCAGCATAAACTATCTGCAAAAGGACAATTTGGACAAAACAAGGAACATAGCATTGAAACATCACTGCAAATGACCAGTCAGCAAAGAAAGAGATGGAAAGCAAAATTATTTTCACATTAGGAAGAAACCCGCAGTTGGTGCCTTTTCTACTACATCCACATAAATTCAAGGAAGGATTTAAATTTCCAATACTCCAAGTTAAAGGTCTTTCAAGAGCAGGTAAGCACTTTCTAAATTTCCTACATCTTTTTTCGTCAGGAATCTGAGTAATGCAATAGCAACATCAAAGTCTACGTAAAAAAGTAATACTGCAACAGCTGAAGTATCTAAAGGGGGAATGGCTTTAAATTGAAAGAGTGTAGATTTGGATTAGCTGTTAGGAAGAAATTCTTCTCTGTGAGGGTAGTGAGGCACTGGAACAGATTGCCCAGAGAAGGTGTGCATGCCCCATCCCAGGAAGTGTTCAAGGCCAGGTTGGATGGGGCTTCGAGCAAATTGGTGTAGTGGAAGGTATCTGTGCACATGGCAGAGGAATTGGAACAAGATGATTTTTAAGGTCCCTTCCAACCCAAACAATTTTATGATTCTATGATTTCATTTACTATTTTCCTCATTTCTCTTAAGGGAATGGTGACACAGTAGGCTATGCTTGTGCAGGCTGTATAGCAACTGGTCTGCAGCAATGCAAGAATGGATTTGTGTTTACTCATTACTTCAAACCACAGAATTTAGTAATACTTGTATCTCTAATTGTTAAGAGGCAAATGAGCTGTTCAATTGATATTGAGCCAAGTTATACAGCTCTCACATTACTTGAGATTATAGTCACTTAGTGACTCTTATAATTCCCATTTCTGCTGTGTACATCACCATGATGCCATATTGTTCTTACTGCTGGTCCCACAGTTATTTGACTAAAGAGCTGAATATGAAAATTTGTGTTATCTCATAAACTCCAAACACCAAAGAAGTGTAAAGTCAGACAGAAGATTATACCTTCTCTAAAAAAGCAGAAGGAAAAATCTAAACCACAAGCCAGCTATATTGGCATATGGTTAAGGAATGCCAGCAGAGGGATCATGCAACCCAGTTAAGAGCCACAGTGCTGCGCTGCAGCTACCCCAGATGCTGAGCCCTGGGAGAGAGGCCAGATGGGGAGACATGTTCCAATGTTTGCCAGTTTGGAAAATGCAGCTGGTGGTAGAGACATCAACTCAGCAAGGGTTCAGAGTGGCAATGACTGCAGCAGTCACTTTGATTAACCAACAGTTTATTATTTAGGGAAAACCAGTCATGACCATAGGCATAAAGTTCAACAAGTTCACTACGACCTTTTGAGTGTGACAGTATTAAACCTTAGGGACAAGCAATATGTGCTAGTATCGTGTCACATGAAGGATCTCCAAGAAATGATGACTCCACTGCAACCACTGGTAGAAGACCAAGATGGATGTTAAGAGTAGTTGACTTACAGGATAATCAGCTATGTCAATATATATATAGACTAAAAAAAAATGATACGACTTATTTTGCACGGTGTACAACTGAAACCTTACATTCCTGTAAAACACCAAAAGTTACAACTTTTATTCTACAAACCTGAATGAAGTCAAACACTGTAAGTGGAAGCAAGTCATCCAGTACTGCCATGTCTTTTGAGAATCTGTTAAGCATACCACCTATGGATCAAGAAAGAAAAATAAGACAAACTTTAATACCTGCAAAAACTGACATTTACTACTTTAACAAAAGGTACAACTTTTTTTCTGAATACAAAATATTAAGGATGAGTGCAATATTTTTACAAGTACAAGCAATCCCATTCCAGTTTAGTGGAGCTACAGCTTCTACCCCATGAAGGAATTTGGCTATACAACTTCTTTTTTGGGTCTTGGAAAAAAACTAGGAAAATGTAGTAAAAACAAAGGAACAAGTGAAAAGGGCAGAAACTGAAGCACAAAGCACAAGGTCTGTAGCCCTCGTGCAGCAGGCCCCGCTGATACGCAGATAATTTGCACATCAGCATTTGTATGAGTTTGTAAACTGTTTTTTGGTTTCTGAGCAGAATTACTGTATAGTCTTCAGGTAACAACAAAATTAGAATATAATGGAAAATGAAGAAACCCTCTGTTATATTGACATTTACTGGTGTCCCTTGTAATCTAGCAAGCACCAGTAAGAAGCAGATGAGATAGGAACTTCATGTACAGTGGGGGATGGAACTTGTTGCACCAGTTATATAATGAGCTTCATATCAACTCCAAAACCAAATCTGAATACGCATATCATTATTCACACTAACTGATGTTTTATGCCATTTTAGTAGGACTACTCACGAGATAAAGCACTATTTATCATCCACACCTGACTCCTTGTCACTCACAACATAACTGACTATATCTTTTCTACTGCAGTTTTAGACAAGGTCTATTCATTGGAAGCTATTCTAGTTTTATTGCCTAGAGCAGTTAACAGTTCATTTTCTCCAACTTATATGGTGATATTTCAGAATCAGAATTGACAATCGAAATATGTCACGTTTAAGTGCAATCAAGTTTCATTAAAAGATTCACAGAATACTTTATGTGGCAAACTTTTAACAATCCACTTGATTGAAAAGGTAAATGGAAGGCAAGAGTATCCTTTAACAGAATGAAAACCATTTAATTGAAATGAAATGCATAGATGAGTCAATCAGTTCCCATCTCAGTTACCTGCTTTCCAAAAGTTGAATGTTGACATAGGTGCATGAAGAACTGCATGCACCATCTTTTGATGAAGAGTTTTAGACACTGTTATAAGTGTATGCACAAGGGGCAAACCTCTGAAGATTCCCATAGCAAGCAGGGTATCTGCCACTCCCACGTAGATGTAAATGATGTAGTAGCTGCTAGTGTCAGTGACAATCACAGGAGGTTTGTCAGAGGTATTGTTTTCTGACTGTGTTGAATTTGCCTTCAAAGCAGTCCTGTGTGATGGAAATTAAAAATAAATGCATTACTGTAAATTGTGTTTCTTTATCCTTTCTCTACTAAACAAAACCAAATAGTACTGCAGTATTCATGTTTTAAAACTATGTTAATGGTTATATAAATCTATTTCCAGTCATCTTTAAAATATTGTCATGTACATATGAAATATAAATTATGAATGATTCTGGTAGTCTCTTGCAAATCTACTTCCTGTTTAATCACTGACAAACCTAGCCTAATCGAGAAAAACACATCCATTTCTTTTAAGCAGAAAAAGTAGGTCTTGCAAAAAACTGAATTATTATGGAAGTAAAATGTTTTAGGTGTACTAAAAAAATCAAAGGCCTTAGTGATCTATTGTAAATGGAAATCAACATAAATCCCTCCTCCTCCAGATCAGACCTAAGCCACCATATGCTTCTATACTGAAACACAGACTTACTGCTGCAGGACCAAAACAGAGATCAAAAGCATTAACCCAGGTAAAGCCATACCACTGCTCAGTATGTTTTAACCTTCAACTCCTGACCCTGTAACTTCTGGGAACTTTTCACAGGTGAGGAGAGGAAATTGTAAAATGGGGTCTTACAGAAACAGCTCCCTCAAAATGTTCCTAAACAAAAGTCTCACCTGGCACCTCTGAAAGACAGCAGTGAACCCCAGTGTGCTGAGGATAATCGGGTCCATGCATCCCCAGAGTGAGCTGACCCAGGAAAAGTCTTGGGTACACTGTTGGGTACTCAATTTTAAGGCATAAACCATTTGACTGTTAGCACTTAAAGAAGTACCAGTTTAAGATACCACCTACACAAGATATTTTGATCACCCCTCTGTGAACCATTTTCTTGAATGTAAGCTAGTGCCTATCCATGTGGAATTCTGGCAAATTTTATTAATTATTTACAGCAAAAATCAATACAAAGGAGATGCCAAATTTCTCAATAAATGATCACCACTACTTACTTTTTAAGAAACCATACCCCAACAAGAGAAGCAGCTACCTGTGACCAAAGAAAAGAGAGTCAAATTTTGTCTTATCACATTACGTACTTTTTCATACTTATTTTCTTTCATTGAATTTACACTGTTTTTAGAGGGAGCATAATAAGTGGATGGAAGGCAAACTTCCCTGAAGCAAAAGCCTTGTCATATCTGCTTTTCTTTCCACAGAAACAATTTAGTGCATCCCACCAGGAAAGCTACATTTAGACTTGTATTACAATCAGGCTCTCAAGTGTCTAAATATTCTTGTATTGGTTTTTTACCATACTATTAACAAAGGCTTGCTAATGTATTCCTAATGACACCCGTATACTTTCACATATTTTAAGTTTTAAAGATGACCCCAAAAGAGAAAGTATCTCAGTATCTTCAAAGGCAGCTGTTCAAATATGAATCTCAAACCTTTAACATTGTTATTGTTGCATTGTTGTTCTTGTCAGCTGATACCTGCAGTTGGTGTATCTATTTGTCTGATGTTGCTTGGCTGCTTAGTTTTACATAATTCTCCACTTAATCTACTGTAATATTCTTAAAATGTAGAATTAAACCCTTTTTATTGTGAGATATTTCAGTGCTCAAGAGAAGCTTAGTCTATAACATATTTTCTTGTCTGTCCACTGAAATACTAGAAAGGTTTATCTAGTATACCACCTTTTCAGTCTGCTCTGTTTCTGCCTATGATCTTTGTTTTTAAGGGTTGAAACAGTTTCTACATTTTTGCCCCATATATTTTTAAGTTTTTTATGGTACAGAAATGTATTGTTATAATACCTAAGCACGTAACTAAAGTGTTTTCCTTGAGAGCTGCTTGCTTTTGCAGGTCTTACAGTAAATAACTCAAGATTGACCACGATGTCCTGAATTAAGCATTTGTAAGAATCAGGCTTCTTTCACAACAAGATGTTTACATCTCCCAACAGAATTCTGTTCTCATCTTGACTCCTCATAACAGAGGAGTTTTTTCAGCTGTGAAGATGATGATAGATAATATTGTGAAGAACAATTTCACAAAGCCTTTCTCTATGTGTCCATTCATAACTGCTCTTCTTCCAGTTCAGCAACACCAGTCTCTGGGTACCACATCTAAGAAACACAGTTTTGAGCTGCTAAGTGAGCTACTCACACACACACACACCTTGCAAATCTAGAAAGTATGTACAACTGATGCCCTGTGTATGGTGCTCTGCATGGACTCCCCTGGGAACCTTCAATACAAAGCAATCCATTCCAAATCTAAAACAGTATCTCTAGCAATTCCACAATAGTCCTACCCAGCTCTGAAGGGTCTCAAAACTCCACTTTCAATTTACTTGTCTCTGCTTTCTCAGTTCAGCACTTGGATGTTCATCACTAGCCTCTCTTCATTGTCTAAGGTTAGAAGGGTGCTGGCTGTTAGCACAGGTCACGTAACCACTTGGCATGGTATCTCAGCTCATGCACAGAGGTTTGCTAAGGATTGTGCTATGGCTGAGTATCTTCCAGCCCATTCATTTATCAAAAGGCTTTTACCTAAACAATAGCCACACTGGAATGCTTAACTTATATGGAAACATTCTTTGTCATTTGTTCTTCAATTAGAAGATGAGGCTTTTGAACTATTTAGAAAAGGTTTTAGTCTAATATGAAAGCAAAATCGTGTAATCAAGATTAGAAATATATGCTGAATATACAAAGATAAATCTAATACACCTCAAAGCTAAAATTTCCTTTGCTTCTATAACTCACATTCAACTTTGCTGTTGTAGGTTTACACAGCCATTTTTGAACTACCATGAAACTTAATCTTACATGATATGAAGAGCTACACATCCAAATCCTGTCTTGCTTCTAGAGCTGGTTTGAAAATTTAGGACATTAAACTAGATCTAAGCTCCAGGATTTATTCCTTATCCAAGAGAACTAATTTAAATTACCTGTCATATAACATTAGTGTAAATTCAGGATACCATCAATCACATCTTTCTCCAGCTATGATGACACCAGAAGTTTGAATCCCAACATAGAACTTCTAAAAATCTTTCGCTGACACAATCAGCCAGAAGCTAATCCTATACTCCTAAAGGATTCTTCTCTTCTTTCAGTTCATGTTGAAAAATACCAAGAGAAATTGTCACTGTATTTTATAAGTTGACATATGAACATAGTTGCATTGATCTCCCAGTCTGAAACATGCTCCTTCCCTCAGAAAAACATTTGATTTAGGATATTAACTGTAAAGGAGGACACTATGAGACCCTATATAAGTCTCTCCTAAATTGAGAGACAAGACAAAAAGCAGGCAATTTCTGTTATATGAAAAACAGTCAGACTTCCGTGAACAGCCAGACATCCTTCAGCACTTTTTCTGATAGTGCTTTACACTGTACTTGGAAAAAGTCTTCTTGGCACACTGCAGGAACACCCCATACATCTTTAAATGCCATCACAGGCATTCAGCACTCTGCCTTACCACTCTTCTTTCACTAGGAGCAAAGCTAGTCACTCACTTCTCAAAGCAATTTTCCAGAATTTATGTATGTGTTCACAAAAAACTTACAGTAATTTTTGTTGTTAACTCCCCAAGGCTCTGTAAATATAGATTTTAATGGAAAATGAAAGATTATTCACCTGTGAATGAGAGATCTGCATAGGGCAACAATTCTTATTTATGGTACCATGTAGCAGAAAATAACCAGGATACTTTGAGAAGCTGAGTTTTCTGCTGCTGTGCACTGACCACTATCTTTAGTAAAGAAATGCTCCTCTAAGAGTAGAAAAGTCATTGCAATATAACTAAAAGCAGCAGTCAATAAGCGATACATACATGAGCTCATGTCTTGATGTTTTATCCATTTCTCAGGAAGAACATAGTTTCAACAAACATAATTTGTAGCAATATGACACCAAGTGCAGATTTTCTTACCTCAATTAAGAAGACAATCACACACCAAATGAGAACAAAAATCAAGTTTTTGTGGATGGTGAAGTATCTGAAATATGTATTCCATGTAGTAACAGTACCCATGCTTTCAGCATCATCTATGAAGCATTCCTATCAAAAAGTCATTAAGACCATAGTAAGAATGATAACAGATCTATATATGAGAATTTCTGACACATGAATGCTGTCATTCTTTCTGCTAACTCACTCCAAATAATTGAACTGCAGCATTTAAATCAGCTGATAATGACTAGAGAACAAGGTACTGACTGGTTGTCATCTTTGATATAAAAATACAATTTAGAGATTGTCTGAAATTTTCAGATAACACTGAAAGAAGGAGCCAGGGTTTGTTGAGCACTACCAGAATCAAAAACTATTAATCAGTAGCTATTTTCTTTCAATGAAGATTATTATTGTGCTTTTGAAGCAAATTTGTAAACACTCTGACGGGGTTTTTTTTCTGCTGAGGTCAAAAGAAAACATGGGCACTGCTTCAGCAAATGATGAATTTAAGTATTTCTTGGAGATTTTGTCCACTAGGAAACACCTTCAGAAAATTTTCCTATCCTGAGTAAATGAGCTGTCAGTTTGCAAAATGAAAGTAGTTCAACATGACCAATTGACAGTTATTAGAAAAAAAGGCATTCTGGTCCAGTTCTTGGTATAAAACTCTCTCTTAATTGCATAACTTCCAGTACATCCATAAAATCCACCTAAAATCAAGCTAACTCCTCTGTTCATTATCTGTATCAAAAGAGCTAAGCAGTCTGACACATTTTTCAAATTTTATTAAATTCCGGTTCTAAAAACTGTGCTAGCACTTCAAATTTCAAACATATTTTTAACATGAGCCTTTAGTTTTCAAAGGTCAATTTTACAACATTTAGGTCAAATGTTTTACAAAGATGTTTTTCCAAGTTATGGTTTCAAATTTAATTTTAGCATAAGTAATCTTAAAGGTAAAGTGCAGGAGATTAATATTCTGTATGGAAATTCTCTACGGATAACATTCAAAAATTATAAAAAATCAGGCAAAATAACTTTTTGAGGATTTCAATGATTTCAAGATGATATTTGAGTATAAAATTTTTCACAAACATTTTCCAATAACATATTTCACAGATAATGACTGCATTAGGAATTAAATAGTACAGTAGAAAAATGTATGAGTACATTGCACTAAACTAACACCATATCAAAACTCAAGCTGAATGTAAATCAACACGCACCTTCAGATCCTCTTCATTGATTTCATCAGTTATGTCCAAGACACTGTCTCGAGACACGCGCCTGGTGTAGATATCTATCTCAGCAGACAGGTTTGTCTGAGGCACCATAGACATTTTCCGAAATGTTGTACTTCCCTTTTTGGAAAAGTTTGGGCCATAGTTCCCAGAGGTGCCCGTCATCAGGTTTAACACCGATTGTCTCCTCCGACCTTGCAGTATGTGCTCAGTGTTGAGCATGCTGCTCCGAAGCAGACCTACATCGCCCTGTTCCAAGTCAGGCACCAGCGAGAGCCTCCTCTCCGCTGGGTCGTTGTGGCCATCATCAATCCCATTGACCTGCAGCCCATTCTTCTGCACTACTGAGAACTTCCTACTTGCACTAAGGGGGTTAATAATTATGGAATTCTTCCTTTTGTCATTAAAATCTGATTTTTGTTTAAAAGATTGCTTCTTTATGTCATTTCGTGATCCCATGCCTTCTCCTTCAATGGAAAATCGTCGGAGAGTCTCAGTTAGAATTGAATTTCTTCTCTCTGCACTGAACTGATCAAAAGAATCAAACCCCATCAGCTCTGAGCTGAAGTCTGGCCGTTGACCCTGAAGTTCAGAAAATGTTCCATAGAAATAGCAGCTTCCTTCATGTAAAATTAATATTTTGTCAGCAATCTTTAAATGCTCCAATTTTGAAGTAACCAAGATCCTAGTTTTATTTGCCATCAACTTGCACACACAGCTGCAAAATATGAAAGTGTTAACATTTAGATTTTTTTTCTCATGATTAATGTTGCTTTCACCCCTTTCATTTCAACCTATTTGCTTTTACCTGCCTCTCTCCCAGTATGAGCAGTCTTGGGTGATCCGGAAACTACAAAGGGGGTGGTAAGGCTAAGGTGTGTAAAGGGTGAGTACTTTATCACAGCAACCAGAAAAAGGGGTAAAATTTAATCATTTTCAGGTCAATCCAAAAAGCACAGTTCAACTTGAAAATTAAGTATCTCTTTTCATCTTAGGTCTACTCAGATCTTTTGCTACCAAATTTAAAGGTATTCGCTCAATTTCAAAACGTCAAACTTACGGTGACTGAAAAGCTCATGGATGGCAGTGTGTGTCCTTACTCTTTTGACCAGCAGGACAAGCCAAAAGTCTCTGTCTTGGGACAACCTGCTGCCAATCTCCTGGTCAGCAGGAACTTTCAGGTGCCCCAACTTTCAGTGATTAGAAAAACAGGACAAAACACAGTCTTTTTGTAAAAATGTGTATTTACAAAGCAGGTAAGTGTTTTAAAAAGCTTTTCTGATATCAGATATCAGATACAAAACCATGAACCCTGGGACTAAGAGACTGTAGCAGGCTCAATACATTAAGATGGAAGAGGGAGCAGTAATTCTCACACCTGGACCAGGCCTGTTCCCAACACAGTGTGCAGTCCTGCTTCTAACACAAAATATTCAGCCACAAGAATCCCCAAAAATAAACATCCTCAAGAGGTATAATTTTGATCACTTCAGTACTTTTGTACTCTTATTAAATTCTTCTTCTTGATTTTACTTTGTGCTGCTTGGTGGGATTCTTAAATACAATTTGTCAAAACATACAATACCTTTCAAATATCTCCTTTTCTGTAAAAATGTCTAAGTGTCCAAAAGGAGAATCCAGGAGATACAAATCAGCATCTTTGTACACTGCTCTGAACAGAGAAATGGAAATGACATTAACTATTATAAATTTACATAAATATAACTTAAAAAGAAAGCCTTTGCAGTTTTATCTGAAAACTTTGTAATTGATAGACTTTACTACAGCAGCAATATGGAGTTGGAGTTCAACATTGAATGTGCTTATAGGACACTTTTTAATAAAGCCTTTCCTTGCTGGAGACCACATCACAAATCAACTCAGTTTTCCATTAATGTCTGTGCAATGAAATGAAGCTATGGCATTGCCTCTTACTCTAAAAATCTGTTGATGGCCTGAATCTGACCATCGCCATTGATGTAAAATGACCATTTAAATGGGAATTTAGTATCTACTGTAATGTCTACTGGTGGCTGAGACATATATTACATTATATATGTAATATATATTATATAATATATAATATATATATACTATATAACATATATTATATTATTACAATATATGGCTGAGACATATATTACATTATATATGTAATATATTTACATATATTACATATATGTAAATAAGCTTGTAAAAAGACTTAGGTCTCAGCACTTATTTTTAAAGTACTTCAAAATAACTGGTGAGCAAAGAAAAGTGTATTAGGCATGATCTTGCAAATATTATCTGAAACGGGACTGCACAATATTTTGAGTTGAAGACATCAAAAACTATTGGTAGCATTAAGACCTTAAGCTCTGTGTACCTGGACATGACTCGCTGAGACCCAAAACCTTTGATTAAGAGGATTTTTTTTAAAAAACAGTTTCAATAAAAGTTCAGAGAGACCCCCTGCCTTCCTCTATGAGAATGAAAATCATGATGCGATATCAATCAGTGTATAATTAGTAAAGAAATCTGGACAGCTGCATTTTGGCATTTTCTGAAGTATGTTAATGTGAAAAAATCCAACCAGCAGCAGAAAAGGCCCTCAATAGTAGTTTATTATGTTAATAAACCA